>CAJQZJ010027982.1:4806918-4817551 GCA_907164525.1 Lophiomys imhausi | reverse complement strand
TAGGAAGGGGGAATAGGGAGGGGTTTGTTACTGAGATGTAACTTGAAGGAAAAAAATAAAGTATTTGAAAAAAATATAATAAAATAAATTTTGACTTACAAAATTGGAATGTCTTTCTTTAGACTGGGTTTTAAGATGGGTCAAAATAATCAACAAAATACTTGCTCAATGAGGAACTCTTTAGTAGATGGATTTTATTAGTGAGTGAACACAGAAGCACTTTATGTTTAGTTGTATGCTTCTGGGCTCCTTCTTGAGTCAAAAAATCATATAATTAAGTCACCATTGCTAAACTTTCTAAGAATTTAAAAATTACATCAAGTTTCAATAATTTTATTATGCATTTTGTAACTGTAGTTTGTGAAAATTCCAGGGGGAAATGCATAAGTCAGAATCTGGATGAAGAATTTAGCAGAATGAAAGTTAATATGAAAGTTTTTAATATATTTGTAAGGATTATAAAATTAGCTTGAATGTTGACAAGGATGTTTTCAAGAATAGAGATAAATGTTCAGTAAATGCTTTAAAATGAGCATTAAATATATTTTAAATGGAATATAAACATAGTTGAACCACAAAAATTTCCACTGACACACACACACACACACAGACACACACACACACATATCAACTCCATAATGTAGAAAAGTTAGTACTCAATAAAATGTCTTCATGCTTTTAGATCTGAATTCCCATAAATACTGGATTTCTTAACATCAGCATAGTGTGGAGAATAACATCCCAAGGGGACATATGTATATATTGGGGTCTTATTTGGAGAAAATCATTAAAAGCTAGCATAAGATGAGCTAAGATTGTATAATCCAGGCTAATGTTTGACAAAATAAAAAAAAAAATTCTCTTAAGGAAAGTGTTTCTGCTTTTCTACTACACTACATTGACAAGTTGGAAGTGAGTTGCACTTTAACGTCCCCATAGTACTTTTTTCTCCAGTCTATAGCTCAGATAGCTATGAGGTCCAGGTGAGATAGGCACAATTTCATGAATGGAAAGAGTTGGTCAACCTAGCTTCTGTATCTTTTTATCCTACGACCTTGAGAAATATATACCAATAGACTTGACCTCTATTGGTGTATATATCCTAATATGTGAAGTAGAAATAAAGATATTGTGGAGAGAATCAATGAAATTAAACATGTAAAGTATGGAACATAATATCAATTTAGAAGAGGCATACAACAAATGGACATTCTTTTTTGTTTAAACTTAAGAGTTGGAATCTGAAGAAAGAAGGAGAGTAGAAGGATGCTGTGTGATAGATGTCTTTCTACTCCAATACGTCTTGATGGCCTTACATAAAAACAGCCTAGGTAAAACATCAAAGTGTGAGTAAAGAATAGGACTGGGACACAAGGAACATGCTGACCACATATCCATAATGTCACAATAATTGATAATTAAATCTAGTACTCTGGACCCTCCAGGAAGAACCTGGAATGACAGAAAGGACAGATATATACCAATTCTATCTACAAGAAGTCTTAAGTGATGCATCAGATTCCAGTGTTGTTTACCCAATGTGAAAAGTGCTAAGCCTTCTGATTTCTAAAATCGAAGTAGGTGAATCACAGTAATCAATTTGGGTTTTGAATTCCAAGTGTGTATTGTATCTGTTCACTGATTTGATTAAAATGTCTTTAACTGTAAACTTAGACAACTGAAAGGGGTTATTTTTTTGCTGAGGCTTACTTAACTATGTCATTTCTCTCATTAGAGAGGGGTAGGAGGAAGCAATTGAGGAACACCTTGACAGTTAGGATTTGAGATAGGTTTTTAAGTAACAAGCCATAAATCTGTGGCTTACCTTCATGTTGGCATTAATAAACAATTGCACTAATTGGATGGGGGCAGATTATCCTCCTAGAGTGACAAAGAGAGTGATTTTTTCTTTAAATAAACAGTACTTTCTTTAACTCCAATAAGTTCTTGAGCTGTCACTTAATCCATTTTTAAATAAATCCTGGTAATGCTTCAGATATTGAAGAAGGCATCATAGATTTTTATGGCAACCGTGTAAAGGAAAACAGAAGCAAATAAAAACAATGCAATTTGCTAAGTCTCAATTTTGATAAGGGAAAGAAAAAAGATAGCAAGACATGTCATTTTATATAACCCAATTCAATCATAGTCAAACATATATATCTTGAAGTCCCCATCAATTTTTATCACAAAACCCTGCTCTCTCAGTCAATATTTTCTTTTTTCCAACTTATCAAATGACTGACTTGCATCACTTTATAACGGTTTGAATGCTCCCTGTTCTTTTGAACAAGGTGTCACAGATGATTTGCTGGCAGCAGTTTTCACCCTCTGAAATATTTGTTCTAGTCTGAAGTACCTCTGATCTGTTATGGATTACCCAGTGCTCTTCACAAAAACTGATTATAAATGCCATTCCTTTTCATGACTCACCTTCAGTTCCTAACATTGACAGGACAGATCATTAACTCATCCAAAAAATTTCCCCCAAAGGTTGGTTCTACCCACTTGTCCTTCACTTAATTGCTGGGAAGAAACAAATATCATACTAAATGACATGTGGACCAGAAAAAAGAATTAAGTTTCCAGCAGAGCATATTTAAAAGAATGATTAATCTTTCTGAATTTGATAGTCAAAACATTTTGACACTAACTGGCAGTTTTAATGATGACTGTAATTTAGTTGATAGGTTCATTAATAAATCTCCAGGACTGCTTTCTCACATTGAATGCTGTGATCACTGCAGTTAAGGGTACAGGGAACACAGAAAGCATTCCTTAGAACTTGTGTTCCAAGGTATCAGTGATCACAGCAATATCCAGTGATTTTCTGATAAACAACCAGAGAGGTTCTCATCTTGGAGTAGCCCTGGGTCTTACCTTACAGATGGAAAGTTGTGTAACTCTTCAAAATGGCTCACTTGCCACTTACAGATTACTGTAAAAATTTGAATTCGTTGGAATAAAGGAGAAAAAACTCTAAATGTTATCAAGTCAGCAAAGTATGAATCTCTTCTAAACCCCATTATAAAAATGAGTAGTCAGTAATGTTGCTTTTTGTGCACTAATGTAGGATGGTGCAGTGGATAATTTGAGAAGTAAAGATCAAGAAGATTCTGTAAGATGAGGGTTTTATCTATCTTAAGTAGAAAACAAGAATATAATGCCAAATGACATTTAATTAAGTCTACCTCATAACTCTGTGAGGGTATTAGACTGATACCTTGAGAGGATCAGTTGGCCATCAGGAACTTAGTCATTATTACTTTATCAACCACAGTTCAACTAGTGGTTAGGGACTGATAGAGGCTTACATTTAATATCTTAACATACAGCTAAAGAGTAGAAGTGTCTTGTTTGTCTGGATGCAGAGGAAATAGAAAGTGATATGAGAGTGAATATTCATAATAATATTGTTATTACAAAGTATTTACTGACTGGGGTGCTAATAACTATGTATGTTCACTCATATTTATGTTAGTGACTTAGACTGACCTAACATACAAAAAAGCAAACTAAACAACATTCTGTTCATTCAGTTCATTCTTCACTACTTCTACAGAACAAGAACTTTAACTAGAAACATCACATACTAGAATACAAATTCTGTGTCCTAGGATTATGTCAAGATTTGAAAATTAAACTGGGTGTTGTAGCACATACTTTTAATCCAAGAATTCATCAGGCAGAGGCAGGAAGATCTCTGTGGGTTTGCATTAGAATGATCTACATAAGGAGTTCTAACATCTAATCTAAGATTTCATGTGGGACTCTGAGAAAAAAAAAAAGGAATGTTCTAAAAAGACTCATGTGTTGAACATATGGTCCCCAAATGGTGACAGATCTGATCCGCAGACCTTCCTAATTCTCTGTGTTCTGTTATCCATGGGGAAACAGTTTCTTATTATCATGATGTTCTGCCCCCACATGGGGCCAGAACTAGCACAGCCAACCGGTATGGACTACATTAAGTGGAACAATGAGCTAAAACAACATTTCCACCTTAATGTATATTTGGTATTCTATTATAGTGATGCTTAGTTAGGCTTACAGCCTCCCTCACCACACACATTAGCCACAGAACAAAGATACAAAAAGCAACTGCCATTTTAATGAGATACTCTTGGAGAGACCCCTGGAAGGTGATGCTCATGTTAGCTCTGTAATGTGCTTCTTTATTCTTTTTCTGTCTAAATTCTTTGAATGTACATTCTCAGTTTGAATAATAAGGTTAAAGCTCCACTAGACAGAGAAATAGCATAGAAATAACATGTGGAATGGGATGCATAATTTTGCTCTCTAGAAATATTTCAAATGAGTGAATGGGAAGCATTTCAGGGAGGAATACATCTAGGTGCTTTTTGAATGTTCATTCAGTGAAAGCATAGTTGGCAATCGGAGAAGAATAGGGTTTCAGATTCATGTGGGTTAGGCCACAGGGAAAGGAGAGGTCTGGAAGAAGAGAAACTTCCAGTCTTCTCATCATATAGGTAAGAGTCAAAGTTATGAAGTTTCTTGACATTGTCAGGGTAAAATGTTGTGCCTCTACCTTACAAAGATGAAAAGTTGTTTAATTCACAAATTCAACCGAAGAAACATATAGTTGGAAACACACTAAAAAACCCAGAAAAACCAAGATATTTTATCTGGGTAGAGAAAGACGAGAACTACATTTTGCATTTTAGAAAAAAAATATATATATGTCCCTGGATCTCAAATTACAGCTCCCAACAAACATCAATACCATGGACAAGAAGAATTAAGAATGAAGTATTAGCAAGAATTTACACAGAGGAAGAATTGAACACCCTCCCTGCCCTGATTAAACCACCAAACAAACAAACAAACAAACCAAAAAAAAAACAAGTAAAATCAAAGAGCCAAACCAAAAGCAAATTAAGACGGATATCAAGTTACTCTTACCAGAAATTTCTCTTTTCCAGAATGCTGACCCTAAGCCACATTATCAGCTAATTGCTGAGCATAGCTAGGGAAAGGACTGAAACATAAACTATAAACTTGCTAGGAAAAAAAAATTTTAATGCGTTCATTTAGTCTTTAACTTTTCTCACATAGGTAGACTTCAGATCTAGAGAGTTTGCAGTAAACAAAGTGACGAGTTGCTATTAGAGTCTGAGAGGTTTATATGTTCACTCAGCTTTATTGCCATTCTGATTTGCTTAAGCTCATGGAGGCAACAAAACAATGTTCAACTTGATTCTTCATAGTTAAGTTCATAAATATAATTACATTTCAATGTAAAGCTTTTATAGGGAACCTGTTACATTTACTGTCTAACAGAGACAGAATTCGCCAGTTTCCAGTTTTACCCAATGACAGATGTTGGACTTCTGCTTTCTTACAATCAGTGCAGTAGCCTCGTGAGTGCCCATCCAGGCAGGGTCCATGTCATGGTCACTTTTATATTGAATTTTGACTAGACCACAATACATTATTCTGGTTTTATCTCTGAGAGTGTTTTTAGATCATATTAACTTCTGAACAATTTCAGTGAATAAACAAAATGTCTTCACTAACTTGTATGGTCCTCATTGAGTCCTTGGGGAAAAGGTCTTAAACACAACAAAAAGAGAAAGGTAGAACTTAATAATTTCCCTTATTTTTTTTGAGTTAAGATATCTGAACTTGATGCTAGACTAGAATTTTTATCATTCATTCTCCTGGATGATCTAGACATCAACTCTCTTTGGTGCTTGCATATTATAGATCTTGGGGCTTGTCCATCTTGCAATAAACTAATTCCCATAATAAATCTTGCTTTATTTCTATATTTCTGATTAGCTTTGATTTTCTGCAGGGTCTAGACTAACATAATTGGGTACTAAAAATTTAGATGTTGCTCTAACAATCACCAATATGTGAAAGAAACTTTGCAATTAATAATGAGTAGACTTTGAATGAGTTTTGAGGAACAAGATTTGAAGGAGAAAATGTTGAAAACAGGTGAAAAGGCAATTCTGGCTACATAGTAACAACAAAGAATATTTGGTTGACTATTTTTCTAGTACTTTGTAGGTGTAGAATTGAATGACAATGTTTAATATTTAGTTGAGGGTGTGACCCCAAGAAAGTGGATCCTTTTCCTGAATATACACAGTAAACTATGAAAAGAGAATGAATTTTAGGAGGACCCATTAAGCAAACAAGAATCAGAAGTTTGAAATCAGGAAGATTTCATGCTATGACATGAAATCGTAAAAGCCAGCAAGCTAATTCTCAAGAGTATGTGACTGAATGGCCATTTGATAATGAGCTCTTTGCCAGGACTCATGGACTTAATCAGTCATTTCAACAGAAGTCATGGATAGGGATAATACGGGGCAAGCCAGAATACTGCCATTTTGAAATGAAAGGAGCTATAATAATAAGAAGAAATGAAATAAGCCAGTGGGACTAGTTGTATTTGATAGGACTGTATGATGGCACTATTTGGTAGAGAATATGTGCTATTCTTGGAAAACAGGGAAAGGCCCTGATGGTTATTCACATGTTATCTGGGTTATTGTATCCTGGGATTTGCCAGACCATAACGTTTCTGTCTTAAGCTTTGTGGTCTCTAATTTACCACTGAGTTACAGAGACAGAATTTGCACCTGAGTAGGTCTAAAAAACAGAGAAGCCATGCAAGGAGAGTTACAATCAAGCCTCAGATATGATGCAATCAATCTTTCTAGGGTTGCAGTGTGCCTGTGATCCATTATTTTTTCCTTCTGTTTTAATTTTCCTTTTGGAATGGGAATGTCTCTACAAGTGTCTGTTCACCACAGTTCAATGGAAACATGTACTTTGTATGGTTTCATAGGTTCACAGCTAAAAGGAATTTTGTGTCCCAATGATGTGGATCTCAAGTCTCAACTGTATTTTAGACAATATTTGGAAAAAATTTCTAACTTAAGAATTGATGCTGGAATGAGTTAAGGAATTAAGTCATTTGAAGACTTTGTAATATAAACAATTATTCTGTATGCAAAAAGGACATGTTTGGGAGCCTAGGAGAAAAGGTTATGGACCAGTAAGTAGTTCCATATATCTAGGCTGAAGGCCTAATCTAAAATGTTCTTTAACCCCAATCTTCTTAGCCTTCCAAACTTTGATGATACATAATTATTGTTGTGTAAGTGCCCTGCTCTATGGTATTTTATTATGACCACCCACTCAGACAAATACAGCCAAGTATATTCTTAGGCCATTGATGTGGATGTTTCAGTTAGAATTTCTATCTATAGGTAGAAGCCTTATGCCATTACTAGAGACCATCTATTTTGTTCAGAGGAGTAGCTTGCACATATTCTTTGCTGTTGTCAAATGTGATGGGCAGCCTCTGCATGATGATACAGGTTTATTCCATAGCAGCTTGGCATGATAGCACATGCATCTAATTGTAGCACTCAGGAGGCAGAGGCAAGAGTCTGACACCAGTCTGGTTTAGTGAATTTCATGCTAGCCATCACTACAGACAAACAACATGTTTCAAACAGCTTCAACAAACAAACAATTAATTTACCAAAGACAAAAACAAAACAAAACAAAACCAACCAACCAGCAAGACAAACAAACAAAATATCACTCCACACAGTTATTCACTCTCCATGTCTCTTTCTTGCATCTCCTCCACCTAGACATGCTGTAAGGAAGAGTCTCTCTCTCTCTCTCTCTCTGTGTGTGTGTGTGTGTGTGTGTGTGTGTGTGTGTGTGTGTGTGTCTCTGTCTCTGTATGCATATGATGTGGCCTATTTCCCTATTATTTGCTACATTAGTCAAAATTTATAGCATAAACTCTATCATCTCTTACTTTCAACCCTTTCTCTTACATACCTATCTAGATGTCTTTCCTCCATGCTCTTAAAAAAAATCCTACTTGTAAATAATGTGGACACTTCTGCTTCACTGGTGAAAGGATGTACAAGCAGACAGAGAGTCCCCAAATATAAATGTTAATATTTCTAAGTAGCTCACTGCAAAAATAACCTGAATTCTCTTGGTATTTCACATACCAGCAAACCTTAGTAGGATTGCATAGAAGTTGAGCATGAAAAGTGAGTCTGCATATAACCTCTCTCTCATATATATTGCTATGTATCTGCATATTATAGATATATAGATATTTAGCTACATATTATAGATATATTTGTGATAGATATCTATAGATATAGATACAGCTATCAGGCTCCATTTACTGTATTCAAACTTTTGACAGAGAATCTGACTAATGTATGATTTTAATCCAAACTATAGAAGTTATACTCTCTGATCAGCTATGGCCAAAGCTTTTTGGATAAGATTCTCCTCTTGATGAGTTTAGCTATAAAGTGGAATGATATAAATGGGTGGTAACTTCAAAGGAACCTGTGTGTTTGTCAATGAGCAATGTCTTTGATGTGAGAACATTAACACATATACTTTTATTCTGGCTCTATATATGAGGGTAAAACCTCATCTCCTTAATCATTATCGTACCTTAACTGGGCTTTTTACTCATAGCTAGTTTCCTTTATCTATCATATTAATTTGTGATTTTATCTTCCCACAGTATGGTTTATTGTATTTTGCAGCCTAAATATTTAGTGCAAGAAGCAAATTGGGATTTATACATCCAAAAAGTGTTCTGTGTTTAAATAAGGTAAACAAAAATCACTTTAACTAGTTCTCACTGAATGTATTATCCTAGGAATTTCTAAAAATAATAATATGGTGATATATATTAAGGCTCTTTCAAAGGGAGACATAATTCGTGTTTCTCTGAACTACAACAATGCTTTTTTCTATAGATCATGATATCTTCATGGAGATTCTTGCATTAAAACATTGGCCAATGACATAAAATAAACATTTCATCCTCTGGTCTAGTTAGATTCTTCATAATCTATATCCTCAAACTTCTATTATGAATTTTCTGTTTAGCTTTGATAAAGAACATTTTATATGTACTGTTTTGATCTTAGTCATAGTTTATTCTGTCATTTATTTCTGGCTTATTGCTGTGGGTTCTCTGTATGTCTTTTATTTTACTTATACAATATTTCTCTGGGTCTTGTTCTTGGTAACTTCTTTCTTTGTCTTTCGATTATATTGTCCCTTGCTTTCTTTTCTCTATTCATCTCATAAAATTAGTCACATTGTAAATTTAATAAGTGATTTAGTTTTTTCTGGCTGTTTTTCATAACAGATTATCTTAGAATGAGTAATTCATAAACAACAGAATTTTATTACTCACATTTCCAGAGGGTGGGATGTCTATGAGTAAAATGCTATCAGACTTGAGATATGATAGGAAGGGTATCTTCTGTATCTTCACATGGTAGGAAAGAACTAAGAAGATGCTCACCCTATTGAATATGCTCTTATATTATATCTTCGTATATTAATACAAAATTAAGATTATATTTGGCTACATCAGTATTGATCTTTGTATATTGATAAAAAATTAAGGTTAACCCTTTTTAAAGTATTGTACCTAAGTAATACTTGAAAACGTAATGTGAAATTTTGGCCCATTGATAGCAACTGTCACAAACTGTTTAGGATAATTAAGAGATGCAAACACATAGTCATTCAAACATGTCATTTGGTTGGGTACTAGTATAGTTTAATCACAAATGTTTTCTAGGTAAACCTGAAATGAAATTGTTAAAAGACAAGCAACATTTGCTTATGCAAATATATGGAGATAGAGAGGTGGTCTTCAAAACCTCAAGAGATCTGTAGAATTTGGCATTCAAAGAAGGTTTTTTAACTTAAGATTTTTTTTGATATTGAGATATGTCAGCTCCTGACAGCACTCCCTATTCCTCTCCAAGTAGAGGATAAGCATCAACGAATCTCCATTTGGATGGAGATGGTTGCATTAGTGGCAAGCCTATCACTGGACAAGAAAAATCCCTTGCTTCAATTTTAGAGAGAAGGCTGTCCAAAAAGGACAAAACTTGGAAGCAAGTAAATCGACAGTCTAGCTCTGCCAAGACAGGGCAGGCAAGTCCTTCATAATTCCTGCTTTACAATTAATATCTGTCAGAGATACTGGGCCAAGACACTGATGATAGATGCTTTAACGTATGGAGAGAAATTGTGGACTGTCCAGGCAGCCAGTTGTCCGTCATTTTTTTGTTTTTGTTTTTTAATAATACAGGAATGTTATTAGTGATGAAGCCTTTGACAATATCTCCCTCTTCTTCCCTCCTCCCTCGCTTCTTCCCTCCCTCCCTCCCTCCTTCCCTCAGAAAGAAAGCAGTTTTAAAAAACTACTTAATTACAAACAAACTAGCTTGCTATGGGAAAGGATGCTCCAGAGAAGGTAGCCAAGAGTCCAAAGGGAAAATTCAAAAGCTTCAAAAGCATATTTTTTGGGGGGATTCAGGTTGCACATCATTCTCGTAAGTGCTAATACCTGTCCAGCTGAAGTTCAGAACTATAACAATGAGTGAGTGAGTGTTTTATTTATGAATCTATTTTTCTGGATGTGACTGTCTACTGTGGTTTTTCTGCTTCCATTACTCACTGCATGGTGTACAAAAGCATGTTTCCTCTCTCTCTCTCTCTCTCTCTGTCTCTCTCTCTCTCTCTCTCTCTGTGTGTGTGTGTGTGTGTGTGTGTGTGTGTGTGTGTGTGTGTGTGT
>CAJQZJ010027982.1:4776304-4806908 GCA_907164525.1 Lophiomys imhausi | reverse complement strand
TGTGTGTGTGTGTGTGTGTGTGTGTGTGTGTGTGTGTGTGTGTGTGTAGGAGAAGACTCGAAGGACTATTTCAAAGGACATGGAGACTCATACGAGAAATTTCATCTGTAATTGGATATCATTCTGATGAAATGAATATGGACATCAAGGTGAAACTGTCAATTGATCATGATAAAATAAGCCCTCCAACTTATAAACCTCAGTTTCTTTTTCTGTTAAACAAACAAGGGCAATGAAACTAGATTATTTCTAAGGTCTTTCCCCTCTCTCTTAGTTACTGAATCACGTAAAAGTTCCTCTTATTTATGTCATTTTACCATCCTGACTAAACCAAGGGCCAAATGCATCATTTTAGTGAATTAACATGTACTTGAATTGCTTTATATAGAAGATTCACAGACAGAAATAGTCAAACTCTGTTTTCTCTAAAAGATCTGTGGTACTTATTTTTTAGACAAGTATTCATTAGATGCTTAGTGAACTGATAAACATGACCACTTTCGTGTGGTTGATCACAACATTTCTAGTCCAAAGTGACTAGAAATTGACTTCTAACTCATGGAATTCAAGACATTTTATACAGAGTGAACTGTCCTTTAGGAGACAGATTTAGGGTTTATTTGTGGTAAGTTTGAAATAATTATATTTTAATTCAAAACGACACTTCAAAAAATAATGAGGAATCCTGAGGAGATGGTCTTCTTAGACTTCATTAAATTAGAAAACTTAAAGCTGAATTTCACAACTGAAGAAATCTCAGTGGTGGTGGTGGTTGAACAAGACACATTTTCCAGAACTTTAAAAAAAAATCATTTGTGATCCTTTAAAAATCTTACCAGAAATTCCTCAAAGTCATTCAGAGTAGAACCTTCTGGAGCTGAAGAGATAAGCTAGTGGTGCACAATATTTATCACTCTTTCTGTGGACCTTAGTTGGATTTCTCATGCAGTTCTGACTTGCCTGTAATTACAGCTTCAGGAGACTGGACACCTTATTCTGGCCTCAGTGGATATCCATATACATGTGACATTCACATAGATGTCTACATACCAAAATTTCAAAAATTAAATTTTTTCTGTTAACAAATTCTCCCTCTCCCCAACATTCTGCATGTACAAGGGTAAATATAAATGGTAAGGAGTGACAAAATTGTGCTGTGGTGGTGCACACCTTTGATCCAAGCAAGTGGACCTCTGTGAGTTCGAGGCCAACCTGGTCTACAAAGCTAGTTTCAGGTCAGCCAGGGCTACATAGAAAAATCCTGTCTCAAAAAAAAAAGACTGAAAATGTGACAAAATCCTCTAAGCCTTGTTGAAACTCTACTGACCTCTTCTAGTGGCTCCTGAGAGAGCTCCTCATTCACCTCTTGCCCTGTGACCTGGACTTGCTGTTTGGATATTTGTGTGATGAGTTTTATAAGTAAAGAAAAAAAAACTATTAAGAGTTTTTCCTAGAAATAGACTCATGGGAATATTCACAGCTGACTTTCTTTTTACTTAGCAGTTATTAAAGAAACTCTGATTAAGTGATTTGAAAAGAACGATGCCACTAGTTTCTGTTTATTATCATCAGCTAACAGAAGCCAATGCATTTTCTTCATTATATGTACTTTCTTCTTTTTTAAAAAACAAGTATTTATCAATTCAAGTTACAACTCTGCTCAGCCCTCTCCCTCCTCCCCTCCTGGTTGCACTTACTCACCTCTACTCCCTCTCCTATCTATCCTTCTCCTCCAGTGTACGGGGCCCCACATATCAGCACCACTCAGTTTGACTTGTACAAACCCAGTCTGCACAACTAAAGACAGTTTTAAAAGTACAAATAGTGTTTATTTAATTCAATGAAGGCATTAGAAAATCTCTCTCTTACCTTTTTATTTCTCACCTACCATTGAAACAATTTAGATGTCTAAAACCCTTAGTAGAAATAAAGTATATACATGTTTTCTGAGAGCTAGGCCAAGATCAGCTGAAAATATTCAGCCCTCACCCCAGACAGCAACCACTAGGCAGCATTATTATTCTTTCTATCAACACGAATGTAAGCTCTCTTCATGGCAAGATTCTAGCCAAGCATCCCTGAAATACTTCATGTTTAAATCCCAAATTTGGACTCTTGTGTTCATCTCTGCATTGCCAACTCTTAGCAAAAATCTGAATGTAAATTTAGTCAGAACTCCTTCCCCTAAACTCTAATAAACCTCACTCTTGGTTCAAGTTCCCCACTTCTCCCATCACCTTGATATTTGACCATCTTGGCTTTGAACAGTTTATCTAGAATTTTTCTTATCCATGGGGTTTATTCCTAGTAATTTTCTATCCACTCATCCCACCCTACTTCTTGTCTATAAATCTCTACTTTTTTTTTTTTTATTCAAGGATGATGCTGATCTTCCTTCTTTACATAAAACTAGCGGTAGCCAGCTTGCATTGACTCTCTATTGTCATGACTAGAATAAAATCTTTATAATAAAAAGTGCAAACAACAAAATAAAACAAAACAAACTAACTAAAAAACGACTTGTGCCTTTGTATATGTCATGCCTAATTTTTTTCTTAGCTCTACCTCCTGCCACTTTAAAATCTTTATACAGCAAAAAGAAAGGCATTTTCTGGGCACACCTTGATACTTTGCCTTTCATAGGACTCTTCAGCTATGGCAATTTGAATGCATTTCCAAGATAATGCTTAAATAAAAAGATTTGATCTTTAATGGTGCACTAAATTTACGATGCTTACACTGGAGAGAGGAGTAATTCTATCAAGTTGAATCCCTGCATCTTATCTGGCTCAGCAGACTTCCTGCTGAGCCAAGTGAAACTAGCTAGTCCTAATGGCAGCAATGGAAAGTCAGAGCACTGCTTCCTGACCTAAAAAGTTGCAAGTGGAGATGTCCCTCGTGAAGTTTCTCCATAAAGCTTGTGACTGCAGGGTGACAGTACAGGAAAGCGTGACGCCATAGTGATGGCCTGGACCTTCAGTGAGACTCACTGTGCTCCTGATGAATGAAGCCTCCTAGTCATAATTATACTGACATTCTGAGCCTTTGTGTGAACTTTCCCTACAATAGTAAAAACTTTTGGAGCCTATGGCCAGCTGCCTCTGTGAACTGAACTACTTCTCAGCAAGTAGACAGAAAAACAGAGTGTGCCATGCTATCCACTCTGTGGGAGTTAAGCCCAGGGGTTCTTGCTAAAGCATGGGTTTCCTCCTCATGTATATATTTGTTTTGCTCCTGTTTTCTAAGGCATTCTATAAATTTCATTTTCAGAAACTTGTGGAACCCTTTTCAAACACTAACAAATTGTGGGCTGAGAATTACATCACATGGGTTTACATACAGGTCCTGCCATTCATCCTGTCATTAAACTGACTTTCATTGCAGTCCTTTCAAAGCTTAGTGTATATTGAGCGTAACTTTGTCAGTTTGTATGCCCAGTTTATTTCAACCACTTAAGTGTGGCAGGTTTATGAGACTAGTCTATTTTAACTGGTAAACTTGAATTCGGCTTCCTCCATCAGCTAAGACTCATTTCTAGTCTCCTCAGTTCACTTATGTTTCACGGCCTAGTTTCTCACGGCAGTCTCTGAACTCTGCCATCCTTTTCTGCCAGCATTATTTGCTGCAAAAGGTCTCTCTCTGGCTGACTTGCAGTGAAAAGTCTCTGTTGTGGACTCAAACTCTCAGTTTTTGACCATTGTGGTCTCAATACTGATGAAAGGCAAACCTTGCTGTACACTTCTCAAGCATGCATTGATTTCTCAATCGGTGAGGACATGCGGAAGAAGCAGGAGAAAGCACCATGTGGAGTTCTTTGGTTTATATATTGTAACATCTTGTGATCCTTGGTGGTCTCAAGGGCCCACAAGATTTCTTGAAATATCCAGCAGTTCCATGGAGTCTCGAGGCAACCAACATTATCTGTGGCTTGTATCATTTCTTAGCCATACCCCTTCAACAAGGCATGTCATATATTTCACAGAACTATGGCCTCAACTGGACTTTGTCCATTTCAGCAAGTTAAAGGGATACCAAGCTACTCCTTACATGTCAGATGCTAAGCTGACCTGCATATTAATCCACTAAAGGGGCCTAACTTCTGTCACACAAGATGCCAGCATCCTCTCTGTGGAATAGTCTTTCATGTTGTATAACTGTTCTCTTTTTTTTTTGTTTCTTTGTTTATTACTTCAAGTTACATCTCCATCACAGTCCCCACTCTCCACCCCTCCTGTTCTCACCTTCCCACCCTCTGCCCCCTCTCCCACCTATCCTACTCCTCTGGAGTGGGTTACCCCTACATATCAGCACCCTTCAGTACAACAATCATATGAGTGTTAAGAGCTTCCTCTGGCACTGGGGGCCTATATGGCAACTCTATTAGCGCAAGTGTCCTACTAACAGGTAACAAGGTCTATGTTCCTGTTCCTTTTGGTGTGTTGGTTGTAAGATAGTTATCCTGTACTGTATAGCTAAAATCCAATTATAAGTGAATAGATGCCATGTGTATCTTTCTGATTCTGGGTTAGCTCACTCAGGATGAGCTTTTCTAGTTTCATCCATTTGGCTGCAAATGGCTTGTTTCTGATGGCTGAGTGGTAATCCATTGTGCAAATTTACCAAAGGGCTTTTTTTTTAATTTTTATTTTTTATCCATTCTTCCATTGAGGGATATCTGGGTTGTTTCCAGTTTTTAGCTTTTACAAGTAAAGTTGCTATGAAAATAGATGAGGAGGTGTCCTTGTGGATTGGTGAGGAATCGCTTGGATGTATACCCAGAAGTGGTATGGCTGGGTCTTGAGGTAGAGCTATCCCAAGTTTTCTAAGGTATTGCCAGACTGATTTCCATAGTGGTTGCACAAGTTTGCACTCCTATCAGTAATGGAGGAGTGTTCCCTTTCTCCACAGCCTCACCAGCATGTGCTGTCATTTGAGTTTTTGATCTTAGCCATTCTGACAGGTGTTAAATGGAATCTCAGAGTTGTCTTGAGTTGGATTTTTCTGATGATTAAGGATGTTGAGCATTTCTTCAAGTGTCTCTTGGCCATTAGAGATTCCTCCTTTGTGAGTTCTTGGTTTAGTTCTATTTCCCATTTTTTATTGGATTATTTGGTTTCTTGGTGTTTAATTTCTTGAGTTCTTTATAGATTATGGATATTAGCCCTCTGTGGGGTAGGTAAAGATCTTTTCCCAGTCTGTCCAGAATAACTAAATAAATCCTGTACAATAAAAAAAATATCTGAAGGTATAAACATCCCTGATTTCAATCTGTACTACAGAGCAATAGTAATAAAGCAGCATGGTACTGGTTGATCAATGGAAGACCCAGAAATAAACCCACACATCTATGGTCACTTAAATTTTGACAAAGAAGTCAAAATCATACAGTGGAAAAAGGACAGCATCTTCAACAAATAGTGCTGTTCTAACTGGATGTCAACATGTAAAAGAATGAAAATTGACCCATGCCTATCACCTTGCACAAAACTTAAGTAGATCAAAGACTTGAACATAAAGCCTGACACACTAAATCTAATAGAAGAGAAATTGGGGAAAAGCCTTGAACTCATTGACACAGGTGACAATTTCCTGAACAGAACACCAATAGCTCAGACTCTAAGACCAATAACCAATAAATGGGACCTCATGAAACTGGAAAGCTTCTGTAAGGCAAAAAGACTGTCATTCGAACATAACTGTACTCTTAATGACAAAAACATTGTTTTGAGAATTATTACTACAGAGAATAATCTAAAAAGAAAATTACTGGTGAATAAAATTTATATTTAATCTTTCTTTCATCACTTTTTACAAAACTTTTCAGTGAAGATATGAATTATCATGAACTGTCCCCTTCTTTCCTTTCCTTCTTTATGTTGCTTTCTTCCTAACAACAAAATGTTTCCCTAACAGCCATAGTCTGTTTGTCTTTCTTTTCCTTTGCTATCTCACCAATTTATTTATAATCCACTTCCATTTAGCCTGTCTGATTTCTTAAATTTCCCTTCCCTTAAAGAGACATTGAGAAATAGCTTCTCCATGAAGAACCTTCTAACTCAAGTGAGGTGGGTAACAGAAAGGGATCCTTCTGGACTCATCTTTTAATATTTCTTGCTCTTTGACATGTATGGGAAGCATTTCAGCTGCTACTTGGGCCTAACATTCTAAGCAGTACAAAAGAGACAGTACGGAAGGACAGGAACAGAACACCATTCTACTCCTGTAAGCACACCACATGTATGTTCCCCACAATAGAAGAAGACAAACATGGAGGAGAACCACTTCTTGATGCTGACTTTGTCACTATATGCTTGAATAGTGTCATCAAATATCTGTGTTTTTGTTTCTCAAGTTGGTATTATACACTGCTCAATAAGTATATAAAGTATTAATGTTTTCATGCTTGAAATATTTTACTTAAATAAGGAATATATTTATGCTGATAAACTTTTTCACTGAATAGGAAAACAGACCTATAAACCAGAATGTAAATGTTTTTATTGTATTAAAAGAAGTTGATGGTAGAGAAGAAGGAAGTATTCATGTTGTAATGTCATTCTAATTGATCCCAGGGAGTTTTAAGATGCTATATCTCAGTATAGTACTCCCATACATCTTTGAAGTGCATAGTTAAGAGATTAGGATTTGCACTTCTATAGTCTTGCAGAAGTGCAAATAACTCTCATTTCTCAAAAAACCATTCTTCTTTTACTGTGGTTTTATCTTATAAAGTAAAGGAAGGAAACACCATCTATGTGAGGGCAAGTGCAAAATTAAGGATATCACACCAGTGTTTTTGGGTTCAAAGAAAGCTCTCACAGTCCATAATCATAGCTTATATTTAGAAATATAATGAAATTTTAATTTCAATTATAAGATATTTCTGTAATATGAAATGCCTTAAATATACCAAATTCTTATTTTTGTTCCCTGTACTTCTCATAAGACTTGTTCAAATAAGAAGTGAATGGAAATGATATTCATTGTAGCAGAGAATTGAGAGGGAATGAAGTACCTCTACTAAATATTGGAAAAACTGTATAATGTTGCAGGTTTTAAATTTATTACTTCACCAAATAGTATTTTTGAGGTGAGAAGAATGCTTCCAGTTTTCAAAAGCTCATATTGAGTTTTCACTTAATGCTTGGGAGGCACTATAGGGAAATTGCTCTACATGAATGACCAATGCTCACATAAAGCTGTTTGTTAAATAAGTATAGCAGAATTACTGTGTGAGTTCACTAGATGTAAGCACGCATCATTCATGATTCAGTATGTTAGACACTGTAGGAGTAGTTAAAAGTATCGCTTTGGGAAGGAGGTTCACTGCACTATATTTTTATCCAGTGATCATGTCTTTACTGATTGTGTTCTTAAGTATATGGTGGTTACAAAATATTCTATAATTCTATTTCTTTGAAAGAACTTTGTACATGAACCTGAGAGGAGATAAACATGCATTCTAAGATGTTGAATTCAGCATTATGCATGATAATTCTATTGCTCCTTTTTATATTAACTACAAGAGGAAAATAGTATTGCAACCTCTTGACATTCCTAAATGTCAACTTAAAAATGGAAGGAAATGGGCCTGGAATGATGACTCAGTGGTTAAGAGCAATTGCTGCTCTCACAGAGGATCTTGTTTTAGTCTGCAGGCCTCACGTGGCAGCTCATATGCATCCATAACTCCAGTTTCAGGGGATCCAACTCCTGCTTCTGACCTCTGTGGGCAGGAGGCCTACATGCGGTTCACATATATGCATGTAGGCAAAACACTTACACATATAATTTTAACTGAAATTTAATTATCAATTGTATTCACTAATAAGTATAAATTGTAAGATTAGGAGCAGCTGGTGGCCTGGTGGGATATCAGCCAGTGGCCTGGCAGAGAAGCCAGTGGCCTGGCCTGCCTTAACTGGCAGCCTGATTTGTCCTGGGAAAAATCCCTGGACCAAGGATGGCCTACACCATCTGTAACCTAAATTCTGTTAACTAGTATAAGTTGTTATATTGGGCTGGTAGAATTGCCAGCAGTTTAGCGGGAGGTTTGCCAGAGCTCAACAGAGGCTGATGGCCCTGGATTGCTTGGATTGACAGCCTATAAGCTACCACAGTCCTTTCCCCAATAATTAAATACAACAAGATATTTTAATGTTTCAACACTTAGCCCTTAGCTGGGTAGACTCTCAATTAGCTAATGTAAGTTAACCCGGGCCACCTAATCCCAAACTGCCATGTGCCTGTTATTACCTTCAAGAGTTCTCAAACACGTCTATCTGCTTCCGTGTCTCCTGGTGGAAAGAGCAATTCCTCTGTGTAAAACACAGGGTTCCTGTTCTAATCTCAGGAAGTCCCACCTTTCTATACTCTTTTTGCTCAGCTAATTGGCCACCAGCAACTTTTATTAACCAATCAAGAGCATGCCTCAGAAAGGGGGGGGTAATCATATCTCAGCTTTGAAATCAGCCTACCAGAAGCAATATTGTTAGACCTTCACCAACATATAATAAAAAAATAAATAAGACATTAATACATTAAAAATGGAAGGTGACTATATAAGAGTGATGTGCTGTACATTTTAGCAGACTGTGAAAACAATTTGAAAGATATTGCTATGGCTAGATGTGGTGTCATATACCTTTAATCCCAGAATTTGAGAAGAGGTAGGAGCAGCATTGTGAGTTCAAGTCCAATCTGATGTGCATAACAAATTCTAGGTCAGCAATGGCTGCAAAGTTATACTGCCTTAAAAAATACTGCTATAATGAAATGACATTATAATATATAATATATAACATATAATACAAAATATGTAATATATAACATATAATATATAATAACATATGACACATAACACATAATATATAATATATTATATATACATATATACATTCTGCAGTGTATATATATACTGAAGCAGGAAAAATAATCCAGAAATGTGAAAAAATGGCATGTTTATATACATTATATAAAAATTAATATGTAAGAATAAAGAAAACTCAAGGGAGTATCATTAATATAGATTGAATCGAGTCCCCCCTGATCACCTGGGAAATAGCACTAGTTTCATAGCTACATTTGGCTTTTGGACTTGTTTAAGCTCTGTGACGTTGTGGAAGTCACTGGACTCTGGAACCTTCCTTATTTATAAGCTGTGAAAATACATTACCCTCCAGACAACTTTAAGGGTTGGTTATTAGTAGAAGTTGTGCTTTAAATCTCAGTTAAATACTTCTTGCCCTGTGCCGTCTGCACTCCTTGATGACATTGTACCTGAATTTTAAAAGGTACCTGTTTAGATGTCAATTCTCTATTAATGCATTAGGTTCTTGAGACAAATGACCTGGTCATATCAGTTTTTTTTTTTTATCTCTAGCATTTTGTGTACACTTAGAATTTTTTTTCACCATTTATTTATTTCTTCAAGTTACATCTTAATCACAGTCCCCTCCCTTCTCCCCCTCCCGGTCCCACCCTCCTATCCTCTTCCCCTCACTCACCTATTTGCTTTTTAAAAAAATTACAATGTATCTTTTCTCCCCAACAGCTACTCCTTTTAGTCCAATAAAAGGCTCTTTTTCTTGTAACAATAAATACAGTACAAAACAGCTCACTTAGAAAATTTATTCACTACATCAGTAAATCATGTTCAAAATATAAAGGTCTAGACATTGGTGCTCAAAATTAAAATTTCCAATCCTATATTAGCCTTTCCTATTGGATGGTATTTTCTTGTTTTCTATAACATTTCTTGCTTAAAAGCCTATTTTTAAAATCTAATTCAATAGTATGAAAATCTTTATTTTATATGTTGATAGAAATGAAAGTGAGCTAACTGAATGAATATTAATGTTTTCAATTCTGTGAGCATTGGATAAACTTTAATATTATTTTATAATAATTAAGAAAGTATTAAAATAACCCCCAAGCAGCACCTTGAAGTTACAAGCAGATTACAAAAGTAGGTGTTTTTTGGTTTTGATGACTCATAAAGCACGAGTGTCACAATGTCATTGTGTTATAGAAATAGGAGGAAGAAAGAAAAGTATACAACACAGAAAAACTAATGTCTATTTTCTATCCACAACATACTGAGTGATATTTTCAGTATTTTAGATGAGAGAACTGTGACTCAGAAAGATTAGGTGTCTTATTTAAAATTCACATATTTGATTGGTTGCAGAGCTTCCCAAATAAATCTGAGAGGATATTACCAAACTATTTATACTACTCCAAGTACATGATAATTTGATACAAGAAATTTTTGTTGGAAAGAATTATCTATAATCCATAGCTGTATATTCTGCTATAGCATATATTTTCCGAATTCTTTTGGGAAGCCACATTGACATGGAGAGAACATTTAGATTAATTCTGAAATATATGGATCTTAACAACCTGTATCTGATGTAAAGCTCTTTATTCTCTCTGTTGTTGTTGTCCACTCTTTTATTTTTTTTGTAGATGCAAAAACACACAGTCATACATGTACCAAAACTCTACATCACTTCCAAACAAAATACTCTAGTTTGTAGTAAATGTATTTGTCTTTAAGATACTAAAATATCAGAAATAAAAATAGTAATTGCAGAAATCTTCATCAGAACACATTGATTACTGAGTCAACTTTGCTGGTTTTAATAAACATAAAATATTATAGTGCATAATTTAGAAGATAAGAGTATAAGCATGGAACTATATAGGCAGAATATAAACATTTACAAATACATACAATGAAAGGTCAGAATATACATCAAGACTTTGGATGTTGCCAATAATGGAGTTATTGGAAACAATTTCAACATAATACATAATATATAATATAGTCTAGGAGATAAGAAACAAAAATTTAAATTGTTCCTCAATGCAGTACTCCAAGAACATATTTTAAAAGACTGTCTTTAATTAATAAAAAGTAAATCTCAAACAACAACAAAAAAGAAAGGTCAGAATATAAATGTCCAATACTATAGGTAGAGAAGGAGGAAATAGTGACAACATGAAGAAGAGAGTGAACAAATTTAGGTAGAACAGGTTTAACATTAAATAATTAAGAGTTAATAGCCTACTCAGTAAGATAAGTCACATGTCTCTCATTCTACTGCTCAAAGAGCAGACAACGGAAGAAGATTAAAAAACATTTTTAGTCCTGAATGAAATCCATAGCTCTGTTGATTCTAGGAAAACACTCTGCATTGAGCTTCCTCTTGAGTCTCACAAGAGGTGACCTAAGTCTGTCTTTGATGACATTTGGCCAAATTTCCCTTTGTGCTAGGAAGGATGGAAGGAGCTGAAGTAGATTTAGATAGTGTGACTGTTATTCCCCCTAAAAAACCACCCACGCAGGGCCATTGTGAATGTATGGGACAAATACTAAATGTCGGGGATTCTAACTCTCCAAATGCTGTAGTTCTTCTATCTGAAGACAGAGAAAATGATTTTCCTGTGATTATAGAGATGAGCTTCTCTTTTTGTTACAGTTTTGAGTTCAAATATGTGTTAATTTAGGTTAACATCAAACAAAAAATATCTAATGTCACCTCCATCATGCACAGCTATTTACCAAAATGCTTAGAAGGGCAATGAAGGTGAGACATCAGTAAAATACGCAATACAATTGTTGCACATCTCACATTAATTTTGGTTTTTGGTCAACTGTACTACAGTATGTTTAATTAGAGAATATAACTTTATCAATTAAGGTTATGTCCATACAAATATGCAACAATAAAAATGATAGAAAAAGCAGAGGTCATGGGAGGGGTTGTAGGGAGGTCTTATGGAAGAAGCTGAAGAGAAGAAAGGGAAGGTGTAAAGTGACATAATTTTATTTTAGTTATAATTCATAAGGAAAAAATAAAGGTAAAATATTATAAAATTTCAAATATAACAAATACATAACAGAGAAATTTAAATATTTTGTAATGCTTACTATAACAATACTCTATTGTAATTCAATAACTGCACAGACATATTACTGTCTAAAGGAAGTACATCAAACAGAAAGATTCCTCTCTCTCTCATACATATAGAGATGGGCATAGTGAAAAACCACTATACATGAATATAAAACCCAACAGATACTCTGGAAACTCATAGGACATAATGATCAGTGAAGGGCAACAAAGCCTCAGAGAAAAAATGGCCTTACTTTGTATTCTAAAATCTAAGTAGAGGCCCCTACTACACAGTTCAATCTACATACGGAATGTTAGAAGCAGGTCTAGTACATTTGTTCTTAGAGGCTGACTTCAGTGCCAGGGATCTGGTTACCACCCTTTCTGAGGCACTCTCTGATTGTTCAATAAAAGTTGTTGATGGCCAATTGCTGGTCAGAAAGAGTATAGAAGGTGGGACATCCTGGGACAGAGAAAAGAACCATGGGTTTTACAGAGGAAGCTCTCTTTTCACCAGGAGACATGAAAGCAGACAGATGTGTCTGAGATCTCTGGAAGGTACAGCAAACTACATAGCTGATTGGGATTAGGTGGGCTGGGATTAATTTAGGTGAGCTAGTTGAAAGTCTGCTCAGCTAAGTGCTAAGTATTAAAACATTAAACAGTCTTGCTGAATTTAATTATTGTAAAAAGGCCATTGTGGGTTTCAGGCTTTTGGCCATAGGCCTCCCAGCAGTCCCCAACAGCTAACCTGCCAGGCCACCACCTGCCCTTCCACTGGCCTAATATAACAGTTTATCGTAATTAATAAATATCTTGCAGCTGACCCTCCAGCTGCCATGCCAGAACACCCCTGCCAGGCCTACAGACCTCTACGATAATTCAGGCCTGCTGATCTCCCACCAGGCTTCCAACTGCTCAGCCAGCCTAATATAACAATTTATAGTTATTAATTAATATATTAATTAAGAGAGTTTAGTTTGGAGGTGGTGAAGGCCACTTTTGGTCTTTCTCCTCAGGATGGGTCAGGCCACCAGTTAAGGGCAGTCAGAATTGCTGGCCTCCTGCCAGATTGCTAGCTGCTCCACCAGCCTAATATTACAGTTTATATTTATTAATAAATACAATTGATAATTAAGTTGCAGTTTCAATGGGTGGTAGCTTAACAACTAACAGTACTGAATAATTCCTAAGTTCCTTATACACATGAATTCTGTTATTAAACTGTTCGACAATTAAAAATAAGAAAAGTATAATTTTAGATTGTTACATGTTTTAACAATTGATAATTAACTTTCTCCCCCATCAAAATAATAAATGCAAGATTATGGAATGAATCACAGAAAGACAAAAAGTATGTGAGATACAAAAGTATAGATAGATAAGGCATGGTATCACTAGAGATAGCCTTGCCAGCAATTATCAGCTGGTAATTAAAGAGATCATGACAGGACTGGGCACTTTAATGTAGACTTTGGGTCCATTTCACAGTTTGGGTATTTGTCTTCCCCTGGGGTATCTGAAATTTATTTTGTATTTCCCTATTCAGAAAGTCATCATTATATACCCATATATACCAGTTTTCATTGTGGGGTATTAAATGCCTCACTTCTTGGTTTAGATTTATCCTACAACCAACACACCAAAAGGAACAGGAACACAGAGCTTGTTACCTGTTAGTGGGACACTTTGCCCTAATGGAGTTGCCATATAGGCCCCCAGTGCATGAGGGAGCTCTTAGGCCTCATATGACTGCTGAACTGAGGGGGGGCTATTATGTAGGGGCAACTCAATCTGGAGGAGTAGGATAGGTGGGAGAAGGAGGAGTGGTTGGGACCAGGAATGGTGGAGAGAGGAGACTGTGATGGAGATATAAATTGAAGTAATAAATAAACAAAAGGGAGGGGGGAGAATTTAGTGCTCACAAGCTGTTTTCAAACCTAAATCCAAGGAACACATCATACATGACCTCCTATTGCTAAAATCAGTGTAAGATTCCTCTCTAGTTTTAGTAATGCTTAAAGATGAAGTGAAATTTCTGGTTTATGGGGTATGGTTCCATAATTCTACCAAGAAATATTATATAGAACCTGCTCTTTTCAGAATAGGTCCCCTAGACAGCGATTTATCATGTAATAATTATGTACTCAGTGGGAGGAAGTTCTAAGAAATCACTGCCAGCTGATTTCTATGACAGGAAGTTCTTAACCAGATACTTGTGACTTTCTTTTCACACATAGTTACTTCTCTGGAAGTTTGTGAATAATGCTGGAGAGAGTTCTTTTAATTGCACGAAAAAGTCACAATAAAGACCACAAAAATACAGTTAGGCTTACCAGTACTTGACATTTTCTCTCTTTGTGAGTCAATCTGATTTGTTTATAAAGTGTTAGAGACAGGAACTAAGAAGTAATGACAAATCACAAGAGAATTTTTCTGGCTCAGGATTCAAGCAAGTTTTTCAAATCTATTAATCTACAATGGCTATAGATTTTGAGCATCATTTTTGAAAATGTATGTTTAGGAAACTGGGAGGATAATTCAGTTGGTAAAGAGTTTGTATTGCAAGCACAGGTTATGCGTTTGACCCTCAGAACACATAGAAAAAGTCTAGGTGTGGTGGTATGTGCTTTTAATTCCAGTTCTGGGAAAGGAGAGCTAGGAAGATCCCTGGGACTTGCTGGTCAGTCAGTGAAGTGTACTTTGTAAGGTTTAGACAAGTCTGTCTGTCTGTCTATCTATCTATCTATCTATCTATCTATCTATCTATCATCTGTCTGTCTGTCTATCTATCTGTCTATCTATCTATCTATCTTTCACTTTCTCTCACACACATAAATAAGTAATATATGTATATGTTAGCATACATAATAAAAATTCAACAAATTTGATAGGATTTTTTCCTATAATCTAATGACAGTTTTTAGCTAATCCTGGAGTATTATGTGTTAGGATATTATGTGTACATACAAGCATAGTTAAATTTTTTTCATAAATTTGAAACACTATTCACATGATTATGTTTCACTGTTCTCTTAGTTTTCATGTTTAGAACTGAACTTTGAAGGAATATTTTCGGAATCACATGTAATGGTTAGCTCTAATTGTCAGCTTAACACAGCCTCAAATCACCTGAGGAGAGAGTCTGAATGAGAGATTGTCTACATTGAGTTAGCTCATGGGCACATCTAAGGGGGATTGCCTTAATTAATTCATACAGCCAAAACTTGCCCACTCTGGTGACATCATTGAATGGGCATGGCGTACTGAATAGTCTAAGAGAGGAGAAGCTGAGCTGAGTACAAGCAAGTGCATAAGAGAGCAGCATGTGTGCATTCATTACTTTGTGTCCTTGACTGTGGATGTGATGTAATTAGCTGAAGCTCTTGCCTTGACAGACTGTAGTCTGAAATTGAGAGTGGAAATAAATCCCTTTCTCTGCTAATCTAATTTCTGTTAAGATAGCTCATCACAGAAGTGAACGTAGGAACAATGTTACATGAGTGCTTGTGTGTGTGTGTGTTGATGTATTTTGTTAGGACCAAAGTTCACTTTATTAAACTTCACTTAGGATCTAAAAAACCTGGGAACTTAGGTAGGCCAGAAACTCCAGGTAAACTTGCCTGGGAATCTATCATGTACTCCTCCCCAGAGCTTGGAAGCTCTAACTGTAACCAGGAGGTCTAGTTTCTACTTGGATATGGCTGAATCTCAGAGCATCAGGGAGAACAACAAAAACCACAGGTTGCCAATGAACATGAGTTCATTGAAATCCTCACCTTGTTTCCTAGGTCACCTAGGCTAGCCAATCAAAGTACTACTGCTTGATGATGCTTGATTCTGCCTTGCTAAACGTATAAAAGCTAAACTAAAATTCTTTTTGGGGTTTCCTCTTTGTCCTTGCATGGAGAGTCTGTGACTCCTGCATGCTGGTCAATAAAATCCTCTTGCGTTTTGCAACATTCTCGAGTGTCCTAGTGATTCCTTGGTCACCCCAGGTTTGGGTTCAGGAATCTGTTCCTTGACCCTAACAATTTAATATACATATATTTCATTTCCTTTATGTAGATATACTACAACTTGCAGTTCTTACAGATTAATACTTACTTTTTCTGAGCATTTGATATTCAATCAACTTTTTAATCAATATCCTTACATATCTTGTTGTTTTTAGGACTGGAAAGTAAGAGTTGTATGATCATTCCAATGTTAATAGAGTGTTTTAATTTTTGAGTTATACAGAATGATAACCAAGAGGCTAATTCATGATTCTGATTTGATGCCAAGTTAATAAGTCTATAATGAGGTCCCCGGACCTCAGAAAAAATAGTGACATAACTTAAATGGCCGGAAAAAAATTTGCTTAAGCAGAAAGCCAACTGAATGCTTGGACTGCAGATTGGAAGGGGGAAAAAAAAGCCTGAATGTTGTTCAAGGGGCTTTGGGAGCTACCCAGCGTTCTGAAGAGCTGTTGCAGGAAGCAGTCTGTCCCCATGGAACAGATGTCTGAAATTCCAGATTTTATGTGTCTTCTGTATTGACTCTCATCCTTACGATTTTTAAAAATACAGCAAATACTGACTACTTTTGGCCAACTTCTTATTTTCTGTTCTTAAGTCACCCACTTTTCCATCTGTTTCAACCAGTGTTGATTGTTTTTGTTGTCTTAGCCATTTCTACCTGTGACCTACCCTGATCACTTGGTGTGAGGATTCTAAGAGAAATACTTAAAAAGTGAAACAATAATTTACTACCTCATAGAAATGGTCTAGAATATATATATATATATATATATTTATATATATATATAATTTCCTCTTGGAAATGGTCTTAGAATATCTGCATAGCTACCTATCTATCTATCTATCATCTATCTATAATTGTGTGTGTGCATGCGTGTTATATACATATACCAATCATAATTATACCAATAAAATATCTAATGTATCTGTTTTATCAGAGTAAACTTTATATATTGGGTAGTTAAAGTTACACTGAGTCGATATAACAAAATATCATAGAAATTTTTATGGTTAATTTTTACTTTCCCTCCTAATATAAAGAACAATATAAACCTGTATCACAGCTGAATACTTTATGTATTAATGTAGATCACAACTGTTTGCATATTTCTTAAGTGATAATCTCAATTTTTGATCTTCCTACTGAAGGCTGGCATCAAATAATTCCCAAAAGATCAATGTATTCTATTCTATTTACTCAAGCTAGATATCCTGTGGCACCCAATATACTGAGGATTTAGGTGAGAATATTAGTCTATCTGAATCTTTCCAATTCATAAACTGTATTGGGAGAAATTTTCTACAATAAAAATAATGTTCTTGGAGCTCCTCTCACTCCAGCATTTCTATCACAGAGGTCAGGATAAGGAAGCCTTGAGAGCAGTATGGTAGAGGAGAGATGATGAGAAAGTAGAGGAAAAGAGTGAGGAAGTTTCTCATTTACAAGTATGAGACAACAGTCGGTTTTATTAATCCGAAGGACTGTATTGACTCCCATGCCTGAGGAGTCCAATGATGCATATTATTTCAGTATCTGAAACACCCGTTGTCACCTAGTTTCTCCATTTATTTTTGGATTTGCCTCATGGTGGTGATTTCAATCTCAAGCATATTGATCCTGGGTGACAGGATGGTGACTTCAGATATTACAAGTCCATTTGCCCTAGCCAAAATAATCTTTTAAAAAGTCTGATAAATGTTCACTGCTCTAGTAGCATTGCTTTTAGTTACATTGCTTATACTGAAACAACCATAGGGCCCAAATAACAGGATTTACTTATAGACTTACAACTATTCCACGCTTCCTCCTTGGGACTGTGGGGAAAGTTGGACTGACACATATATACAGAGTTTAGAAGATTTTCGTCAAAAGACAGGGAGTCAATGATAAAAACAAAGGTAAGTGCCACCAAGATGGCTCAGTAGATAAAGGTGCTTGCTGCCCAAGCTTGACCACCTGAGTTCAATTCTCAGCATCCATATAGAAGTATAAGGAAATATTTGAAACCAAAAAGCAGTCCTCTCACTTCCACATGCCGACCTTAGTATGTCTCGTATGTCTCTCTATCTCTCTCTCTGTCTGTCTCTTTCTCTGTGTGCATCCATACACATGCATATTCATATGTTAATAAATGAAGTTTAAAAATAAAAGTAAAGCAAAAATCAAATGTATATGTAATATAATGGAAAATATATGGGTAGTTAATAAGTGAAAGTATTAACTTAATAATAATAGTAATAACAATTAACATTTGTTAGTGGTTTTTATGTATACTGTCATAATTTATCCTAACAAGAAGAATCTTACATTCTTTAATTAAACTAACTTTTATGTAAATAAAGAAAATATAATTTTGCTTTCTATTATGTTAATTCTCAAAGGATTCTTTTAAGTTTAAACTGCTGCTCCATTGTTCACAGAAACTTGTAAAGAACCTTAGGTATTGATTTGACACTCTATTCAAAAAGGTTATATTTATCTAGTTTCTCCTAAGTCATTTTTCAACTTTTTCAGGTAGTAGACCATATATACTCTTTGCTCTTTGGATACCCTTTACCTTCTCTCCCAAGAGCCTGTTGGACACTGAATAACCAAAATAGGCACAATGCATCAGCTACACACCATGTAATAGAATTTGGATTTGTCACTTACTTCTGATTGAT
Source organism: Lophiomys imhausi (assembly GCA_907164525.1). Taxonomy (NCBI): domain Eukaryota; kingdom Metazoa; phylum Chordata; class Mammalia; order Rodentia; family Muridae; genus Lophiomys; species Lophiomys imhausi. Next base: position 4,788,319 of record CAJQZJ010027982.1, on the reverse strand, counting down.
CTTGGACAAATTAATATTTCTGTCTTTAAGCTAGGAGCAATGATAATGTTTATCTCATAAAGTTATTTTCACAGTCATTGCGTTAATATAATGCTTGAATAGAATAAGGCCTGGCACATAGGAAATATTAAATGAGTGTAAGCAATGGCTACAGATAAGTAAAGTGGTAAAGGCTTGGTCCAGAGGAAGGTCAATGTCACCTCCATATTAAAAATAGAGAGAAAGGTAAATAGGTAGAACTTCTTGACCCCTGCTTAATCTTCCAGTGCAAATGATACAATTTAAGCTTTATCTATTTGTAGATGAATGACTAAAGATAAAAACTTAGTTATTTGGTATGTATGCTCAAATATATGGTGTATCTGTGCTTTGGATTGATCTTTGTGACTTATTGATAGAATCATGACCTCTGGCTCCCAATGTAGTAACGTTATTTAGTCTTGCATTGAGGAACACAGTGAAGGTAAGTATTCAATGAGATATGATTGAGTGATTGAATATTACAGCAAAATGCAGAGGTCTTGCAATAAAATAGAAGAAAAGTTGACATGGCAGTTTTGGTGTTCTGTGTATTGGCCATTTTGAATGAAGCTGTTAGAAACATCCACATGCAGATTTTTCTATTAACCCAAATGTTTTATGTATGTGAATTAGTAGTATACTGTGCATTCTAAAAACAAAGTTGATTTTATGGTGATATATAATTTATTATAAAATAAGACAATTTTGAAAGTAAAGGGAGTAATTTTAATAAATGTTTAATAAGTCCAAGCAAATAAAAACATATAGACACCATATTTGACTTTTCCAGAAGTCTATGAAGTTAAGATAGTTGAACTTTAGCATCTATTATAATTTCAGAGAAGAAATATGTTGAAAAACTTCTGAGGTGTAGCTATTTAATTGTATTACTGAAGTTTATAAGAAAGTCATATAGATTGTAGAGCAGGGATTAGGAAGGACTAACCTACCCTGTCTTGGCAGAGCTAGGCTGTTGACTTCCCTGCTACCAAGTTTTGTCCTTTTTGGACAGCAGTCTGTCTGCAGTTGAAGCAAGGAGTTTTTACATGCCAAGAGATAGGCTTGCCACTAATTCAACCATCTCACACTGGACATTCTTTGATGCTTATCTTCTACTTGGAGTAGAATAGGGGGTGCTGTCAGGAGCTGATATGTCACGATATCAAAAAAAATCTTAATTTAAGACCACATCTTTGAATGCCATATTCTGCAGATCTCTTGGGATTTTTGAAGATGCCCTATCTATCTCTTGTATTTAGATAAGCAAATGTTGCTTGTCTCTTAACAACTTGATTACTGAGTAGCTTAGAGAATATCTGTGATAGACTGTCATAGTAGCTAACAAGGTGACATGCATGCATGACTAGGAGTTTGTTTTTCTTAACTATCCTAAACAGTTTAAGACTGTCGCGTCCCCCTTGACCAGCAAGGATGACGCAACTCACAAAAGCTCTTCTCAAGCAGTTTATTCAGGTCCCTTGAAAACAGTCTTCCGAATAATGGGGCAGACCCAACCCACAGGCTAAATACTATATGAACAGCCAGTCAAGTAAAGCCATGTGGTGTTATCTTACAGGCCCACGTATGCGGAAGCAAGCCAGATCAGCGGTCCCAACCAAACATGGACCTGTTCACCACCGAGAGCGCTCACCATCGGGCTGGTGGAAGGCGGAAACCGGCGCCATCTTTAGGGCGCGGCACGTCGCAGCTCTCTACAGTTCCTCCTTTTTTTTTTTTTTTTTTCTAAAGTTGGTAGAAGTCCCTGGAAAGGCTTCGTAATCCCCCTATCTGGGGATCTCATGGTGGGCCTGAGCCTGTAGGAGGGCGGTGCTCAAACTCTTACCCATCTCTGGCTCAGCCTCCCCACTCGGGACTGCCCTGTCTTAGGTGGCCGAGACTTACCCGTCTACTCCGTCATTGACTTGCCAGGCCCTAATATCCGTGGAACGAATACCTTAGTGGGCAGGGACTATGCTCAGTGAAGATTTAAGGCTTCATGGCAGCGAGCCATGCCTGAGGGGATTGGCCCGCCTCAATGGCAACAAGGGCCTGTATAATCATGGCTGCATTACGCTTTTGTGTGGCTCTCATCTTGTAGATGTACCATAGGCAAACCAGAGAGGCTAGTATCATCAGTATCGCCAAAGAGCCTACACCCGCCCACTCCTTAAGATGATCCATAGTCGTCTGTATCCAGGAAGTCAAACCAGTGGCCAGGCTCAGATCCACCCGAGTGGAGTTGATGTGGACGATTGTCGCTCTCAGCTCTCTCATCTTATTTTCAAATTCAGCCGACCAATCCTGTAAGAGGAACTTTGACAATTGTCTAGACAAATTAGCAGCCTTTGTAAAATTTTGATACTGCACGGAAGTAACACACAAACCTTGCATTTTCCACTCATACCCCAATTGTGCTAGTTGCCAAAGAGAATCAATGTTCTTGTATTAAATCTATGAGTTGATTAACTATCATAAGGCCTCCTTTGAGATGAGAATTCATAGAGGTCTGAGTATCCAATGCCTGTGCTACAGTGGCTGAGATGTTATTTAGGGCATTGGCAGTCTGTATAGAACTAGACAAGGCAATAGCTGAGGCAGTAGCTCCCACAGCAGCAATAGTGATGGCAGTAACAATAGCTGTAGTGATGCCAAAATCTCTTTTAAACCTGAATAGCATCATGGTATTAGGGGCCTCTACAGGAACTGGTACATAACGAGGCATTTTAGTCACCACAGCCACAGGAAAGGCTGTGGCATTCCAGCATAGGGCATAAAAACATATGCCCGGAGTGTATACTAACTTTTCTTCACCCAAGGATGCACTCCCATTACTTACAATCCACAGAAAAGGAGGCCAGAGACACACTGGTGAGGCTGAAAAGGTCTTGTGGTAAGAATGAAATGAAGAATTCCAAGTACCAGAGCCACTACCACTAGAAAAATCCAGATTGGTAGTGGACCCTTGGGAAAAATTACCTCTTTGATAAATTCCTCCTCCAAGCATAAGTATAGGTCCCAAATCCTTATAGCTACCATTTGTTCCACACAAAAGCCATAAATCAAAAGGATTGGTGGCAGTCTGTTGAGGATCCCTAGTAGATATATCAAGCATCTGATCTTTGATATGTATGTAAAGGACATTGTAATGACCCCATGTCCAGTAGCCAACCAGGCTGGTGTCATACCCGTCCGGTCTCTTTTTCTCAGAGATGGGAAACTAGGATACCAACCCATATGCAATCAAATATGCCCTTCTTGAAGTCGTTAGAAGCTGACCCCAAGTGCAGTGCTTAGCCTCGCATCCTGAGCGTGATGATAGCTTAGTCCTTTAGGACAGTCAACCAAGCTTGTGGCTGACTAGCCTCCAAGGCAACAAAGGCTTGCACCAGCATGGCATTACTTCTCCTCTGTGAAATCCTCATCTTACAGATACACCATAGGGCAATGAAACTGACTAGGAAGAGCATGCCTCCTAGGGCACCCATTCCCGCCCATTTCTTCAGATGATTCATGGCTCGGAGGATCCATGTTGACAGTCCTTCAGCAACAGAGACATCAACCCGGGTGGAATTCACATGCACGATGGCAGTTCTCAGATTCTGCATCAGCTTATCAAACTTGCCAGACCAATTTCCTGTAAGATACTGAGAGAGTTGCTTAGACAAATTTGCAGCTACAGTATAATTTTGATATGGCACAGAGGTCACACACAATCCAGTCATTTTCCATTCACAGCCAATCTGGGCCACCTGCCACAATACATCCAAGGCCGTGGCTACATTAGCTGACAAATTATTCAAGGTAGCGGCAGTCTGCACTGAGGCATCCAGGCTTCCAACCCCTTGTTCTTATAAGGGGTGATAGCTGCTTTACATTCCTTTGTACATTGCTCATACACAAGTTGTTTAATTAAGGGCATTGCCAAATCAGGGTCTCCAAATACCCTTCCAGCTGCTTCAACCATTATAGCCACGAAGTCTGAGAAAGGCTCCAGGAGATCCTGAATAACCTTGGTTAGATTGCCATTCACTTCCCCTTTGTTAGGCAATGATTTCCAAGCTCTGGTTGTGATTAAATTGATTTGCTCAAACACCTGAGCCGGATACCCAGTTTGTTGTTGAGCATATCGACCTTGCCCAAGAAGCATGTCCACATCCCAGGCTGGGTTTCTTGCTGCACGATTAGCAGCAGCTTGTTCATTAGCAAACTCAATCAAGAAAGCCTTCCAATCTAAATACTGCCCAGAGGACAGGCAGGCACGTGCCAAGCTCATCCAGTCACTAGGAGTCATGCAATAATGACTAAGAGCTTCCACCTGAGCTACAGTGAAAGCAGCATTAATCCCATAAGTGCGGACAGACTCAGCGAGTGCTTTAATTACCTTAAAATCGAGAGGTTCATGATAACGATTTCCCCCTCCATCTGGAAAGACAGGGTAGTACAGCTCATGTCTCACTTCCCTCCAGACATTTGGACAGAATGACCGCCCACTAGGACCACTCGGAGGGGAAGTCTCATTATATGAAGGTGGCGCCAGCACAGGCGGCCCCGGACCTGAGGGCTCTATCCGGGTGCAGTCAGAACTCTTCCTCAAAGATGACTTCTCCATTTTCTTTGTTAACATTTTAAGTTCCTCTTTAGACTCTGAGCTATCCTCTTCCAAAGTATCTTTCCCAGATTTGACCAAGCGCTCCTCTTTTAACTGTTCTAATGTCTTTTGTCCTTTTTCCACTGCCTTGCAATATCTCTGATCTCCTAAACAACTCCGAACAAGTCTCCAAATAGGCCGTGCTCCTCCCTACAATGTACTTTGCTCCCAGGCAAAATCCAAGTCCCTGCCAAATTTGTCCCAGCAGGATACCGTAAGATTCCCGGACACCGCAAACCACGGAGCCACGGAGTCGCATTCATTCAAAAATCTCTCTAGGGTTGACTTCTTAAGTTTCAAATTCCTAGCTAAAAGTAGCTCCTGAAGAGCCAGAAAAATTGGATGTGACTGAGACGATCCCATGATTAAAAATTTACTTTTGGTTTGCAATTTCCCGCGAAACTTTACCCTTTGTTCGCAATCTCCGCGAAACTTTACCTTTTGTTCACTATCTCCACGAAACTTTACCTTTTATTCGCTATCTCCGCGAAACTTAACCTTTTGTTCGCTATTTCCGTGAAACTATATTGTCCCAATTTATTCCGGGAACTTCCCAGTGCACTGCCCCTGACTGCAGGAGTTCTGAGTCTTTTCTGGTTCCCCGTACGGGCCACCACTTGTTGCATCCCCCTCGACCAGCAAGGATGACGCAACTCGCAAAAGCTCTTCTCAAGCAGTTTACTCAGGTCCCTTGAAAACAGTCTTCCGAATAATGGGGCAGACCCAACCCACAGGCTAAATACTATATGAACAGCCAGTCAAGTAAAGCCATGTGGTGTTATCTTACAGGCCCACGTATGCGGAAGCAAGCCAGATCAGCGGTCCCAACCAAACATGGACCTGTTCACCACCGAGAGCGCTCACCATCGGGCTGGTGGAAGGCGGAAACCGGCGCCATCTTTAGGGCACGGCACGTCACAGCTCTCTACATAAGACAGTTGGTATCAAGAGGCCAGAGCTTCACATTTCATTTTTAAGTATCTCTAGTTACGATACCATTAGGGATCATTACCTTTAATTTTGTATCAATATACAAAGATCTATTCAAATGTGGCTAAATATACTCTTAATTTTGTATCAATATACAAAGATCAATGCCTATGTGGCCCAATACAATCTTAATATTGCGTCCATATACAAGGGTCAATACCATTGTGGCCAACTATATTCTTAATTTTGTATCAATATACAAAGATCAATACCGACATAGTCCAATACAATCTTATTTTTGCACAATAAACAATGGTCAATACCACTTTAGCCAAATATACTACTAATTTTGTATCAATCCCTGCTCTACAATAAATGTCTGTCAGAGAAACAGGACCAAAAGGCTGAAGACTGATGCTGGAACGTATGGAGAGAAAATGGGAACTGTCCAGGTAGTCACTGGTTTGTCATTTCTTAGTATTGGAAGCTGCAGACCCTGCACTTCCTATATAATCAGACATATTTATCCTTCTCAGCTCTCTGAGGTGGTTGAAGAATAGACAGCTTGAGTCTCATAGCTAAATTTTGAGTTGTTTAGGAATCAAGAGGGTGTTCTAGATCTAAGAAGATGGTTATAATGGTGATGCAAGTTAGTACGAAAGCTAAGACATTTATAGAACTTTAAACTCATGGAGATGGTTAGAAGGTAGGTTAAAGTCAGGGGCCAAATATGTATGAAGTGGACATTGGGAAGGTATACTGGGCCATTTAACTCTCATAAATGTGGCATATTTAATTCTGCTGTTTTGTATAGAATTTACTGTTATAAAAGAAAGAACCATTTGTTGGATTGAAAAGGGAAGCTGTTGGGGGGGAAGAGGGTGGAAGGGTGGGGCAGGAAGAGGGAATAGGGAAGGGTTTGTGACTGAGATGTAACTTGAAGAAAAAAAATAAAGTACTTATATAAAATTAAAAAAAAAGAAAGTCATATAGAAAAAGCCAAGTCTTACATGAGAAAATGACTTGACAAATCACAAAATTCTTTGCTATTAGAATTATTTTTAGTCCATTTGATTGACTTTTATGATGGTGATTCTACTATAACCATCTGTAAATAATACAAATTCTGTAAACCTGCTATCTTGTTATCCAAGTACAGGACCCTTGTCTTACTTTGCCTTGACCCTGTGTAGTGCTGGCTTTTAAATGTAAGCCCTAGCTTATATTAGGCACCTATTTCACCATTGAGATATATCCTAAAACCATTGTTGGGTTTCTTGCTACTAGATAAATAACGTTACTACATTGGGGGCCAGAGGTCATGATTCTATCAATAAGTCACAAAGATCAATCCAAAGCACAGATACACCATATATTTGAGCATACATACCAAATAACTAAGTTTTTATCTTTAGTCATTCATCTACCAATAGATAAAGCTTAAATTGTATCATTTGCACTGGAAGATTAAGCAGTGGGTTAAGAAGTTCCACATAAAATGTCCAACTAGCATATTCACTAAATTTCAATTGAAATAGACAAAATGTTCTTTGTATTTTCAAAGCAGTGTAAGAATATACATGTCGCGTCCCCCCTTGTCCAGCAAGGAATGACGCAACTCGCAAAAGCTCTTCTCCTGCAGTTTATTCAGGTCCCTTGAAAACAGTCTTCCGAATGCCCGGGCAGACCCAACCCACAGGCTAAATACTAAATGAACAGCCAATCAAGTAAAGCCTTGTGGTGCTATCTTAGAGGCCCACGTATGCGGAAGCAAGCCAGATCAGCGGTCTTAGCCAAATATGGACTTGTTTATCATCGAGAGCGCTCACCGTCGGGCTGGTGGAAGGCGGAGACCAGCGCCATCTTTAAGGCGCGGCACGTCGCAGCTCTCTACATATACAAACTGGGGATAATGAAGAACATGGTTCTTTTCTGAACTGTAACCTATTCAAGATCAGTCTAGAGAAGCTCTCAACCCGAACACTTGAGATTTGGGTGCCCAGTGTGTGAATAGTTAGTTCTGAGTGTTCATGGTTATAATAGACAAAGAATCAGTTTTTGTGGTCTTTGGGAGTAGTGCAATTTCAAGTGTAACAATTAGTACTGGCCTCTTGGGAAGGTCACAGAGTAGATGCAGGATAAAGTAAATGATACCAGTTTCACAGAATTCCCTAGGTTTCATCATTTGATTTTTATGGATGAATGTGGGTTCTAGAATCTGAACAACTTGATCAAAAGTTTGAATCCACAGCTTATTGTCATAATTTTGCAAAAGCTGTCTTTTCTCAGAAAGTGCTAGTAATAATTAGTTTTGACTTTAGAAACATGCTTTCGTTTGAATGCCTACAATGGTGTCTATACTTCAGCAAGTAGAAAATAGATATTAGCTATCATCATTACTGTCTTTAATGTCAGTGTTAGTTCAGGAGCTGTGCCAAGGACCAGCATTGCTTTTCTAATCCCACTGCCTTTACCATCATAATATTTCTTTCATTGTTTTTATGACAAGAAAATGCCAAACGTTGTTTTTTTACTAAACTCTTGATGGGTTACTGATTTGAAAGACAAAATTTTTATTTTCACTGGCAACTACCCGTCAGCTAATATATACACAAAAGGAAAGGTGAGTTTATTTTTAACATAGCTATTGTTCGAAGAGACAAATTTCTTGATGCCTGATTTTAGAAATTTTTATAATCTGCCTATGACCCAGCAGAATTTCTTATACAAAGACGTACATTATGATATATAAATTTCAATGATTGAATCATTGAATAATTACAAAACTGAAAGGATAGCTTACATCTGACATCAAAGAAATTCAGATAAACAAGGAACAGGCTTGTGAAGAATGATGTGAATTAATTTTAAAAAACACATTGAGATAAATGGAAATTATTAATAAGAGAAAGTGGAACCATATGGGAAAAGTAACTGAGAAATATTAGTTTGACACAGGAAAGATGCCTATAGAGTGAGCAGGAAATGAAGCAGAAATGTAGACAGCAGAACCTGGAGAGGAAAATGTGAATAAGATGAAAAGATGAAAAACTGGTATGAGAGCAGTCAGAATTCCAAAGAAAGGATTAAAACAGTAGTTTAAACAGCTCAGCTTTTTGGTTGGCAACAAGCAAACGGGCTCAGAAAATAGCAGGCCTGACAAGCATGAAGCTACAATGAATTCTGTTCACAGACTATTTAGGACTCACCAATGCAGTTATTTCACAAGAGATTTGAAAGAACATTTGAAGAGAAATTGAGGATATTGTACACACAGGATTTTTTTATGGTTTATCATGATATTTACTCATTGCCATAACATATAAAACTATTATAAACTATAGGCATGATCTTTCAAAATTTTGTTTAAATTGTTCTTCATATATATATATGAGTCACATCAGATCAGAAATGTGTAGAAAGGATACTTCTCAGCATTCAGCTTTATTTCCCTGAAGCCAATTCCACTTGTATGCCAAGTAGATGTTGGAAATTTTCCATTGACTATTACACAAATTTCAAAAAGCCAAAGCATTGAATCAGAGGATAGTTTATGGCTCATTAGCAATACATTCGCTTCTCCGAACTGTAAACATGGCCTTATGGATCTTAATGTAATTGTTTGGGATGAGTGTGTTGGCAAGCACTGTTGGAGTCTGTTAACACAGTCTGGAAAGCAACGTGTTTTAAGCAAATCTACAAAATGTTACCAACTCATTAAGCTAAGAGCTTTATGGCTCAGTGTTCTCAAGCAATTTTATGAGACACTTCTGAACAAAGCTGCGTATTCATTCCTGGTTCTGCCATGATTGATGTGTATATAGGAGGGGCCACTGTCCTTGTCACATTATCTACATGTTACTTAAGAATTCTTATTTCATCCTGTACACAAGTAAATACTGCAGACAGGCATCTATGTAAATCCTATAGAATACATATTGCTATATTTAAGAATGGAAAATGCAGTGATATCTCAAAAACCACAGTCCATGTACGCAATATCAATAGTAATAGATTCCCAAGCTCCTATACATGCTCTTAAACTTAGCTTATCATTGATACCTGAAACTAATTAAAAGGTTGTTAGAGATCGTGCAGTCCAACCCTGTACTCAATAAAGCAACCCATTTAATAGCAACCCCCAGTGGATAGACTGAAGTTCTGTACCTGTAATGTGAGCTTTCATCCTTCAGTTGGATTGTTCTAAGTTGCAAATGACAAAGAAAAGAAAGAAAAGAAAAGACACAATTCAAACTTGAGAATTAATTCTCAAGACTGAAAATTTCAGTAGTTTTCATTTGCAACCCCAGTGCTTCAAGCTTAAGCTCCATTACATTTCTTCTTTTTCCTTTTTCACACCTATATTTTTTTCCTTTTTCATTCCAGGGATTGAACTCAGGGACTAGTGTCCCACTGGCACATACTGTACTACTAAGCTACACCCTCAACCTCTCTCTTTACTTTACCTTAATCTTCACCACTGCACTGTCCTCTCATCCACAAGATGGCCTTTTCCATAGTCTGTTTTTCTATGCAATACCACTCAGGGTCCTAGTGCTACATCCTAACATTTCCATGACCAGGTTAAAGGGGAGTTGTGTTCCCAATGGTTCAAGCCCAGGTTTGAGATCTGAGTATGTTACTCTTAATTGTATCACAGCTTTGTCTGTAAACAAAGATGAAGAGATGGTGAATGCTCAAGTTTCCATACTAAGTGATTAATGCAGGCTGATTCAGCAACTTATCAGCCCTGATCTGAGTAATTTTCATTATGTTGATATTTTCATCTTTGATAATATATTGAGACATAGTCATTTTCTTACTTAGCCAGCTGATACTCTCTTTGTAAATGATACTAATCATTACAGGATTTATTCAGATTGACATTAAAGCTTTATATTGAAGAGTCACTGGAGAAGTCTCTTTGTTTCTAGTTTTCATCTTTGAAAATAATTATACATATTGTCATTAGTGTGATCAGCTTTAAATGCATATTTCATTTTACTCCACCCAAAGCAAGCTATTCCATTTAAGATCTATGAATTTTATTTCCATTCAAATTTTACCATTCTTATTTAGATCATTCCATAATTTTTCTGCATTCATTAGAGTTTGTCTTATAGTATATACCAAGCTTAACATGACCATGTTTTCTACTGGATAGTGAATATCTAAATGATGCAGACCATATATTATCCATTTTTTATTTAAAAAATTTTGAGTATAACATATTGTTCCAGATAAGACATTAATGAATCTTAGCCAAATATAAATAATGAAGTGCTGAATAATCCAATACTACTAACAAATGCTTTAATGATGTAATGTTGGCAAAACTGCTCAAGGAAAGGAAAATATATGTCTATGTAAAATTTTCCACCCACAGGAGGGTCTCATATGGACAATATCAGGAGATATTTATCTATTTAAAAAAACTTTATAAGTGAGAATGGCTTATTTTATTCTGATCTATCTTTTGAAAAGGTTTTTGCTGGAAATAGATAATCGTGTAATATAGGACAATGCCTTCCCTTGGACAAATATTTGTTTCTTTATTGTATATTATAGATAGTCAGGCATTCTAAGCTTAAATATTCTCTTCTGTATTACATGTGCAAATGAAAACTTTGTCCATTTCACAGATCTTCAGGAATCTAGGACATAGGACAATTCCTGTGAGAACATGGTGGTATTCTGGTTGCTTCTGTTGTTGAGAGCTGCAGAGTCAGGTATGTATGCCTTCAGTTAGCAGTATTCATGAATATGTAAGTAGGGTAATCTCAGAACCTTCAAAGTTCTTAGCATGTGCCACAACAGAATCTACAAATTTATATTTAGTTTTAGGACTTTGGATTTTTGCAGTGACCTATTCATTTTTTTTTTGTTTTTGTTTTTTGTTTTTAGAGACAAGGTTTCTCTGTGTGACAGCTCTGCCTGTCCTGGACTCGCTTTGTAGACCAAGCTGGCCTCGAACTCACAGTGATCCACCTGCCTCTGCCTCCCTAGTGCTGGGATTAAAGGCGTGCGCCACCACTCCCAGCTGCAGTAACCTATTCTATGTCAAGCTGAATCTCACATAGTTTCTGTTTTTGTTTTCGGTGGACAATTATCAGTATGTTAATTTCCCTTCATGTATGGACTGTTTTGCTTATAAAATCTATAAAGTTTAGTAATAATCAAAATAAAGAAAATTGACAAGTGCCTTAAATGAATTAGCACATTCAATTCTGTGTTTTGTTTATCTATAATACTACCATGAAGCTAGATATAATGAGAGAAGGCAAGGTATTTGTGACTTATCATTCTCACTTTCTACTATATCTAAATATAGCTTTATTTATAGAGAAACATTGTTTTTAAGCTTTCTTTCTTTCTTTCTTTCTTTCTTTCTTTCTTTCTTTCTTTCTTTCTTTCTT
>CAJQZJ010027982.1:4764032-4776294 GCA_907164525.1 Lophiomys imhausi | reverse complement strand
CTTTCTTTCTTTCTTTCTTTCTTTCTTTCTTTCTTTCTTTCTTTCTTCTATCTTTACTTCTTCTGTTGTAGTATCACCATACATTTAATGATGCAATATAAATATCTCTTACTCTCATTTTATGACCTCTTGATTAATTTTGTTTACCAAACAAAGAAAGATTTCAAAATAGAGAGCTGATGAAATTATTTCTGAAATACCTAACATTGACTCCCATTAGCCTCTGGATAAATTTTATGCTGTATTTACAAGAGTTTTAATGACAGTCAGTGTATTAAATATTAAAGAAGTGAATTTCTTTCTTGACTGTAATTTGGAGGGTTAGATAGTGAAAACTAGAATGGTAATTACTGAGGGAACCCTGTCCCTCATACTCTTCTGTTTCACTAAGACTGTGTAGCATCCACAATACCCAGATGTTCTATACTCTGGTTGTGTTCCATGAAACAAGGAGAAACAACTAGAAACATAAGTTGTTTTTCTTTTAAATCTACAAGCAAAATTTTAGTCAAATACATTTTACTTTTATTCTATTGGCCATAAATTAGACCAATATGGCAATACCTGGTTGCAAGCAAGATGGAGTGTTCTCTATGTAGTCTGAAAGCCCAACTGAAAATTCAGCCTAAAGGCTACAAAAATGTAGAATGAAAAATGGATTATTGGTCCTAGTATCAGCTTCTACCACCTTAACTATAGACTATTCATAAATTGGCTCATGTTTACCTTTAACAACAATGAATACCACACCCCTGTGAAAACATTAGCAAAGTACACTACACATTGTAAAGTTGCTTTTGTTTTAAAGTGTGAGTTCCTTAATTGAGCAACAAGGTTGAATAATTACAACTGTTTGATTTTAATATTTAAAGGGCAATATTTAAAACAATGATTACTTATAACTGTTGAGTAAAAATTGACACCAACCCACCCACAAAACCCTTGACCCAAAATCTACCCTGACTACAAGACAGGCAGAGATAAGGATGAAGCATAAATTGAGGGAATGGATGGCCAATGACTGGCCCAACTTGAGACCCAACCTGTGGGAGAGAGACAACCCCTGACATTATTAACGATGTTCTATTGTGCTTGTAGACAGTATCATAGCTTGACTGTCCTCTGAGAGGCTCCACCAAGCAAAGGATCAAAACAGATGCTGAGACCTACAAAGAAACATTGGACAGAGACCTGAGAGTCTTGTGGAAGAGTCGAGGGAAGGACAGAGGCACTGGAAAGGAACAAGAACTACACAACAAGACCAACAGAGGCAATTAATTCAGGCCTATGGGGACTTACAGAGATTCAACCATTACCCAAAGAGCATGCATGGACTGAACCCAGGCCTCCTACACTCTTAGAGTTGAGAGACACTTTATGTGGGCTCCCTAGAAATTTGAGCAAAGGCTATCCCTGACACCTATTCTGTTGCCTACAGTCAGATAACTTTCCCCTAGCTCAGCTGCATTGACTGGCTTCAGTGGAAGAGGATGAAGTTAGTTCTGAAGCGACTTGAAGTACTGGGGAAGGTTGGTGGATGGGGTCTTTTCTCTGAGAAGAAGGGAAAGGGGGAAATGGGGAGGAGAGGGTGGGAGGAGATGAGGGAGGGGGCTATTAATGGGATGTGAAAATGAATAAACAAATTAACTAAAAATGGTTGAATGATTAAATACTTTGCTCAAAAGATACTATGTTTGTGAACAGTAACACCCACATTTTACACAGGAAGAAACTGGACTTAGGCAAGTAGATGGCTGAGCAGCATAGAGGAGATCAGGCAAGATCTTCTTTTTGCCTAGGACACTAAACTTCAAGGATCTTTTCATTTCACTTTTCTGAAACACGTTCTAATCATTTCAAGGACATTAAAATATGAAATTATGATCTATCTCATTTGCACAATTCCAGATAAATCAGTTTGTCCTCCATGAAAACCAAAAACAACCAAGACTTATGAGATGCCTTCCAAACCTGGATTTCTCAGATTGTGGAAAAGATAATTAGGTGAAAATTTATTTAAGAAAATAATATCATTTTATTATAGATATTTTTTCTCAAGGGTTAAACACATCTGTTTCTCTGGGCCTTTAAACCATTTTTTTAATTAACAATTTTATGCTGATTTTCATACCTAATCCTATTCCCACATATTATAGAAGAAGGAAGCCTAGGTATAAATCTATACAGCTGATTTTGCAGTAGTCAGCAGTTCTTTTCTGAGGCACTGTTACCTAGGTGGGGAGAACAGCTGTTCTTTTGAGTCTTTCTTGATATTTTTTCTTCTCATAATTGTCTTGGATGCAGTTTCACAAATTGTTTCCCAATTACCAAAATTGTTTTACAGTTAAAAAAATAACACTTGACAACATGAGAATTAAGCAAAATATGGTGGCAGAGTTAGTCTTGAATATAAGAGGACTCCTAAAATGTCAATTAATTATTTTTATTTCAAAGATATTTTGATTGATATACCCACAAATCCTTTGTTTTCTTCTCATATGTGGAGAAGCACTGAATCAGAAAAGTGAGATTCTTATGTTTAATTAAAACATACATGTTGGGATAGTGTTAAGCATTCTAAATTTTAATTAATGGTCCTGTTTGCTGTCTGTTACTTACATTGACTCTGAATGATTAGTAAAATGCCGAGGCCTGAGATTGGGCAAAGACAGAGAAAGGTGAGATTTCCTGGGATTAGAACAGGAAGCCTGTACTTTAGACAGAGGTTTATTACATTCCAGCCAGGAGCAGGAGGAAGGAAGATACATGCCATGGGTTAGGAAAAAGAACCTCATTCCACATGGCCAGGAACATCAGCATGGCATGGAAAATGGCAGTCCAAGGGGACGTATGTATATATGGGGTCATATTTGGGTAATAGACTTAAGAGCTAGCTTAGATGGGCCAGGAATGTACAACTCAGGCCAAGGCTTGTTAAAATCCACGTAGTGTCTATGTGTTCTAATTTATAACGGCTGCTTAAAGATTAATGGCTGTTGAATCAATTAAATATAATCTAAATACAGGTTAAATAGCTTAATTAGCCATATATTTCTTTTTAAATATGACGTCCAACTAGGGCAATTAGAATCCATGCTTACAGCCTGAGAAGGCCCAGTGACAGCCAGTTTCCTAGCCAAATAGTGGGGAACTGAACCCAAATCCATTTCAAAAGTGTGGCTAAATTAACAAAAGCTGTTGCCTTGCAGCAAAGGTGCAAAGCTTAGCTCTCCTTACATACTAAAAAACTGGCAGCCTTCTAAACAGAATTTGAGAGTGGAATTAATCGCCTAGATTAAAAATGGAAGAATTCATAATACTTCAATACTTTTGGATTTCAATTGAGTTTGTTTCTCTTAGCATGCAAATGACTTTTACCCTGACAATTGTGGTTCTGTGTATCTTTTTTGAGAAACGTCTGACTAGGAAAGGTTTGAAGAAAGAATTTACATATGGAATGCTAAATTGTCAACAATAATAATGAAGGAAGGAGGGAGGCCCTTCCCGATAGATAAAACAAAACTAATGGCAGCTGGAGCTAAGAGCTCCCTGGGTACTAGGTGCCTGTCAGGAGTTTCTGGTATTGGCCCACCAGTGAAATACAGTAGCAACTAGACTCCAAGGAATAATGAACAAAACTTTAATTGCAGCATGGGATGGCATGGTTAGATATGCTAAGGCTTTTGGAATATTGTTTCTTTGCTTGATTTTTGTTTAGATGTCTTTGGTTTTCCTATATAGGGAGGTATAAAGGATATTTTTCTGGTTTGGCATTGCTAAAACAAAAGAGATTTTTGAAGATTTTGGGCAGATTTCGAATTGTCATTACAGTTCATGGTCGCTCTCTGGGTTACAGAGATACAAAATCTGGGATGTAAGTGAAATATTTGAGCAGAGTGGTATTGGCACACACCCTTAATCCCTTAATCCCATCATACTAGAGGAAGAAACAGGCAGATCTCTGGACTCTAGAACAGCCTGGTTTAAACAATGAAGGTAGGGTGGGAACCCTGCTGATAGGATAAGGCTGCTTACTAAAGATAGTCTAGAATTAAAAAATGACACATTTTTTTTCCTTGATGTTAATTTTAATAATGTCCTTACTTATCTAATGGATAAATACACATAATCTTAAATTTGTGTAAAGAGAAAGGGGTCACAAGCCAGTCTCCTTAGGTGTGGGGCTCCCACTAAGGGAAACATTTTGACACATCTTTAATCCCAGCAGTTGGGAGGCAGAGACAGGTGGATCCCTGACCTTCACCAAGGTCAGCCTGGTCTACAAAGAGAGTCCAGGACAAGGATACACAGAGAAAAAAAAGGAGAGAGAGAAAAAGAAAGGTATATATTCTGTTAACCAATGTAAGGACCCAGAGTTAGGCTAGGGAAGAACATGCAAACCACATGCCTCCCACAGCCAACAGTTAAGAAAAGCTAACATAAAATAGCACATCATGCTATTTTACACCAATCTCCTTAAGAATGGAGCTTCCATGGGAGAATTGGAACTCAAACTAATACAAAATGGTTTAATTAATGTTATTGTTTAATAAGGGTAATTCAATTATTTAAATTCATACCTTGATCTCAAAACTTGGGAGACAAGGAAAAACCTCAGGTTCCTTGTGTGTTCTAGGCCAATCTAATCTACAGAGCTCTACAGAGCAAATCAAGACAGCCCAAACTTCAAAGAGAAACCTTGTCTTAATAAGGATAGATATATCCACATAGAAATTAAATCTCCAAAAAAGGAGAAAAAGAAAGAAAAAATATATAAATGCATGCCTTTGTTCTCAAAACATGGGAGACAAAGACAGAGACAGATTGGTTCCTTTTGAGTTTGAGGTCAACCTAATCTACAAAAAGCCAGAACAACATAGAATAAACCTGTTTTAATCAATTAATAAATTTATGTCAACTGTAGTGGAGAATACTTAAACTCTATACAGTCTTATGCTATATATTCAATTTAAAATAGATTTTACATATAGCATATATATATGTAAAACTATTACAGGTCATCCTTTTATATGGCATGAATGGAGACTTACAAATGTCTTTATTCTGCTCAAAAAACAGAAAGTATTCCTTGATTGATTTGTGCATCCTGCACCTCCAAGGCATTTTTGTAATTGCAGAATCATATGTTACTTGTGAGAAATTACATATTTTCAGAACAATGGGATCAGAGTCCAAAGAAGACGGGATAAGTAATCCAAATGATCCAGCCTCATAGACTGCCTCAATAGTTGTTTCCTCAAAAATCTGCATCTAGAAGAACTTCAAACAGCTTGCTGAGATAGTCTAGCCTCAAAGACTGTTCCAGACAAGACAGCAATAAAGCCCTGAACTTTCCTACCCAAAGTCCAGCTTCGGACTACAAACTGCTCAGGACATTCAAATTGTTGAGTATATAGAGACTGGACAACAAGTGTTACTAGTAAATTGATTAACCATTTTTTTTCATTTTATTTGGGCCCCTAAACAGGTTTTCTTCATCCCAATTCAGCAGGAAGCAGTTTTAAGAGATAGAAGTCCCATTCCAAAAAGTGAGGTGGATGATTCTTTGGTCATTTCATGAGTTATAAATGTAGTTTTAGGGGTAATGGTTACAAATTGTTAAATAGTCTTGTTAACCAAGATATAGGAGATTAGATTCAAGGACTTTTCTATTTCTTTTTCTTTTCCTTATCCTTTTTTCTCTCTTATAGGGGGAAAAGACTTGAAAAGAAAAAGAGGGGGGATATATGTATATAATATAGAAATGATAAGATATAGATTATTGATAGAAATGATAAGATATAGATTATTGAATCTGCTCTGAAATTCAAAACTATTTTTATTCTCAAATATGGTTATCTTTTGATACATTGGTATAGAATTTTGTATATTGATACAAAAATAAGGTTAAATTTTGATTCATTGGTATAGAATTTTATATTTTGACACATAATATGTATATTTCAACTCTTATAAGGTATTGTGCCTATACAACTCATTTAAAAGTACAGGTTTACTTCTGATCCTTTCATGGGTTGCTATTGCAATCTATTTAGGAGTCTGGATAATACAAGCTGACTGGCCAGTCAAGCTTCTAGTCATGTCAAATACTAGTCTTAATTTATCAAAAAATAGACTTAATAGATAGTAAATGGATAAAAATATACAGTTTGCTTTTTCAAAGATAGATAGATAGATGATAGATTTATAAATAAATTGATAGATGTCTTCAAAACCCTCAGAGGCATACAGAAAATGGCATTTAAAGATTTTGTATTATTTTAAGAATTGTTTGACTTAAGACAGTCAGCTCCTGACAGCTCCCATTTGACTTGGAAGAAGACAATGAGCATCAAAAAGAAATCTCCCGTCAGGAGATAATTCCTATTGGGCAAAAATGCCCCTGCTCTCTCAACAGACTATATACAGTCCAAAGATGGACCAGAGCTTAAATGCAGGTAAGTCGATGTCCTGATTCTGCAGAGACAGAATGGGAAAATCCTTATTTCCTGATGCACAATTCAGTCTGTGAAAAGTGCTTGGCCAGAAGGCTGAAGATGATACTCCAACAATATCAAGAGATATTTGGCACTGTCTAGGCAACAACCTGTCGTATTTCTTTTTGGAAGCTGCTCTCCTATGCTTCCTACTCACTCAAATAATAGCTTTATCCGTTCTTATATCTTTGATGGGGTTGAAGGCATAATAGTTATAAATTTTCAATTGAACTTGAGGTGTTTAGGATTTAAAAGGAAATTTTCAAGTCTAAATACAATCTTTAGGTTTATAAATATAGGATATGATAGAAATTATTTAGGTTCAGAACTTTAGACATACCAAGATAGATAGATGATTTAATTCTTCAATATTGCCTGATAAAAATAAGCTAAACATTAAGTGCATAACTTTTATATATGGTTTTCTTGATTGTTTCATATATGTTCTTATTGTTTTTACTATATTAGTTAAAAAAATTTAGCTTTTTTTAGACAGAAGGAGGGAATTGTTGGAGTAGTGTTAAGCATTCTAAATGTTAATTAATTGGTCCTGTTTGCTGTCTGTTACTTACATTGACTCTGATTGGTTAAATAAATGCCGAGGCCTGAGATCGCGCAAAGACAAAGAAAGGTGGGACTTCCTGGGATTAGAATAGGAAGTGTGCACTTTAGACAGAAGTTTGTTACATTCCAGCCACGAGCAGGAGGAAGAAAGACACACGGCATGGGTTAGGAAAAAGAACCTCGTTCCACATAGCCAGGAACATTGGCATGGCATGGAAAATGGAAGTAAAGGGAATGTATGTATATATGGGGTCATATTTGGGTAATTGAATTATGAGCTAGCTTAGATGGGCTAGGATTGCAAAATTGAGGCCAAGGTTTGTAGAAATCCATGCGGTCTCTGTGTGCTCATTTAAAATGGTGAGTTAAGAATTAACAGCCGCCAAACAAATTACCAATAATATAAATACTGGTTTAAATACTTTAATTAGCCATAGTTTTACACACACACACACACACACACACACACACACACACACACACACATACACACAGAATTGGATGTATGAAAACATGAGATGAATGAATAATGGAATTTACATTCAAAAAATCTTGTACTTTTTAAGTTTTAAAGAAAATATTTTGTATGAAGAGGGCTGGTTATTTACATTGGCGTGGAGGTTATGGAAAAAAATAGCACACACACACACTTACAATTGTGTGTGTGAAAATTGCGCTGTGGTAGATAATATATTGAGTTCATCGGCTTGCAATACATGATTTTGCCAATATAGTTATTTAAAATTATATTGAGTCTCTTTGCAATGTTTAATCGCAATCTTAAATTGCCCAGGAGCCTCAAAGCCCTGTTAATTCTTTTCCTCAATAAAAACTTTTGGCCATAGGCTTCCTAGTTTTAATTGATTTACTGACCCCAAACTCCAAGTACTAACAGGTTGTGAATTGTCTTGATGCCAGCCTCATGTGGGCACTTGAGACCAGAGGAGCAGACCTGGTATGAGAGTGAAACTGACTTGTCCAAAACCCTGAAAATCTTATCCTAAGATGGGCAGGTGTTAGGACCATGGTCTCCCTGTTCTGTGCCTACATATTCTGGCGCATGACCCCTAAGTACACCACCTCTGAGGACAGTCATATAGATAATTACAGGTTCAACATCCTCTTTCCATTTAAAAACCTTTCTACCAAACACATTGTTGAGGATACAAGATGGTGCTGACCATAGAGCAGTGCATCTGAGTAGTAGGTGAATGAGATTAGTCACTGTGGAGTGAATGTGAGGTCCCCTAGTCGCCTGCAAAACACAGAAGGTGTCTGAATTCCCGTGGCGAATATTGAGACCAGTCATCAGGTAAAACAGCCCATGCAGTTCCTGGGAACACCACCCTGAGATCAGCCAGCTCCCTCACCAGTCTGGAGAGGAGCTTTGGTTAGAGGAGATCTAGCCCAGGAGTGGATCCAGCCCGTGGCACCAGCCACAGATCAGTGGACCCACCTGTTTGCCTGATATCCAGCCAGCACCCAGACCTGTACACCCAAGAGGGAAAAACAGCCTCATCACAAGAGCAAAGGTAAGTGAATTTTTTTTTCCAGAGTTTCCAACATAGCAGCTCAGTGTGCCCTGTAGCGGAGAGGCAGAGACCTAACCCAGTCACAGCAATACAATTAGGAGCCAAGACTGACTGCAAACAGAGCCCAAGATTGTGTGTTCTTCACAAATACTGGGGCGGGTGGGTCACTAACACTAGCACTGAAGCATCTGCGGCAGTCTGCAACAGGCACACTGAGGCCAGTACACATCTTGGGTGGAGCTCCCTACCTGCATGGTCAGACTAGCTGCAGAGCCAGAAGGACTGTGTCAATGAGAGGGAACACAGACCCAACCACAGCTCTACCTGCCTTTCTGATAAGTCCTGCCAGCTCCCAGGTCCTCAGAGGCTAGCCCTCTCCCTACTCCAATCCCCTCTATATTGGTCCAATTGGCTCACAAGCAGTTGAGGAGAGCGACAGCCACTCCCCTCTCCGAAAGCCAGTCTATTACAGGAACCTGCCCACCATCTGTAGGTAAACACCAGGATCTCAGGATCAGCCAACCCCCAGGGAAGGAAGTTTTCCTGAGCACAAAGGTCAGCTGACAAAAGAAACAAACAAAACACCAGGGTCAATCAGAAGACAAAAAGTCAGCGCAAGAACATGGTTAAAAAAAAACCCAAAACAATAGGATGTCTTCAGATCCTAGCAATAATGCTACAGACAACTCTGCAGAGCCAAACACGATTGAAACAAAGGAAAATGACATTAATCCTATGCTTATATTAATAATAGAAGGCCTAAGGGAGGAAATCAAATACCTCAGAGAGCAACAACAAAGTACTGCAAAGGAGGTGATGGAAATGAATAAAGCACTTAAAGGAATGGAAGACTTGAAAAGGGAAGTTGAAGCAATGAAGAAAATCTAATCTGAGACATCCATAGAACTGGAAAACCTTGAGAAAAGAATCGAAACTACAGATACTAGCATCACCAACAGAATACAAGAGATGGAAGAAAGAATTTCAGGCTCAGAGGATAAAATTAAAGAACTTGATACATCTGTCAAAGAAAATGTCAAATCTAAAAAAAGTCCTGACACAAAACCTTCAGGAAATCAAGGACACAATGAAAAGATGAAATCTCTGAATAATAGGAATAGAAGAAAGAGAAGAGTCCCACCTCCATGGACCAGAAAATATCTTCAACAAAATAATTGAAGAGAACTTCCCAAATCTAAAAAAAGAGATGGGTCTAACTGTAAAAGATGCTTGCAGAACTCCAAATAGATTAGACCAGAAAAGAAAATCTTCCTGCCACATAATAATCAAAACACTAAATGTACATAACAAAGAAAGAATTTTAAAAGCTACTAGGTAAAAAGGGTCAAATAACATATAACGGCAAACCTATCAGAATCACACCTGACTTTTCTTCAGAGACTCTAAACGCCAGAAGGGCCTGGACAGACGTCTTGCAGACCCTAAAAACCCATAAATGCCAGGCCAGAAAACTATTCCCTGCAAAACTGTCAATCAACATAGATGGAGACAACAAGATATTCCATGACAAAGCTAAATTTAAACAATATCTATACACAAATCCAGCTCTACAGAAGATGTTGGAAGGAAAACTGCAACCCAATGAGGTTAACTACACACAAGAAAGCACAGAAAGCAAATAGCATGCCTGCAGCAAAACCAAAAGAAAAGAAGCTCACTCACACACTATTTCCACCAACATCAAGATGGCAGGAAGTAACAATTACTGGTCATTAATATCTCTCAACATCAATGGACTCAATTCCCCAATAAAAAGGCACAGGCTAGCAGAATGGATGAGAAAACAGAATCCCACATTTTGCTGCTTACAAGAAACACACCTCAGCAAAAAAGATAGACATTATGTCCAAGTAAAGGGCTGGAAAAAGATATACCAAGCAAATGGACACAAGAAAAAAGCTGGAGTAGCAATTCTATTATGCAACAAATTGGACTTTCATCCAACATTAATCAAAAGAGATGGGGAAGGACACTACATACTCATCAAAGGAAAAATCCACCAAGATGAAATTTCAATACTAAACATCTATGCCCCAAATGTAAGACCACCCACATTCATTAAAGAAACACTACTGAAAATCAAATCCCACATTGAACCTCACACATTAATAGTGCGAGACTTCAACACACCATTCTCACCACTGGACAGATCAACAATGCAGAAACCAAACAGAGAAATAATGAACCTCACAGATGTCATGAATCAAATGGACCTAATTGATATCTACAGAACATTTCACCCCAAAACAAAAGAATACACTTTCTTCTCGGCACCTCATGGAATCTTCTCCAAAATCGACCATATAGTTGGTCACAAAGCAAGCCTCAACATATACAAGAAAATTGAAATTACCCCTTGTAACATATCAGACCATCATGGAATAAAGCTAGACTTCAACAATAACAAGAACAACAGACAGCCTGCAAAAACATGGAAACTGAACAACTCTCTCCTCAATGACCTCTGGGTCAGGGAAGAACTAAAAAAATAAATTAAATTCTTCTTAGAACTAAATGAAAATGAAGGCACAACATACTTAAACTTATGGGACACATTGAAAGCAATGCTAAGAGGAAAGTTTATAGCACTAAGTGCCTTCCAAAAGAAACTGGAGAGTTCCCATACTAGCCACCTAAAAGCACACCTGAAAGAGCTAGAACATAAAGAAGCAAACACTCCCAAGGGGAGCAGATGGCAGGTAATTATCAAACTAAGGGCTGAAATCAACAACATAGAGTGAAAAAGAACAATACAAAGAATCAACAAAACCAAGAGTTGGTTCTTTGAGAAAATCAACAAATTGACAAACACTTAAATAAACTAACTAAAAGGCAGAGGGAAAATACCCAAATCAACAAAATCAGAAATGAAAAGGGAAAAATAACAACAGCCATTGAGGAAATCCAGAGAATCTTCAGGTCCTACTTCAAAAACTTGTACTCCACAAATTTGGAAAATCTAAATAAAATGGACGATTTTCTTGATATATTTCTCCTAGCAAGGTTAAATCAAGAACAGGTAAAAAAAAATAAACAGTCCTATAACCCTTAAGGAAATAGAAGAATTCATTAGAAGTCTTCCAACCAAAAAAAAAAAGCCCAGGCGGTTTCAGCATAGAATTTTACCAGACACTCAAAGAAGAGCTAACACCAATATTCTTCAAACTCTTCCACAACATAGAAACAGAAGGAATACTGCCAAACACATTCCATGAGGCCACAGTCCCTCTTATACCTAAACCTCACATAGACCCAAAGGAGAAAGAAAATTTCAGACCAATTTTATGAACATGGATGCAAAGATACTTAATAAAATACTTGCAAACCGGATCCAAGATCACATCAAAAGTATCATATACCATGATCAAGTAGGCTTCATCCCCAGGATGCAGGGGTGGTTCAACATTAGAAAATCCATTAATGTAATCCACCACATAAACAAGCTGAAAGAAAAGAACCACATGACCATCTCATTGGACGCTGAAAAAGCTTTTGACAAAATACAGCACCCTTTCATGTTAAAAGTCTTAGAGAGATCAGGCATACAAGGACCATATTTAGACATAATAAAGGCAATTTACAACAAGCCAATAGCCAACATAAACTAAATGGAGAGAAACTTCAAGCATTTCCTCTAAAATCAGGGAC
>CAJQZJ010027982.1:4725619-4744032 GCA_907164525.1 Lophiomys imhausi | reverse complement strand
TAGTTCCTGTTCTCTTCTCTTGATTCTCCATTTCCTCTTTTAACTCTGACTGTGTTTTCTTTATTGTTTCCATTTCTATTTTCATGTCTTGAATGTTAGTGTTCGTTTTGTACATTTCCTTCTCCAGTTTGCTTGTTTTTGTCTGGAGATCTTTCATTGCTTTATCCTTTTTCTGTTCAAGCTGGGTCACCTTGCCTTGGAGCTCTTTAATGATGTTATTCGTTGTTTTGACTTGTAGAATTGTGGCTTCTTTGAATTCCTTCATAGTTTTAAGTTCTCCTTGAAGGGACTTTATCACTTTCCATAATGTAGAATTGTCATCGTTTTCATGTGTTTCAGTTGTGGTGAGTTGGTTTGGGCTGGACGTAATAGCGTTGCTTTCTTTTGTTGGAGACATTTCGCTCTGTTTTTTTTTTTTTTTTGTCTCTGGCCTCTGGCCATGTGGGATTTTTTTTTCTGTCTTCTGGACTTGGGTCCAAAGGGGGCACTGTGGTGTAGGAGTTGCCTTACTCCACCCCTATAAGGTGAGTCATTCAGTCCTGCCTCCCAGGTGGGGACCTAAATAATTCAGGTGGGGGAGCTGTTTACAAGTAAGCTCTGATTCCCCGCCAGAAGGGCCTGTCCTAGTACATAAGACCGATATACGACTGTTTCAAATATTTCACAGTTTGCCCGGGATTGGTTCCTGTAGTGGGTAAGTCTGCAGTTCAGCTGCAGTAGCCTTGCTGCTCCCACGGCTTGGAAACTGGCCAGTGACGTCACAGACTGCGATCTGTGTTCTAAAGGCACTTTGCAGTGGATCTCCCGCTCACTTCCAAGGGTCGCAACCTTTCCCAGATAATTGGATCATCTGTGTGAGACCTGGGAGTGCCCAGCAGGGTGGGGATTATCTTTTTGTGGTTTCTGAATCTGCCAGCTGGGTATTAGGTTGGAACTTACTGGGGATTTCTCCTTTTGGGTGATGGGTGATCACGATTCCCGGGTCCGAGAGTTGGAAGGGGCGTTCTGCCCAGGGATCTTCCGTGGTCCCTGTGTAGCTGGGTGAGATTTAGAAGGGGTCGTGCCCTTTGTACAGCGTCCTGCAACACTTGCTTCCTTGTGACTGTTGACCTCGAAATCAAAATACGTCTGCGTCAGCCGCCGCCATCTTGGATCCCCCAAGATTGTTTCGTTATAACAGATTTTATAGAAATAACTTTCCATTTATTCTGTTTTACATATATTTCAAATATGTAGTTTAAAATTTTTAAGATTTCTTTTGAAAGATAAATTTTTTTTCTATTGCCAAAAAACAATTTTACCTAGGAAAAATATTACCTGCAATAAAGAACACATCAGAGCTAGGGTTAGGGCAGGTTTCTGTTCTTTTCTGTCCAGGAGAATAAAAGCTTCCAACTAAGGAGTCTGGAGAACACTGGACAACTTAAAAGTCTGAAGAAAAGGAGATCAGACATCAAAGAAGACAAGACAAGTAGCCCAAATGATCGAGCCTCACAGGCTATTCTAGCCAGGACTTCAATAAAGCCCTTAACTTTCCCATCTGAATTTTAGCTTCAGACTACAAACTGCTCAGGACTGTAAAAAAATTTAGTTATATTACATTGGGCACCATTTGTAGAAATAGTTAATTAAATTGTTTACCAATTTTATATTATATTTAATTGGTTTGGCAGCTAATCCTTAACCATCCATTGTAAAAGAGCACACAGACACCACATGGATTTTAACAAGCCTTGGCCTGAATTGAGCAATCTTGGCCCACTTAAGCTAGCTCTTAATTCTATTACCCAAATATGACCCCATATATACATATGTCCCATTGGACTGCCGTTCTCCACGCTATGCCAATGTTCCTGGCCATGTGGAGTGAGGTTCTTCTTTCTAACCCATGGTAAGTGTCATCCTCCTTCCTGCTGCTCCTGGCTGGAATGAATTACTCCTCTGTCTAAAGCGCAGGCTTCCTGTTCTAATCTCAGGAAGTCCCACCTTCTCTGTCTTTGCCCAATCTCAGGCCTTGACATTTTATT
The DNA here is from genome assembly GCA_907164525.1 of Lophiomys imhausi. Lineage (NCBI taxonomy): Eukaryota > Metazoa > Chordata > Mammalia > Rodentia > Muridae > Lophiomys > Lophiomys imhausi. The sequence goes on along the minus strand of CAJQZJ010027982.1, from coordinate 4,742,005 downwards.
TAACCAGTCAGAGTCAGTGTAAGTAACAGAAAGCAAGCAGGACCAATTAACATTTAGAATGCTTAACACTACACCATCAAAGGACATTCAAATTGCTGAACACATAGAGACTGGAAAACAAATGTTACTACTAAATAGCTTAACCATTTTTTTTTTTTTACATTTTATTTGGGCCTCCAAACAGGTTTTCTACATCCCAGTTCAGCAGGAGGGAATTTTAAGAGAGCAACTCCCCATTCCAAAAAGTGGTGTGTATGATTCTTTGGATATTTGATGGGATATAGATGTTGTTCAGGGGAAATGGTTACAAATTGTTACATGGTCTTGTTAAGCAAGGTATAGGAGGTTAGACTTGGAGATTTCTTTCTTTTTGTTTTCTCTATACTTCTTTCTCTCTTATATAGGGGGAAAGACTTGAAAAGAAAAGAGGAGGAATACGGGTACATAATATAGAAATGATAAGATAAAAGTATAGATTATTGAATCTACTATAGATCTTTTTATATTGATGCCAAATTAAGGCTATATTTTGGTTAAGTATTGTACCTATGTAATTCTTTAAAATGCAATGTGAGGTTCTAGTCCTTTTGACAGCAACTACCACAAACTGTTTAGGATAATTAAGAATTGCAAGCTGATAGTCAGTCAAACTTGTGATTTTATTAGGTATTAGCTTAGTTAATCTAAGATGTTTTCTAAATTAATCAGCTATTAAGTCATTAGAGACAAGCAACATTTGCTTACTCAAAGGAAATGGATAGATGGTCTTCAAAAAATCTCAAGAGATCTGTGGAATATGTCATTTAAAGATATTTTTATTACTTAAAGAAAGAAAATTATTTGACATGGGACTGTCAGCTCCTGACAGTTCTCATTGGGCTTGGAAGGAGACGATGGGCATCAAAAAATCTCCATCAAGAGATAATTCCTACTGGGCAAAAATGCCCCTGGTGTCTCAACAAAATATATAGTCCAAAGATGGATCAAAGCTCCAATGCAGGTAAATCCATGGCCTGATTCTGAAAAGACAGAATGGGAAAATCTTTTTTCCTGGTCCACAACTAAGCCTGTGAGATATGCTTAGTCAGAAGGCTGAAAATAATGCTCTAATGTTATAGAAACACTGGGAACTGTCTAGGCAGTCAGCTGTTTGTAATTTCATAGTTTTGGAAGTTGCTTGCTCTGCACTTCCTATTTATTCATATATATTTATCCTTCTTGGATTTCAATTGTGATTGAAGACTACATAGTTATAGCTTCACAATATGTTTTAAGTCATCTAGGAATTAATAGGATGTTTTAGGGGTGAGATGATTTTAGTCAATAATATAAGTTAGGATAGAAGCTCAATTAGGTTTACAACCTTAAACTCGAGATAAGATATATAATAGAATATATTTCCTAGTCAAATATATATGGATTGGAGATTGAGAATTTATGTCATACTTTTTAGTTTTCATATTTTTTATTGTATTGTTTTTATTGTGTTTTATTTATTGTTAAAAAAGAAAAGGAGTCTTTTGTTAGACTTAAAAGGGGAGATGTTGAGGTATGTCTATTACCATTGCTTCTTATAGGGAGATTTCAATGCAGAGATTTGGTTACCACTCCTTCTGAGGCATTCTCTTGATTCATTAAAAAAAGTCACTAATGGCCAATTAGCTGGGCAGACTCTCAACTAACTAATCTAAATTAACCCAGACCATTTAATACCAAATAGTCATGTGGTTTGTTATTAACTTCCAGAGCTCTTCCTGTCTGCTTCCAGGTCTTCTGGAGGAAAGAGAGATTCCTCTGTGTAAAACGCAGAGATCCCTTTTCTGTCTCAGAAAGTCCCACCTTCCTATATTCTTTCTGCCCAGCTAAAGGTTAAGAGTTGAAACATTAAAAAGGTCTTGGTGAATTTAATTATTTGGGAAAGGGGTGTGGCAGCTTATAGACCACCAGTCCAAGCAATCCAGGGCCATCGGCCTCCTGCTGAACCCCAGCAACTGTTCCTCCAGGCCACTGGCAATTCTGCTGGTCTAATATAATAGTATATAGTTATTTTTTCAGTTATCAATTTATTTACTAGACATGGCTAGTTCATACTGTGGAAATCATAGACACCAAGGTTTCCATGACTCATCACAACAGTGGTTCATTTCACCTTCACACTGCATATGTACTGTGGTGGAAGATGCAGTAGTGGATCCTATTTGGGATGTGCCTCTCAGCACACAGGGAAAAGATCAGCTACATACCTAACTATCTACTCCCCTCTTTTATGGTTTAGGGTGATCTTATATTCCTTCTGGTATTTTCTATTCTTTATCCTCTTCCATCCCTCCTTCCTTCCTTCCATTTTTCTTTCCTTTCTCTTCTCTTTTTTCATTTTTATTTATTTATTTTTTATTTCTTCAAGTTACATCCCAATCACAATCCCCTCCCAATTCCCCCCTCTGATCCCACCCTCCCACTCTCTCCCCCCTTAACCCCCCATCAACTTCCTTTTTTTTTTAAGTTGAAGGTATATCTTTTTTTCTCCAACAGTTCCCCCAAATGGTAGAGTCAAATAAATGGCTCTTTCTCTTATAACAATAAATACAATACAAAACAACAGAGGTAATTTGGCCACAATTATGAGAATTATAAAGCTTAGCATACATTCTCAGTGTCCAGTCCATACAAACGTATTTGGCAACTGACTTTAACATTCTACTATCCAACCATCTCCATGATCTTAAAGTTCTATATCTAACTCAACTTCCATCTTAACTTGCGTCACAATTTTAAAAACATCTTCTTAGATCCAGAGAATCCTCTTAATTCCTAAACAACTCAAAATTTAATATGAGACTCTAGCTATCTAGTCCTCAACCACATAAGAGACATGAGAGGGATAAATATATCTGATTATACAGGAAGTACAGTCCAACAGCTTCCAAAACTAAGAAATGACATACCAGTGGCTACCTGGGCAGTTCCCAATTTCTCTCCATACATTACAGCATCAATCTTCAACCATTTGGCCCTATTTCTCTGACAGACATTAGTTGTAAAGCAGGAATTATGAAGGACTTGCCTACCATGTCATGGCAGAGCTAGGCTGTTGACTTACCTGCTTCCAAATTTCATCCTTTTTGGACAGCATTCTGTCTACAGTTGAAGCAAGGATTTTTTTCTTGCCAAGTGACAGGCTTGCCACTAATTCAACTATCTCCAATTGGAGATTCTTTGATGCTCATCTTCTACTTGGAATAGAGTAGGGGGTGCTGTCAAGACCTGATATGTCTCAATATCAACAAAATCTAAAGTTAAGAAAATATCTTTGAATGCCATATTCTGCAGATCTCTTGAGGTTTTGAAGACCACCTATCTATTTCGTTATGTTTGGATAAGCAATATTGTTTGTCTCTTACCACTTGATTTCTGATTAACTTAGAAAATAACTGTGATAGACTGCCCTATTATCTAACAAAATGACATGCTTGAGTGACTATTAGTTTGCATTTCTTAATCATCCTAAACAGTTTATGACAGTTCCTAACAAAAGGCCAAAACGTCACACTTTATTTTTAAGTGTTATCTAGGTACAATACCTTAAAAAGAACTAACCTTAATTTTGTATCAATATACAAAGATCAATACAAATTTAGCCAAATATAATCTTAATTTTGTATCAATATACATAGATCAATACCTATTTAGCCAAATATAATCTTAATTTTATTTCAATATACAAAGATATAAGAGCATACTCAAAAATCTTTCCTTTTTTTCTTTATCATTTCTACATTATGTCTATATCCCATTTTTTCTCCAGTCTTTTCACCCCTACATAGGAGAGAAAGAAGGATACAGAAAAGAAAAAGAGAGAAATGTCTGCGTCTAACCTCCAAAACCTATTTAAGAAGTCCATTAACAGCTTGTAATCTCTCCCCCTAAATAACAACAAGTATCTATAACCCATCAAATGACCAAAGGGGGGGGGGGAAATCACCCACCCTACCTTCTGGAGATGGGATGGCACTCTCTTAAAATGAGTTCCTGCTGATATAGGACATAGCAAACCTGTTTAGGACCCAAAGAAGAGTGGAAAAATGGTTAACCATATTAATACAATCATTTGATGTTCCGTCTTTTTGTGCTCAGCTATTTAAATGTCCTAAGAAGTTTGTACACAGAAGCTGAACTTCAGGGTTTTACTGAAGTTCTGGCTGGAACAGTCTGTGGGGCTGAACAATCTTAGTAATTTGGAGTTTTTGTTGTTGTGGATTTTTGAGGAAACAGCTATTGAGGAAGTCTGCGAGGGTGGGTCTTGGGGCTACTTGTCTTCTTTGGTGTTTGATATGTTTTCTTCTGAGGTTTCAGTTGTCCAGTTGTCTGTCCTTGGATTCCTTAGATCGATGCTTTTAATCTCCTGGAAAGATAAGAACAGAGCCCTGACCTAATCCTAACCGTGGGACACTACTTTTTTTTTGGGTGGGGGAACAATATTTTTCCTGGAACAAATTCAGTTTTTTGACAATATTAAAAGTATTATATTCAATTGAGATAAAAAAAATTATTTTGATATTTTGGAACTAAACAAACCTTTAAGTGTATATATTTTGAGATCTCAAAGAACACTTCACCTTGAATTTTAGCATGTCTTTTGTGAGTAGCTTTTAGACTTAAATCATTCCAAATCCTATGTCCCTGTCTCTGCATTCTAAGTATTGGGATCAAAGGCAAGTGCTTCCCAACTGATGTGATTAAAGATGTGCACCACCACATCGAAGTTTTTCTCTATTTAGAGCTTGCTTTGTGTCAGGCTGGCCTTGAACTCAGAGATCTGCAGGTTTCTGTCTCTAGTGTGTTGGGATTAAGGGTGAATCCCTCTCAAATTAAGGGTGTGCACCATCACCACCTTCTTCCTTGTAAGTCTAGAATTTACAATACAACTAACTCTATACTGATCCTACTGTCTCTGCTGGAGTTAAAGGCATGGGCTAACACCATGCTTCTCAAATATTTTATCTTAGCTCCAAATTTTTGAACACTTGGAGGTTTAGAAAACCAGGTTGAACTGTAGTAAACTTTAATTTATTTATAACATTTTAAACCTCTTACCTGCTTTTTAATGCCAAACCACAAAAATATCTTTTATATCTCCAAAAAAACTTTTAAGCTGCTATCAAGTGTGTGTGAGCTATGTGGCAACATGAAATCTAACATTCCAATCTGAAATTCGGCCATTTTTCTTTTCATGCCAGTAAGGCAAGTATACCTTTGGTAAATTATAATTTGAAAATTTTATATTTTATTTTTATTATATTTTTAAGCTTATTAAACCATTTTTTAAGTAGTATTTTGTTTTCTCAAGTTACTTCTAGAACATAGTTTCCTTCCTCCTCCCCACCTGGCCCCTCCCTCTCTCCCTTCCTCCCTCTCTCATTTTTCCTCTACTTGGTAGTCTCCTTCTCTTCAGTTGATGTGGGACTTCATATATCATACTCCCTCAGTTCTTCAGTCATGTGAGTGCCAAGAGCTTCCACTTGTACTGGGGCTTGATATGGCACACCATCTAGGGTAAGGTGTTCCACTAACCTGCAGCAGATTCCATGACTCACTGCTGGGTGAAATTTTTCCTAGGATAGATATGCTAGGTTCCTATATGTTTGGGTCTGTGGGATGTAGGATGGTTATCCTGTGATGTATGACAAATATCCATTTATAAGAGAGTACATACCATGTTCATCTTTCTGGGACTGAGTCAGTTCACTTAGGATGAGCTTTTCTAGATCAATCCATTTGGTTTTGAATTGCACGATTTCCTTTTTTTTTTTTAATCCATTTTTCAGTTGAAGGACATCTGGATTGTTTTCAGTTTCTGGCTATTACAAATAAAGGTGCTATGAACATTGTTGAGGCAACGTCCTTTTGGATTGGTTTTGAATCTTTTGCATATATGCCCAGGAATGGTATGGCTGGATCCTGAGGTAGAACTATTCCCAATTTTTTAAGATATCTCCACTTGATTTCCAAAGTGGTTGTACAAGTCTGAATGCCAACCAGCAATGGAGGAATGTGTTCCTCTTTCTCCACATCCTCACCAGCATGTGTTATCATTTGAGTATTTGATCTTAGCCATTCTGACAGGTATGAGATGGAATCTCAGAGATGTTAAGTTGTATTTCCCTGAAGATCAAAGATATTGAACATTTCTTCTAGTGCCTCTTGGCCTTTAGATATTCCTCTTCTGGATATTCTTGGTTTAGCTCTATACCCCATTTTTGATGGAGTTATTTGATGTTTTGGTATTAAATTTCTTCAGTTTTTTTATATAATTTGGATATTATCCCTTGGTCAGATGTTGGGTTGGTGAAGATCCTTTCCCAGTCTGTAGGATGCCGTTTTGTTCTAAGGACAGTGTCCTTTGCCTTACAGAAGCTTTTCAATTTCATAAGGTCCCATTTATTGATTGTTTGTTTTAGTACCTGAGGTATTGGTATTCTGTTCAGGAAGTTCCTAGTGGTGCCAAGGAGTTCCAGGCTTTTCTCCACTTTCTTTTCTACTAATGTTAGTGTGTCTAGATTTATGTTGAGGTCTTTGATCCACTTAGGCTTAAGTTTTGTACAGGATGATAAGTATGGATCTATTTGCATTCTTCTACATGTTGACATCCAGTTAGACCAGCACCATATATTGAAGATGCTTTCCTTTTTCCATTGAATAGTTTTGGCTTCTTTGTCGAAAATTAAGTGACCATAGGTATGTGGATTTATTTCTGGGTCTTCGATTCAATTCCATTGGTCAACTGGTCTGTTTCTTTACCAGTACCATGCTGTTTTTATTACTATTACCTTGTAGTACATCTTAAAATTTGGGATGGTGATACCTCCAGGTGTTCTGTTATTGTACATGATTGATTTAGCTATTCTGGGTCTCTTTTGTTATTCCATATGAAGTTGAGAATTGTGTTTTCCAGATCTGTAAAAAATTGAGTTGGTATTTGGATAGGAATCACATTGAATCTGTATATTGCTTTTGGTAAGATTGCCATTTTTATTATGTTGATCCTACCTATCCATGAGCAAGGGAGATCTTTCCATCTTCTGATATCTTCTACAATTTCTTTTTCATGGACTTGAAGTTCTTATCATACAGGCCTTTAACTTGCTTGGTTAGAGTTACCCCCAGGTATTTTATATTATTTGTGGCGATTGTGAAGGGTGTTGGTTCCCTTACTTCTTTCTCAGCCCATTTATGTTTTGTGTAAAGAAGGGCTACTAATTTTTTTATATTGATTTTGTATCCGGCCACCTTGCTGAAGGAGTTTATCAGCTATAAGTGTTTTCTGGTGGAATTTTTGGGGTCTCTTATGTATACTATCATACCATCTGCAAATAGAGATACTTTGACTTCTTTCTTTCCAATTTGTATCTCCTTGATCCCCTTTAGTTGTCTTATTGTTCCAGCTAAAACTTCAAGTACTATGTTGAAGAGATATGGAGAGAGTGGGCAGCCTTGCCTTGTCCCTGATTTTAGAGGAAATGCTTGAAGTTTCTCTCCATTTAGTTTGATGTTGGCTATTGGCTTGTTGTAAATTGCCTTTATTATGTTTGTGTATGGTCCTTGTGTGCCTGATCTCTCCAAGACTTTTAACATGAAGAGGTGCTATATTTTGTCAAAAGCTTTTTCAGTGTCCAGTGAGATGATCATGTGGTTCTTTTCTTTCAGCTTGTTTATGTGGTGGATAACACTGATGGATTTTCTAATGTTGAACCACTCCTAGATCCCTTGGATAAAGACTACTTGATCATGGTGTATGATACTTTTAATGTGATATTGGATCCGGTTTGCAAGTGCTTTATTAAGTATTTTTGCATCCATATTCATAAGGGAAATTGTTCTGAAATTTTATTTCTCCATTGGGTCATTGTGAGGTTTAGGTATAAGAGGGACTGTAGCCTCATGGAATGTGTTTGGCAGTATTCCTTCTGTTTCTATGTTGTGGAAGAGTTTGAAGAATATTGGTGTTAGCTCTTCTTTGAATGTCTGGTAGAATTCTATGCTGAAACCATCTGGGCCTGGGCTTTTTTTTTGGTTGGAAGACTTCTAATGACTTCTTCTATTTCCTTAAGGGTTATAAGACTGTTTAATTTTTTTTAACCTGTTCTTGATTTAACCTTGGTAGGAGGAATCTATCACAAAAATTGTCCATTTCATTTAGATTTTCCAATTTTGTGGAGTACAAGTTTTTAAAGTAGGACCTGAAGATTCTCTGGATTTCCTCAATGTCTCTTATTATTTTTCCCTTTTCATTTCTGATTTTGTTGATTTGGGTATTTTCCCTCTGCCTTTTAGTTAGTTTAGCTAAGGGCTTGCCTATTTTGTTGATTTTCTCAAAGAACCAACTCTTGGTTTTGTCGATTCTTTGTATTGTTCTTTTACATTCTTTGTTGTTGATTTCAGCCCTGAGTTTGACAATTACCTGCCATCTGCTCCCCTTGGGAGTGTTTGCTTCTTTTTGTTCTAGCTCTTTCAGGTGTGCTTTTAGGTGGCTAGTATGGGAACACTCCAGTTTCTTTTGGAAGGCACAAGCTGCTATAAACTTTCCTATTAGCACTGCTTTCAATGTGTCCCATAAGTTTAAGTATGTTGTGCCTTCATTTTCATTGAGTTCTAAAAAGACTTTAATTTATTTTTTTAGTTCTTCCCTGAACCAGAGGTCATTGAGTAGGGAGCTGTTCAGTTTCCATGTTTTTGCAGGCTTTCTGTTGTTTTGTTATTGTTGAAATCTATCTAGCTTTATTCCATGATGATCTGATAAGTTACAGTGGTAATTTCAATTTTCCTGTATCTGTTGAGGCTTGCTTTGTGAATGACTATTGTCGATTATGGAGAAGGTTCCATGAGATGCTGAGAAGAAAGTATATTCTTTTGTTTTGGGGTAAAATGTTCTGTAGATATCAATTAGGTCCATTTGATTCATAGCATCTGTGAGGTTCATTATTTCTCTGTTTGTTTTCTGCATTGTTTATCTGTCTACAGGTGAGAGCAGTGTGTTCAATTCTCCCACTATTAATGTGTGAGGTTTAAAGTGGGATTTGAGCTTCAGTAGTGTTTCTTTAATAAATGTGGGTGTTCTTACATTTGGGGAATAGATGTTCAGTACTGAGATGCCATCTTGGTGGATTTTTCCATTGATGAATATGTAGTGTCCTTTCCCATCTCTTTTGATTAATGTTGGTTGAAAGTCTAATTTAGTGGACACTAGAATATCCACTCCAGCTTGCTTCTTGGGTCCATTTGCTTGGTACATCTCTTTTCATTCCTTTACTTGGAGATAATGCCTATCATTTTTGCTGTGGTGTGTTTCTTGTAAGCAGCAGAATATGGGATTCTGTTTTCACATTCATTCTGCTAGCCCGTGTCTTTTTTTTGGTGAATTGAGTCCATTGATGTTGAGAGATATTAATGATTATTGATTGTTACTTCCTGCCACCTTGCTTTTGGTGAAAGTAGTGTGTGAGTGAGCTTCTCTTCTTTTGGTTTTGCTGCAGGCGCGTTATATGCTTTCTGTGCTTTCTAGTGTGTAGTTAACCTCTTTGGGTTGGAGTTTTCCTTCTAATATCTTCTGTAGAGCTGGATTTGTGTATAGATATTGTTTGAATTTAGTTTTGTCATGAAATATCTTGTTGTCTCCATTTTGTTGATTGACAATTTTGCTGGGAATAGTAGTCTGGTGTGGCATTTTGGTTTCTCAGGGACTGCAAGATGTCTGTCCAGTCCCTTCTGGCTTTAACCATCTCTGATGAAAAGTCATGTGTGATTCTGATAGGTTTGCCATTATATGTTACTTGACCCTTTCCCCTATCAGCTTTCAATGTTCTTTCCTTATTCTGTACATTCAGTGTTTCGGTTACTATGTGGCGGGAGGATTTTCTTTTTTGGTGTAATCTATTTATAGTTCTGTAAGCTTCTTGTACAGTTATAGGCATCTCTTCTTTTAGATTTGGGAAATTCTCTTCAATGATTTTGTTGAAAATATTTTCTGGTCCATGGAGCTGGGTATCTTCTCTTTATTCTATTCCTATTATTTTGAGATTTTGTCTTTTCATGGTGTCCTTGATTTCCTGAAGGTTTTGCATCAGGAGTTTTTTAGATTTTACATTTTCTCTGACAGGTGTATCCATTTCTTCAATTTTATCCTGTGTGCCTGAAATTCTTTCTTCCATCTCTTGTATTCTGTTGGTGATGCTAGTATTTGTAGTTCCTTTTCTTTTCTTAAGGTTTTCCTGTTCTATGGATATCTTGGATTGTATTTTCTTTATTGCTTCATCTTCCATTCCATTAAGGGCTTTATTCATATCCATCACCTCTTTTGCAGTATTTTGTTGTTGCTCTCTGAAATATTTGATTTCCTCTCTTTGGCCTTCTATTATTAATATAAGCATAAGATTAAGGTCATTTTCCTTTGTTTCAATCACGTTAGGATATCCAGAGTTGTCTGTAACATTATAGATAGGTTCTGGAAACATCATTTGTTTTTTTTGTTTTTTTTTTTTATCATGTTCTTGTGGTGACCTTTTGTCATCTGATTGACCCTGCTTGTTTCTTATGTCAGTTGACCTTGGTGTTCAGGAAAACTCCCTGTTCTGGGGGTTGGGTGATCCTGAGATCCTGGTGTCCAGCTCCAGATAATGGGTAGGTTCCTGTAATAGACTGGCTCTCAGAGAGTAACCGACGCTGTCCTCAACTGGTTGTGACACAATTGAACCAAAATACAGGGAACTGGAGTGGGGAGGGGGCTATCCTCTGAGGACCTGAAAGCTGGCAGGTCTCCTCAGAGAGGCAGGTAAGGCTGTGGTTGGGCCTGTGTTCTCCCCTCACTGACACAGTCTTTCTAGTTCAGCAGCTAGGCTGACCGTGCAGGCAGGGACTCTACCCAAGACAGGTGCCAGGCTCCATGTGCCTGTTGCTGACTGTTTCAAACACTTGGGTGCTAGGGTGAGTGACCGCCCCAGTATTTGTGGAGAACACACAGTAGCCAGCTCTCTTTGCAGTCAGCTTTGGCTCCTAATTGCTTTGGTGTGACTGGTTAGGTCTCTTCCACTCAGCTACAGTGCACACTGTGCTGTCATGGTGGGAACTCTGGAAAGAAAATCTTACTTACATTTGTTCTTATGGTCTGGCTGTTTTTCCCTATTGGGTGACAGGTGCACTTGCAGGCTGGATATCAGGCAGACAGGCGCGGCCACTGATCTGTGGCTGGAGCCGTGGGTTGGATCCACTTATGGACTAGATCTGTTCTGGCCAGCGGGCGCTTCTCTCCAGATGGGTTACTGAGCTGGCTGATCTCAGGGTGGTGTTCCAGGCAACTGTGTGAGCTGTTTTGAGTGGTGACCAGTCTCAGTGTTCACAGAGGAAATTCATGCACTGCCTGTTTCACAGTCGGCTGCAGGACATCACATTCACTCCACAGTGACTAATATCATCCACCAACTACTCAGATACAATGCTCTATGGTTGGCACCATCTTGGTTCTCAGTATATAGTTATTAATAAATATCCAGCAGTTACCCTGCCAGCTTTGTTGCCAGACCGCATACAGACTTCTAAGGCAAATAAAGCCTGCTGGCCTCCCATCAGCCCGCTAGCTGCTCTGCCAGCCTAATCTTATAGTTTATATTGATAATTGTAGTTTTACATGCATATACATATATCTATGTATCAGCAATTAAAGAAAAGAATGCAAGTATAGGAATAATAAGTGAAGGGACTCTGGCTAGCTCAAGCTCTGGCTCTGGCATGGCTCTGGCATGGTTCTGGCAGGACTTGCCCTTCTCTCTGATTCCTTCTGCATTCCTAAAAGTCATCAGATTACATTCCTAAAGCTAGCCCCAATGTTCTATTCCCTTATTTGACAAATCTCTCCTGCTGAGACAGACTACCAAGGTCCAGTATCAAAGTATTGAAGTCCACCAATCAAAAGTTCCCTTTGGCTCACCTAATCAGTATGCCCAACTAAAATTAAATATTTAATCCTAACATGGGGTTTCCCTTTGTACCTTCAAAAACCTCCACTTTACTGTGAGTCATGTCTGTTTCCTCTCTGTCCAGAAGCAGTCATTTATTCCACTCTGTGACAGTACTCCTTAGCCTTCTCCCTTGCTCTTTCTCTCCTCTCCTTTATTTCATTATCCTTCTCCCTCTTCCTCTATCTCCTGTCTTTGTCCTTTACCCATGCCCTCTCTCTGTGGCAAATAAATATCCTTTGTGCTGAGGATCTCAGATGGTCTAAGAACTTGGTCTTGGAGGGTCTGAGTAAATAATTTTCTTTTCAGTGAGGCTGTTTCATAGCTAAGAGATGATAATTGTGATGAGGATAAAACTAATTTAAAAAACCAAAGAGGTAAAACCTTATATGTATTTTGGAAGTAGAATCTATTTTTCTTATTCATAAACTAGATATGACTGTGAATAAAAAAGAGAATCAGTTTGGGGAATGGGTGAGCCAAATGAAGATGTTTGAAGACATGTATCTTTTCTAGACAGAATTGATCAAGATCACGCTCAGCCATTTCAAAAACTGAAAACCCTGCTAAAGATGCAAGTCAAATGGGTGTGAAAACAATTGGCTATGAGTTTGTATTATAGAGAAGGCAGTAAGACACAAATGATTTAAAGGCCATGAAAATAGATGAATTACCTGGAGGAGGTATGGAGAGAAGAGAGAGGGCTGCAAGTTAGCTGATAAGGTAAAAGACAGAGTTTGGGTTTATTTAAGAAGGAAGAACTGTTAAATGGTATCTAATGTTGCTGAGAATCTAAGAAACTCTCAAAAAAAGTATTCACTAATTTTTGTAAAGTGGAAGTCAATTAGAGTTTTGACAAGGTCATTGATCAGAGGATGGCTAGGGTGAAAACAGTTTAGCCATGGGTAGTGATGAATTAAAGGTTATAAATGGAAAAAAATTAAAATTTATAGAAAAAAGGACAAATAAAGTGGTGTTGGAGGAAGGTCTTATACATTGATTCTCAGAGGCTGATTTCAGTGCTCAGAGATCTGGTTACCACCCTTTCTGAGGTACTCTCTGATTGGTTAATAAAAGTTGCTGATGGCCAATTAGCTGGGCAGAAGTAGTATAGGAAGGTGGGACATCCTGGGATGAAGAAAGGAATCCTGGGTTTTACACAGAGGAAGCTCTCTCTTCCTGCCAGGTCTTGGGAGCAGCAGGATGTCTAGGTGAGCTCTGAAGGCCCTGATGGTACAGCAAGCCACCTAGCAGATTGAGACTAATTGGTTGGGTTAATTTAGATTAGTTAATTGAGAGTCAGTTAAGGCCTAAACATAGAAACATTAAAAGGTTTTGGTGTATTTATTAATTGGGAAAGGATTTCAGTGTGTTTTAGTCCACCAGCTAAGGCAATCCAAGCCTGCCAGCCTCCTGCTAAGTCCCAACAGCTACCCCTCTAGGCCTCCATCTGCTTTGCTGACCTAATGTAAGAGCTTATAGATATTAATAAATATATTAGTTAACAGTGTTTCAGTTGCAGGTGGTAAAGGCCACCCTTGATGCAGGGCTTTAATCCCCAGGACAGGTCAGGCCATCAGCTAAGGTAAGCCAAGCCTATCAGCCTCCAGCCAATTCACCGGCTGCTCCACCGGCCTAATATAACAGTTTATACTTACTAATAAATATAATTGCTAAGTTTCAGTTTCAGTGTTGAAGTTAGCAGACAATGGAGTTGAAAGATAGTCATTTAGTGTGTGTGTGTGTGTGTGTGCATGTGGTAGAGGACAACCTTAGGTGCATTCTCATGAATGCCATTCACCTCCTTTGAAAAGGCTCTCTATTGGCCTCGAGCTTACCAATTAGACTAAACTAAGTAGCTAGTGAACCCCAACAATTCTCCTATCTCTTTCTCCCTAAAATTGTGATTATAAAGCAGGTGATTATGCTCTCCATTTTTACAATGTTCTGAGGGTTAAACTCAGTTCCTTATCATGCTTGCAAAGCATGTACTTTATTGACTCTACTATCTCATCAGTCTGGATAGTTTGTTTGTTTGAAACACATATTATGGAGACTACCCATTCATTAGAAGAAAACCAATGATGGAAGAAGGAAGAGCCTACTAACATACATTTTGGGAATACCCTAAGGATCATAGTACACAACAAGAATGAGAAGAGCCTGGGTTAAGTTCGCAGAGACAATCTTGTATTATTCTATGAAGACAACACACTCAAGTTTCAGTAGCATTCATATTTTGGAGTGATAACATAAGAAAGCGGGGAGTTGGTACTGTCTACTATTTCAGGGAGGGCATGATTAAGACCTTCCAATGTGGGAGAAGCAGAAAGTAGACAAGCTGTCTCTGAGGAGGAGAAATACAGCTTATTACAAAACTTATCCCTTTACCAGGCACAGTCCAGTTCATCAAGAAGATGTGATTTAGAAACTTTTCAATTTGATTCTGTGTACCTCTTCATTAGTGTTCAACAGCATTTGGAAAAATGTAGAAAAAATGGATTTTTCTTTATTTTGAATTATTGTTAACTAGTATGTTTTTTATCCTCTATATAACAAGTTACCAATAAAAAAGTTTTAAAGATTCATAGCTGTTTCCCATAGCAGTAGTTTGTTATAATCCATAAATAAACTTATCAATACATTTTAAATGAACAAACATTTTTATTACTATCCTAATAAATTGGGTCAAGAGCGCATTTTATTTAGAAAAGTAAAATTTCATTATTTAACTAGGAAAGGAGTATAAAATAAGAGTATCAGATTTTGTTATCAGACTTAAGTTTCTATGAACTATTACATATAATTTTCTGCCTTCCTTTGTCTATCTTAGAAGAGAACATGTCATATTTAAGGTTCCAAATAACATGCCAAAATGTAGATTCTCAAAAGTGGATGCAAGATGTGTCAGGAAAGCTGAATATTTCCACCAAATGCCCAGTTGGAACATCATGGCTCAGGGACTAGATGGGATTGCTGAGTGTTGTATTGAGTTTTTCATTGAAAATGCCAAATTGAAACTAAAGTGGCTGATATTGTGATGGCTACTTGAAATAAAAACATGACTTGGAACTAATATTGCATAGAAAATCTGCTTGTGTATCAGCAGCAATCCTAACACATATGATTATTTTCCTGAAATCTAGAGGAATTCTTAATCTACAGGGATTGCTAACTGAAGTCATCGAAAAAAAGTCTGAGTATAATTGTTGAATTAAACATTTAATACTACTGTATATATAGTTAGAATTCACACTATCAAATTTCTTAGTCATAAAAAATTGAGAACAAGTGATGTACTCCTAATGTGTTATCACTACTTACAGTTGAAAACAAATTTTGGTAACCATTAAGATAGAAAAATGTTGGGGCTGGAGATATGGCTCAGCAGTAAAGAGCACCGGCTGTTCTTTCAAAGGACTCAAATCCCAGCACCCACAAGGCAGTTTGAAACTGTCTGTAATGGCCAGGCATGGTGGTGCTTGCCTTTAATTCTAGCACTCAGGAGGCAGAGGCAGGCAGATCTCTGTGAGTTCAAGGTCAGCCTGGTCTACAGAGTAATTCTAGGATAGGCAGGGCTATTCAAAGAAACCCTCTCTAAAAAAACCAACAGAGACAGACGGGGGGGGGGGGGGATGTTCTAATAGCTATTAAAATTGTTTCTAATTTCTTTATTATTCATGTGTGTTAATAATGACCTTATAGTTTAAAACTGCTTAAAATTATATTTATTATTTATTTTGCGTGTATGTGCATGGGCAAATGTGCCACAGCATGTATGTGGAGGTCAGAGGATAACCTTCAGGAGTTGGTTCTATCCTTTACCATCTGGGTTCTGGAAATCAAATTCAGGTCTTCATTCTTTATAATAAGCACCTTTATTTTCTGAGCAATCTCATCAGATAATATTTTATGTTTTACCAATTTATAATCCCTAAGAAATTTGACAGTTTCTGAATTTTTGTTGTTTTATAAGATCTTCAACTAAAAACATGAAGGAATTAGGGTTTTGTGTTATGAAAGTAAGTATCATATGCAGAAATCTCTTAAAATAGTGCTAGCAATTTGCACAGCACTTATTTCTTGGTTGTGTTTACTTTGTGCAATGACTGTGGGAAATCTGTGATCCACTGAGAATATTGAGATTTAGGTAAAGACTGGCTCAAAATGGAGTAGATAAAATCATAGAATCTGATCTAGAAGCCATAACTTCCAGCTCCAAGTTAAAGTTATTTTCTTTTTTTTTAATAAGTACTTTATTTTTTTTAAGTTACATCTCAGTCGCAAACCCTTCCCTATTCCCCCTTCTTGTCCCACCCTTCCACCCTTTCCCACCCCCAACAGCTTCTCTTTTCATTCCAACAAATGGTTCTTTCTCTTA
>CAJQZJ010027982.1:4649465-4695619 GCA_907164525.1 Lophiomys imhausi | reverse complement strand
TTCTGTCCAAAAAGGACAAAACTTGGAAGCAGGTAAGTCGACAGCCTTTTCAGCATTCTACCATGTGTATGGACATTGGAAGACCTGGTAACTATGAGAGTACGAAAGAATACGTTTTGATTAAGTGAGCTAAAATTCATAGCACAGTGTTCAAATTCTGTTTCAAAATTGGAGGCAATTAGCCATCTTTGTTCATAGGTGAATATTTGTTATATCAAATTTTATGCTTTTGTTGTTGTTTGTTCTTTTTGATAAGTTTAGTAAGCTTGTTGGTATAATGAAAGTATTAGGGATGTACTCTAAAGGGCCCAAAATAGTACAGTAATAACTAATGTCAAACATTATCACGTATTCCACTGTGTGACAGATAGCATTCTAGGTATTTTACATACATATTTGACTTCAATTTTTTTCCAAGATTTTATTTTTAACCTGGGTGACACTTATCCTCTTAACAGGTGAGTAAATGAAGCAACTGTAAGTAAAGTGCCCTGCATTAGGCCAGGGATGGAACAAGTTTAGAACCTAGACATAAAATTCCATAGAAATTTCTCTTAACAAATTACTTTTTTAAAAAAAGACTTATTTTATTTTTAATCATGTTTATGTGTCTAAGTGTGAGTGTGTATGCCTGAATTTAAGTACCCATGGAGGCCAGAGGAGGGTGTTAGATTTATTGGGTCTGGAGTTATAGGGAGCTGTAAGCTAACCAGTATGGATGCTGGGAACTATACTTTGGTCCTCTGCAATTAAAAGCAGTGGTTAAGAGCAAGTATTCAGCCACTAAGTCATCTTTACAGCCTTTACCTCAGGCATCCTAACCATTATTTATGCTTGGACTCTCTTAAGATTTAAGTATCTTTAACTTTGGCCTCTGTGTGTGCTTCACTTTCTTTGACAGGAAAAATAAAAATTTTCAGAACAATTTTAAAAAATTACCGTTTATAAATCATGCATGAACATTTCTTAAATAATCCCCTGCTGAAAAAAATGGCTAATTAAACTATTTACTAAGTATTTATATTATTATTATTATTTTTTTTTTTTTTGGTTTTTCGAGACAGGTTTTCTCTGTGTAACAGCCCTGGCTGTCCTGGACTTGCTTTGTAGACCAGGTTGACCTTGAACTCACAGAGATCCACCTGCTCTGCCTCTCAAGTGCTGGGATTAAAGGCGTGTGCCACCACTCCCGGCTCTATATTATCTTTAATTGGTTCGGCAATGTTAATCCTTAACCAGACATTATAAATGTGTACACACAGACACCACATGGATTTTTCACAACCCTTGGGCTGAATTGTGCAATCCTAGCCTATCTAAGTTAGGTCATAATTCTATTACCCAAATATGACCCCATATATACATATGTCCCCTTAGACTGCCATTCTCCATGATATATGCCAATGTTCCTGGCCATGTGGAATGCACTTTTTTGTATAATTTATTTTTTATTTCTTCAAGTTACATCTCAATCACAATCCCCTCCCCACTCCCCCCTCCTGTCCCACCCTTCCACCGTCTTCCCCCTCAACCCCCCATCCTCTACCCCCTTTTTTTTTTAGTTTAAGGTATATCTTTTTCCCCCCAACAGCTCCCCCTTTCAGTCCAACAAATGGTTCTTTCTCTTATAACAATAAATACAATACAATACAACAGAAATAAATAGGCCACAATTATGAGAGTTATATGGCTTAGCATACATTCCCAGTGTCCAGTCCATATGTATTTGGCACCTGACTTTAACATTCTACTATCTAACCATCTCCATATTTCCCTGACATTTGTCAGATCTGTTCTTTTGATGACCTTTAGCCATCTGGCTGTTCTTAGCTGTTTGTTCCCAATGCCTTCTGGGCTTGGTGCCAAGAAGGGCGCTTTAGTGTAGAGGCTGTATAGCTTAGAGGTCTGTAGCTCTCCACAGGCTGGATGGGGCCTGTGTGGAGATTGGTTCTCAGTGTGTCTCCCAGAGCTCACCCATTCCTGTTGTGTCCCAGTTGGGGACTCAGGTTAAAGGTTGTGGTGGGATGTGTTCCTGGAGGTTCCTGAGATCAAACTGATCTTCGGTAGAGGTGACAGTGCAGGTTGGCAGGCCACAGACTGTTGGCTGGAGCTATAGCTCCCCTGCACCTTACATGTCAGGACTGTGATTGTGATCCTCCCAAGCTGCTTTCAGGGGGGGTCTCAGATTTAATGTGCATTTAATAGCCAGAAGCACTGTGATCTGGTACAGCCCATGTCACCCAGCCAATGAGCAATGGTCCAGGATTGTTCCACTGCTCCCGAGTCAGAGTTCTCTGTGTTGTAACCTGGGTATTCAGATGAAGGGCAAGGCAGGAGCAGTCAGGGAGATCTGATGTGGAATTCACACCCTGTTCACAGTGTTTGGAGTCGGGAATGCTCAGCTGCCTTTTCCCTGCCAGAATCACTGTGCTCCAGGGTGGCTAGCCTGCACCTATGTCTCTTTTGGCAGTTTCCTGGTAGCAAGGGTATCAAGACTGGGGTTGTGGTCCTTCCACTCTCTTCTCCAGGGTGTGTGTTGGCGGTGTTCAGGATCACCCTGTGCCTCTTAGTCAGAAGTTCTTTGGGTCGGAGCAATCCACCTGCTCAGGCTGCAGGCAATAGTTCAGAACTACTTTACTGCTCCAGACCAAGATCTGAGGCAGTAGACTGAGAGCACTCCCCAAGTGAGTGTGGGCAGTGAGTTCACAGAGTGTCTCCAGTACTTGGACTGGGAGGGGGAGGACATGGAGGATGCCTCACTGTGGTTGGGTGCTGCCAGTCCTCTCTGGTAGCACACCCCAGTCCAGGACAATTTCCTTGCTCTGGGCTGAGATCTGAATGTACTAGACTGAGGCTGTAGACTGAGTGCCCTGCTGAAGTGAGCACAGGCAGAGAGTTCCAGTATGGAATTCACTCATCAAATCCCAGTGCATTTTTTTCTACCTGAATTTCAGTGCTCTGGAGCACCCTGTCTGGGTATGCAGGTCCTTCAACCAGACTCCTTTTAGCTATGGTGTCAAGGCTGTGGCTATGATTCTCCCATTCAACTCTCGGAGGAGTCTTAGACCCAGTCTATACCTCTCAGTTTGAAACTCTGTGATCCTGTGCCTTCGCTCTTTCTGTGCCCTGCTGCACAGCGAGGGGGGGCGGGGGGCAGCTTAATAATGGCCAGGCAGAGGGGGAGGAGCCAGGACATCCAATATGGAGATCATTCACTGAATCCCACCCAGTATCTCCGAGTTCCAAAGCTGCCTACAGGGAAGGGGCTTTCACCAGACCCCATGTAGTCAGTTGGGGCTGGGGGGTGTGGCATGGAGTTCCAAATTGTGTTCTGCATCCTGCCCACAGTGTGTTTAGGCTCAGGAAAACTCTGCACCTGCCAGCTAGATCCCACTGTTACAGATCAGCCAGACATTGCCATACTGAATATCCCAGGGAGAATCCCCCAGTCTTACTGTGTAGCAGCTCTGCTGGTATGCTCCTGGGTGTCTGAACCTAGCCCCTGCATAGGCACTGCTGACTCTGGAGGTCCTATGTTTGGAGGCTGAATCCCCCAGCTGGAGTCCTGAAAGGATCCATGTGGAGGGAGTGCAGTCTCCCTGTGGGAAGCATTCTGTGTCTGTGTCTGGTGACTCCAATCTTCCAGTGTCTGTATTTCCAATACCGAGTTCTTTGTTGTCCCTGGCTTTGCTGGGCAAGCCCAGATAGGATTGCCCCTCAAAATCTGCCTTTCAACACGCGTATATCTCTGCTGTTGTCCAATCTGTCTTCGTGATGATCAAAAAGCATCCTACTTGATCACTGCCATCTTGCCCTGGACAGATGTTGTTTTATATTCAATTGTTCATCCACTTGCTCATTCAACAGTCCCTGAGCTCCTGCTACACGGACACTGTGTGGAGTGGGTCATGCCATGTTATAATCTCCCATGTAGGCTTTTCACAAAGAACGGGGAGGGGGGGCAGTGAGCAGGGAACAATGAAACTCTGTAACCCAGGAATCATCCTTGAGTAGGTGGGAAGAGCTGGGGGACATGAGACTGGAACCTATAGGCCATCCTCGGAGGGATGAGAAGGTGTTGGAGCCCAGAGGATGGAGCAGTGCATCCCTGGTTCTGGTAGATGTTCTCGGGAAGTTCAGGAGTCCCTGGTACCTGGAGGCCCTCCTCAAACCAGGGAAACACAGATAGGATCATTTTGGATTCAATAGCAAGCCCACTCATTCATTCTGCAGTCACTGAGCTCCTGCTACCAGCTGGATCTCACTATCTTGGACTCATATTGACACTTCCAAGCTTGCCCTTAAAACCCTCACAGATCCTAGCAGAGATGCAGAACCACTAGCATCTGCTCAACTTCAGAACCAAGCCTGGATTTTATAGGCTTTCAAAGTGACTTATAAAATTAAAAAAAAAGTCTGCTTGGATTTTGACAGTGATAATATTCGATCTATAAATGAGACCGAGGAAAATGAAATATTTTCCCTGACTCACAAACGTGTAATTTCTTTCCATTTATGTATGCCTCTTTTGAATCTTTGAGCAAATATCTTGTAAGGAAACTCCAGGTTATACATATTTATAAGATCTGTCTTTAAGTATTTAATAATTCTAATGCTACTTTATGTTTTAATTTAAATATCTGAATGACTAGTACTAGAAATATAACTGATTTTGTGTGTTGATCATACAGTTTTCAGTTTTACTACGTTGTAAATTCTAATTGCAGTTCCTAAAATTCTGTGGGAAATCATCCATGTACAATCATCCTGTCTAGGTGTACAGGCAGTTATGGATCTTGGCCTCCAAAATAGGCACCAGGTTTTTCTTTATTTTATTTCTTTACACTGGCTAAAGCCACCAGTGCATTCCATAAGAGGGGTGGAAAGAACATGTCTCACAATCTACCTGACTTTAGACAGAAAAGGTTCAGGCTTTTCACCATCTATCATGCAGTTAATGCGTCATCCTTGACTGTCTGTCTTCTGGTTGTTTAGTCCTTGCGTACAGCTAACAAACTGAAAAGTTATGTGTCATGTTGGATTTAGTTTACCAAAATTTCAGGAAATACTAAGATAACAATGTAGTTTATTTATTTATTTATTTAAGTCTGTTAATACAGTGAATTGTTTTGACTGACATTAAACTCTTCAATAAATTTTATGCGCTAGCTAGTTTTATGTCCATTTTATACAAGCTATGATACAAGCTAGAAATATTTGAAATGAGGGAACTTTAATTGAGAAAATGCCTTCATAAGATCCAGCTGAAGGCATTTTCTTAATTAGTGGATAAGGGGGAGGCCCCATCCCGTTGTGGGTGGTATACCATCTCTGGGTTGTTGATCCTGGGTTCTATAAGAAAGCAGGCTGAGTAAGTCATCATAGGCAAGCCAGTAAGCAGCACTCCTCCATGGTCTCTGCCTCTGCTCCCTTCTCCAGGCTTCAGCTCTGATTGAATTTTCTGTCCTGGCTTCCTTCAATGCTGGACTACAATGTGGATATGTATGCCAAATAAACTCTTTCCTCTCCAAGTTGTTTTATGGCATAGTGTTTTATCACAGCAATAGTAACCCTAAATAAGACACCTTGTGTTTCAAGTACAAAACCTCACTTGTCCCAACGTATTATCTTTTTTCCTTTGGCCAACTCAGTTACTATTTTTTTTAGCATATTTGCCATGAGATATGTTAATCTATATTTTTAAAATATTTTAGTTTGTTTTTGTTATCAGAGTAACTTTGGCCTCTTACAAAGAATGCCTTTATTTTTTAAAACATTTATGTGTGTTTTTTTTTCATATACTGGAAAATTTTACATTTCCGTGGAACAACATAAGCTTAAAATTTATTTCTGCCTTTAGTAAGACAAATCTTCACATAATTTCCCAGATATATTTGCAGGCCTCATGACTCCATCCTCTGTTTCATTTCTTTCAAAATATTCTTCTAAAAAGAAAAACAAATAGTTACCTAGTTGCTAAATATCGATAAATAGACATAATAGAGTGTGGAGGTTATAAGAAACCCACAACTGTTCATATATCATACTCTTCCTCACATCAACCCCATGTATCCTCCAAATCTTCCTTTATACATAACAATGGCTATTATCCTTCCTTTTATTTGTTGTCCATGTTTTACTTGTAGACTCTTCTTATCTTCTATTACACCTTTTCTGTTATTATCTCTCTTTTACTATTTGAAAGTGAAAACTAAATTAATTATTAGTATTATATATATATATGATTGAACTTTGTTTAGAGAGAAATGGATGAAATTGTAAACAATTATACTAAGCAAATCAAGCCGTTCTCATTTGTTGTACACACACACACACACACACTATGAAAGTAAAAGCAAAATTTTCCAGAGGAGTAAAATGGACTAATGTGTGGGGGTGGGGGAGGGGGGAGTTAAGAACAGAAGGCGCACAGTCTTTCTGGAAGCAAGTTGTGAAATGAAATTATACTTACTTTTATAGAATTTGGAAATAAATTTAGGTAAACATATTTTTCTTTTTTTTTCCTTTATTTTTTATTTCTTCAAGTTACATCTCAATCGCAGTCCCCTCCCTATTCCCCCTCCAGTCCCACCCTCCCACCCTCAATCCCCCATCCTCTTTCCTTTTTTTTTCTTTTAATTTTAAGGTATATCTTATTTCCCCCTACAGTTTCCCCTTTCAGTCCAACAAATGGCTCTTTCTCTTATAATAACAAATACAATACAGTACAACAGAGGTGATTAGGCCACAGTTATGAGGATTATATGGCTTAACGTACATTCTCAATGACCAGTCCATATGTATTTGGTACTTGACTTTAACATTCTACTATCTAAACATCTCCATGAGTTTAAATGTCTATATCTGACTCAACATTCATACTAACTTGCAACACAATTTTAAAAGTATCTTCTTAGATATATAACACTCTCTTGACTCCTAAACAACTCAAAAATTAAATTATGAGACTTTAGCTATCTGTTCTTCAACCACCTCAGAGACTTGAGAGGGATAAATATATCTGATTTTATAGGAAGTACAGGACCTGCAGCTTCCCAAACTAAGAAATGACATACCGGTGGCTGCCTGGACAGTTCCCATTTTCTCTCCATACATTACAGCATCGATCTTCAGTCATTTGGCCCCGTTTCTCTGACAGACATTGATTGTAGAGCAGGGGTTATGAAGGACTTACCTACCCTGTCTTGGCAGAGCTAGGCTGTCGACTTACCTGCTTCCAGGTTTTGTTCTTTTTGGACAGCATTCTGTCTACAGTTGGAGCAGGGGCTTTTCCTACCAAGAGATAGGCTTGCGACTAATTCAATCATATCCCACTGGAGATTCTTCGATGCTCATCTTCTACTTGGAGGAGAATAGGGGGTGCTGTCAGGAGTTGATATGTCTTGATATAAAAAAATCTAAAGTTACGAAAACATCTTTGAATGCCATATTCTGCAGATCTCTTGAGGTTTTTGAAGAGGCCCTATCTATCTCTTCTATGAGGGTAAGCAGATGTTGCTTGTCTCTTGCCGGTTTATTTCTGATTAGCTTAGAAAGTAACTATAATAGGCTGTCATAGTACCTAACTGAATGACCAGCTTGCATAACCATTAATTTGCATTTCTTAATTACCCTAAACAGTTTATGACAATTAGTAGTAAAAGGCCGAAACATCACATTTCATTCTTTTTCTTTACCTCCTAACCCTTCCATCCCATTTCTCTGGATTGGGGTGTCCTTATATAACAGTCCCTCATGTCAGTTGAGAGGTCGTATGAGGGCCAAGAGCCTCTTCATTCATTGGGGATCTACGAAGCAGTACCATCAGTGAAAAGTGTCTCGTTGCCTGGGAGAGAGAACTACTAAACAAACAAACCAATAGGCATACAATAGATAAAAAAGACTAAAAAATAGAAAAAAATATAACTAATATATAAAAAATAGATAAAGAATAAAAATTAAAAATAAGAAGTCTATGTCCAAGTTCCCTTTGGTGTGTTAGTTGTAGTATCGATACCTTCTACTATATAGCTAAAATCCTACTATAAGTGAATAGATGCCATGTGTGTCTTTCTGAGTCTGGGTTAGTTCACTCAGGATGAGCTTTTCTAGCAAAACGGCAGCCTACAGACTGGGAGAAAATCTTCACCAACCCCACATCTGACAGAGGGCTAATATCCAAAATCTACAAAGAACTCAAGAAATTAAATGCCAAGAAACCAAATAATCCAATCAAAAAATGGGGGACAGAGCTAAATAGAGAATTCACAAAGGAGGAATCCCTAATGGCTGAGAGACACTTGAGGAAATGCTCAACATCCTTAATCATCAGAGAAATGCAACTCAAGACGACTCTGAGATTCCATCTCACACCTGTCAGAATGGCTAAGATCAAAAACTCAAATGACAGCACATGCTGGCGAGGGTGTGGAGAAAGGGGTACCCTACTCCATTGCTGGTGGGAATGCAGACTTGTGCAACCACTATGGAGGTCAGTCTGGCGATATCTTAAAAAACTTGGTATAGCTCTGCCTCAGGACCCAGCCATACCACTTCTGGGTATACACCCAAATGCCTCTTCACGGAATCATAAGGAAGTTTCCTCATCTATTTTTATAGCAGCCTTATTTGTAATAGCTAGAAACTGTTAACAACCCAGATGTCCCTCAACCAAAGAATGGGTCAAAAAACTGTGGTACATCTATACAATGGAATATTATTCAGCTATCAGGAACAATGAAATTATGCAATTTGTAGCCAAATGGATGGAACTGGTAAACATATTTTTCAATTCCAGGTGTTTAAATGTAAGTAATGAGATAGATTACTTTTTGTCCAATAGTGGATGTGTAAGACTCTTAAATTATTGATTCCTAAAAATCATCATAATTTAAAAGCCTGATTGGTCATGGTGGATGATCTTTTGATGAGTTCTTAGATTTGGTTTGCAAGTATTTTATTGAGAATTTTTGCATGTATGATCATAAAGGAAATTTGTTTGTAATTCTCATTCTTTGTTGAGTCTTTATGTGGGTTAGGTAAGAAGATAGCTATGGTCT
Source organism: Lophiomys imhausi (assembly GCA_907164525.1). Lineage (NCBI taxonomy): Eukaryota > Metazoa > Chordata > Mammalia > Rodentia > Muridae > Lophiomys > Lophiomys imhausi. The sequence continues at coordinate 4,686,560 of CAJQZJ010027982.1, read as the reverse complement.
CATAAGAAAGAACTGGGCAATGTTCCTATTGTTTCCATTTTTGAGGAATTATTTGAAGAATATTAGGGTTAACTCTTCTGAAAGTCTGGTAGAATTCTGTACTAAAACCATCTGGCCCTGAGCTATTTTTGGTTGGGAGATGTTTAATTGTTACTTCTATTTCACTCAATCTGTTTAAGTTGCTTATCTGATCTTGATGTAACATTGGTATGTGACATGTAACAACAAAATTATCCATTTCTTTTAGATTTTCTAGTTTGGTGGAGTACAGGTTTTTAAAGTATGTCCTTATAATTCTCTGTATTTTCTTGGTATCTGTTGTCATTTCCCCCTTTTGTGTTTAATTTTGTTCAATTGGATCTTCTCTCTCTCTTCTTTTTAGTTAATTTGGCTAAGGTTTGTCAATATTACTGATTTTCTCAAAGAACCAATTCTTTGATTCATTGATTCTTTGTACTGATTTTTTGTTTGTTTGTTGTTTGTTTGTTTCTATTTTATTAATTTGAGCCTCATTTGGATGATTTATTGCAATCCTTGCAATTCTATGGATTTCCTCGGTGTCAGTGACTGTATCTCCCCTTTCATTTCTGTCTAAGGATTTCATCTCTGGCTAAGGGTTACCAATATTGATTTTTCTCAAAAAAAAAAAAAGAAAGAAAAGAAAACAGAAAGGAAAAAGAAGGACCTCTGATTTTGTCTTTGTTTGTTTCTAATTTATTGATTTCAACCTTGAGTTAAATTGTTTCTTGCCATCTACTCTTTTTTTCTTTTTTGTTCAAGAACTTTCAAGCATGCTGTTAACTTACTAATATGAGCTCTCTTCAATTTTGTGTATAGTCACTTAGTGTATGAACTTGCCTCTTAAAATCACCTTCATTGTGTTCCATAAGCTTAGGTATGTTGTTTTCCTTTTTATTCAATTCTAGAAAATGTTTAATTTTTTTCAAAACCATTGTCTTGATCTATTTTTTTATTCAGTAATCACTTGTTCAAATTCCATGAGTTTGTAAGATTTCTGTTGTTTCTGATATCCAACTGTAATCTTGGATAGTCAGATAGGATGTAGGGTGTAATTTAAATTTACTTATATCTGTAGAGACTTACTTTGTGTCTAAGCATGTGGTTTTGGGGAGTGCTTCATGAGCTATTAAGAAAAAGGTATATTCTTTGTGTTTAGGTGACATATTCTCTCAATTTTGGTTTATGACATCAGTTAGTTCCTGTATTTCTCTATGTAGTTTTTTCTTTTTCTTTTTTTTTTTCTTTCTGGATGACTAGTTTGTTGGTGACAGTAGGGTACTAATATCACCCACTATTTCTGTTGGTCTCTCTGGTTCTTAGGAGAGTGTGGTGGCTATAGGTCCCTGTTAGGGAATGCTTCTGAGCTCCTGCCAGATGTGGCCACTGGGGATTCCAGGTAAAAAATGTGTTTCTAAGTATTAGGAACTGACACTTAGAGCTGAGAATGGGCCTTGGGTGTCCACAGGAAGGAGAAAAGCAAGTCATGTCAGCAAGATCTGCTTAATCCCCTTGGAATGGGGACAAAGAAGGAGTAGAAGTCACAGCAAGTGGTGTGATACAGAGCTGTGGATGAAACTGAATTTAGAGGAAAGGAGAGAAGATGTGATGAGGAAGGCTGTAGTAGAACATTTGCAGGATGGGGGCAGAGAGTATAGGCAGGCCACAGCAGGGGGTCTGCTGCAAAGCTGGGCATGAGACTGTGAGGGTCTTCGATTTTGAAAAGAAGAAGATTGGAGATCTGAAGACTGACCTTGATCCAGTTTTCTTCTTTGGTAACTTATATGAATGCCTTTTATACTTAATTGTATAGATTGATGCTCAGCGAATTTGTCTTTATGATAATTATATGAAAACCACTTGATTTTAATATATTTATATAAGCTTAGGCTTGATGATATATCTTTTATATTACTGGACTATATTGAGATTAAAGTGACAAATTTTGCTTTAAATATTATGCCAAAATTCTAAATATATTTGTTCATAAATAATATTCACTTTTTGTTGTCACTATTATTGTTTTGTATTCATTATTTTTCTTGGTATGCATCAAAGGAAGCTCAGAATATTTCATACAAAAAAATTTGTTATAACTTTGTCATATTAATACTTGTTTTAATTGGTATCAGGTATCACCTTCACTAGTGTTTATTGTAACTGCCCTTTTTTATTGCAACTATACTTAAATTATTTTAAGGAAATAAGAATATGCAAAGGAAACATTTAAAAACCTATTCTTGTTTAAATCCACTTATATTTCAATAATATTTCTATAATAGTGTGGTTTCTGAATCAACATGATTTCTCATTACCAAAGCAGTTCAAATAAGCTAGAAAGAAAAAAAAGAGAGAGCTCTGCATTGATTTTCAACTTACATTTAAAAAGAAAGGAAAGTTTAATGTGTGTATTCATGGGATCCTGTAACTTTACATTGTTATGCAAGTGCCAAACAGTATATGGCCAAGTTTGAGTGTTGCCAATTCCTCTGTTGCCTTCAGAAATTAGTTTAAATCCATGAATGTGTGAGATAAGCAGTCATCTTTTTTTTCCTTAATAATTTATCCCTCTCAAGTCTCTGAGGTGGTTGAAGAATAGATAGCTAGAGTCTCATAGTTAAATTTTGAGTTGTTTAGGAATTAAGAGAGTGTTCTGGATCTAAGAAGATGTTTTTAAAATCGTGATGCAAGTTAGTATGAAAGTTGAGTTAGATATAGAACTTTAAACTCATGGAGATGGTTAGATAGTAGAATGTTAAAGTCAGGTGCCAAATACATATGGACTGGGCATTGGGAATGTATGCTAAGCCATATAACTCTCATATTGTGGCCTATTTATTTCTGTTGTTTGTATTGCATTTATTGTTATAAGAGAAAGAACCATTTGTTGGACTGAAGGGGGGGCTGTTGGGGGGAGAAAAATATACCTTAAATTTAAAAAAAAGGGAAGAGGATGGGGGGTTGAGGAGGAAGAGGGTGGGACTGGAGGGGGGAGTAGGGAAGGGATTGTGATTGAGATGTAAATTGAAGAAATAAAAAATAAATTATATAAAAAGGAAAAAATAATAATGTTTGTTATCACACTGTGTGCCAGCTACTACATCTGTGTCTAAGTTTAATAAAACAGATAAAGATATTTATAGGGAACATGGTGGTAAAATACATGGTAGGTGGAACAAAGAAATAAATAGGCTTGCCTTATTTTATACACATATTTAAAATTCAAAAGTACTCTTGTTTATAATTCTAGTAAGAAAAGGACTTGTATATAATGGTAGGAAGAAAAGGACTATGGGAAAAACAGAATCAAAGTAGGTAGAAAGAAATGGATGGAAAAGAGGAGAGGACAGGCTTGGGTAGGCCTCAGTATGAAGGTGATATTAATTTATAATCACATTAGAAACAATTTGATCATTTTATATTTTTTTCAATTCTGTGATGTTGATTTTTATTTCATGGTTAAGTATCTTATTTGTGCTTCTTTATCAATCTGGGAATATTTAGTTAGATGCTAAATATGTTTTTCCCCCTGAGGGCTAAATTTGGTTGCATTTCTTTTAACCCATTTTGGAGACTGCCCTGGTGTAGAGGAGTAGAAACTATTTTGACAATTTTAGAGCTTCCTGGTCAACTTTGGAGGTGGATGCTCAGAGCAGCACTTAAAGACCCTCTACATTTTAGAGTTTAGAGTCTAAACATAGACATTAGAGTCTAGAGCAAGTAGTGTCTTCTCAAGTCCTGAGACTTTTTGCATTCTAGTGGTTCAGAATAGAGTCTATTCTGCAAGAGGCAGGGCTTTGGGTGCAATTGTCCTATGGTATTCTAGTGGTACTGTTCTTCAAGAGCTCCACTGTGTCCACACTAAGTCAGCCTAGCCAGCAACTGGAACTGCTTCCCTATGCTGACCTCTTCTTTCTCTACTTAACCACACAGGCCCCATCCATTAGCTTACTGCCTACTGGAATCCTGCCCCTTCCACTCAGCAAACTCTACAAGTTAAGTGGGACTTGCCTCTGCACCAATGGATCAAGATCTCTCATATCATGGTTTATGTAGGTGGTACACAGCCTTCACTCTCTCAGGAGCCACATGCCTATAGATCATAAACACTGTGTATGTGAAAATTACTATCTTATTCTTCTGAATTCATAATTGTTGAGAACAGAGGACAATTCTCATGGATGCTTATTCATGTGAAAGAAGAGGGTGTCACTCTTGCAGAATTTTAAAGAACATTTACTAAGCTATTAAAGACCGATAACACCACCCACCCACACTATTTTCTTATAATTTCTCATCATCATTAGGGCAAATAGCATGTAGAATACTGGAGTTGGAATGGACCTTATTTTTATTTACACTAAAATTAAATGAATACATGATACAAGTACAGATGTAATTATATAATTTTACGTTATATATTCCCTAATATGCACTCAAACCATCATAGACATGAATATCACATCCCAGGCAAAGGAAATAACTTTTTGAATGTAAAATAATACTACATAAAACACCATATTCTTCACAACATACTTTTTTATTATTAAACTTAAAATCACTCAGATACTGCCCCCACGAAGAGTGGCTTTTTCTCTACTGATAACAAGGTTGTCAAACACTCGTAATTGCGTTTGTCTTAACTCAATAAATACTTCCAACTGTGAAAGAACAGATTATTCTAACCTTAGACCTCATGAGATACTGCTGTTTTCTTAAAGGCTTTCATTGGAAGAACTCTTGTCAGGTTTTTCTCAGGCTTTAATGTTTTAAGACTCTCTATGAAGATTTGATCCTTAATTGATTTAAGGATCTCCATGAGGAAAAAATTATTTTGCTGAAACCCTACTGACTTTTGAAACAGTGAAATGATACAATACTCCATAAGGAAAAACACTAATTTTATCACAATGCTACTAAGAGAATTAAGAGAAATTAACTCATTGGCTTTTTCCAGGCAACTTCTTTCATTGACATCATTCTGTATAGACAGTGGTATTAAACCTCATTTTCAATGTGTAGTTTGGCATGGCAAATTTCAATTCATGGAATATTATAACCAATGAAGAATAAAGTTCCATTGGTATAGATTGCTTTTAATGGTGATTAATCAAGATAATTCAGCTTTTATTATACATTATTTCCTTTCTATAATGATTTTGAAAAGCACAATCATTCATGAGTTGTTCTAATTCATGAGTTGTTAATTCCTAATTCAACTTAGAAAATAAAAAATGATGGGCGAAGAAATTATACCCAAAGAGTATATGTGTGTGCTTTTGAGCTTTTGATGCAAATAGAATACACATGCACACATATATATGTATATATAAAAGCAGGAACCATACTATGTTCTAAAAATTTTAGAGTACATGAACAAAATTAGGGAATTTTTCTATATTACTTAAAATGTGATTTTATTAGTTTCTAGCTGTCATAACAAAGCACCAAGTAGTTACAGAAACATTCTAGGAATATATAGGAAGAATATGCCCTCCCCTAGCAGGCATGACCCCAGTGCTAAATAATGGGCATGCATAGCTGGGCTTCCAAACAGAGCCAGTCCAAGTCCAGACCTGCCTGGAGACTGATGACATCACTGGGCAAATGAGGAGGAGCTACAAAAGCTGTTTTCAGCCTGGGGGTGGGAGTGGGAATGGGACAATGGGTGGGGAATACAAAAAAGGGATTTCCTCTTTCGATTAAATGACTCTATAGACAACTTTCTTCAAAATGATTTTGAGGCACAAAATCGTAAAACTAAAATATTCATTGTAATTCAATTATTGAGATATTTTACTTTAAAATGATAATATATTAGGCCCTAACCATACATAATTTACTTTTAAGATTAAAATATGTGTATGTGTGTGATTTCCCAAATGAAAGGTTATAGGAGTTAACTTTTAAATCCCCAGATTTATTTTAGGAATATTATATGTTCGTGTAACAGTAAATTTTTATTTATCAAACATATATTTATTAATACTTATCAATTACCTAGCAATTGCCTATAAAGTTCCTAAATCCTAAAACCCAAACCCTAACTCTGAAACCAAGCACTTAAAACCTCTTAATACCTACAAAACAATCATTTAACATTAGCCTAAAGTTTTTTAAAAGGATATTTTCCTTCTGGGTGTGGATCTTTATGAATGGCTGGTCTTCATCTAATCTTTCAGTCTTAAGGTCTCTGAATTTCCTAAGACAGTTTATCAAGCAGGAATTGCCTTTGTGATCTTAGAGCCCAGTTATTTATCAGATGAAAAGTTTTTCAGGCTAACCATTCAGATATTTCAGGCATGCAAGGGTCTCACTTCAGTGCTCTATCCAATCAGAAGCCCAATGGGAGTGGCAACTCCCCACCTAGATGCTCCAGAATATCAGGGAGAATCCGTCCCCAGACCCACAATGTGTTGGTACAAGAGGGTGAAGCCTCCCAGTGAGACTGTGATTCGAGTTTCTCTGCTAGACAAGGAGGAAGTGAGATAGAAGCAGGAGAGAGAGTCTGTCCACATGAATCTTGACTTAATTATCTTCACCTGTCATAGTGAATTGGCAACATGATTTTCACCAGAAGCTTTCACGTACTTCCAAGTCATGCCCCTGGGCAATGTCCCTCTATAGTCTTTCTTGCAGAGGGCTGAGAAGCAGCAGGTGGTCTGGAGATTGTGTGATCTGCTGTCATCGATCTCAGGGCAGTCACCTCAGGCCATGTCCCCCACCAAAATCCTAAGATCAAAAAAGTCACCCACCCGTCCTTGGAGGGTTCCCAAGGACATGTCATGTCGGATGTAAATTTTTTACCTTAATGTCCAGGCTTTTGCTATCCCAATATCTGTATGCTATTAAATGCTATCACTAACCCCACCACATGCTCCCATTTTGTGAATAAGCACAAAGATCATATAGTAACCTCAGAGTAATCTTAAGTATAATGCTATACTAATAACTATTAAAGTTCTATAAAAATATGGACAATTTTTATGGTGGCAAAATTAGAGAAACTGCTTATACATCTATGGTTTCTTTCCTAGTTTAATTGAACACATGCAGACAGATCATATGAAACTAGATATTTATTTACATTCAGCTTTCCTTTAGGATATATAATATAAATGAAAGGTTATAGGAGTTAACTTTTTTTTGACTCAGCTGGTTTTATTCAAATATTTGCTCATACTTTTTTAAAATAATTTATTTTTTATTTCTTCAAGTTACATCTCAATCACAATCCCCTCCCTACTCCCCCCTCCATTCCCACCCTTCCACCCTCCTCCTCCTAAACCCCCCATCCTCTTCCCATTTTTTTTTTACTTTAAGGTATTTACTTTTCCCCCCAACAGCTCTCCCTTTCAGTCCAACAAATGGTTCTTTCTCTTATAACTATAAATATAATACAAAACAACGGAAATAAATAGGCCACAATTATGAGAGTTATATGGCTTAGCATATAGTCCCACTATCCAAATCCCCAGAATCATCTGTCTCCTATATGGTTTAGTTTGTAACTGTATGAATTCTTCACTCGGTAGTACATACTCACATATAATAGCAACTGCTTGTCCAGTGTCAGCACTCTTAAATTTGATGAAAAAGCACAAATATGGTGGCTAAGAAGGGCATCAAAGGAGAAGGCAGCAAAGTGAAGGCACAAAACAAAGGACACCAAGTGTATAATTGCCCAGAAGTAAGCAAGTTTTCTTAAATGTCCTCAATGCATTCCTCTGCTTTGCCCTTGTTTTCCTCTGGCCTCAATGGAGATCTTGGCCCTGTCTATATGTACACCACACCCTCCCTTCAAAGTCACTACCGAGCTTCACCAGAGACAGATTTTTCCCTTCAAGATACAATTTCCATTCCTCATATTCAATGCATTAGGATAAAGAACAGAATTAATCTAATAATGCTGATACATTCGCAAGAACAACCAACTGTAAAAGAAAGTGATAGAGCAAGGAGTTTGTAAATTTTCCTTTTACAGCACTCTTGTTAAACTAATTTAAGTGTCTTGCCTCCAGGAGCAGCTTAGAGAGGATACACTTTAAGTGATTATTCCTAAATAGGTTATTATTTTAAATGGAGTTCTTAAGAGTCACATGTGTGGCATTTGGTTAATCCATTACATTTGCAATTACAAACCAGTGCTTTTTATGGCAGGCGAATTATTTTATGTGCTCCATGGCTGCTCTTAGGACAGAAGACTCGGCCCATGACATTCCTCTTGAAAAACATTAAGGGAAGTACTACCCTGTACCCAAGGGTGATTAAGCTTCTTAAATCACTTCTGAACTATGACAGAAACAGCCACTTCTAATCCTATTTCTCTGATGAAAAAATAACTTCATACTCTGTAGGCTGGCAAGATTGAGATTCTCTTTGCCCCTGGATTTAGCTCTTGTGTCTGTTTTAAATGCACCTGCAAAACTTTGAAAGGATGTACCTTGAAGGGCATTTACATTACACTTCAGATGAACCCATTTCATCTATAAATTGATAAGAACCGAAACCCAAGTTATATTTTGAAACATATTTATGAGATCCTGACTTAATTCTGATTCATGTTCTATCACTTATTCACTTTATAGTCTCAAGTAAGGTATGTAATATTCTACAGTGTTAGTTTCCTTCCTGGGCGAAACAGAGGTTAATGCTTTCCTTTTAGGATTAAATGTAAGAAAATGAGGGTACTGATATTTTATGTAGAATGCTTATCATTGAATCAAGCTCGAAATAAGTAGCTGTATTTATTTTTTCTTATTGTTAGTTGAAAGATACAATCTTGAGGGGGTGCATGCCTTTTAATCCCAGGATACAGGAGGCAGAAACAGGTTGATCTCTATGAGTTCAAGGTTAGCCTGGTGTACAAGGCAAGGATCACTGCAGACAAGCTTGCATGAAAAAACCCTGTCTCAAAAAAAAAAACAAAAAACAAAAAACAAAACAAAACAAACTAAAAGGATACATATGAGCCCACATACCCTCTACCTTAAGACAGATTAGTGTCTGTGTTTTCCTGGCCTCTCACAATAGTGCTAAATTGGTAATTTCCATACAGGTTATGAAGAACATATAAATCTAGTATTTGGATTCCATAGTAACACTCTTAAAGAGACTAAGGTTTTCCTGGAGAAATCCAAATATATTAGAAAGTACAAAGAATAGGTAAAAGACTAGAACCTTGCATATTGGTCAGTTTTCTGTTGTGATAAAAATATCATAATCAAAAGCAACTTATGGAAGGGTTAAATGTCTATCATGGCTAAAATGACTCCTGTTGATATTCTCCTATACTCATAGATCAGTGTCCACCATCAGAGAAGTTTCCTCCTGTGGCAGATGAAAACAGATACAGAAACCCAGAACCAACCATTACACAGAGAGACCCTGGAGCATTCAGCCCTTAATGTGATGTTTCTATCAAATTCCTTGCCCAGAGCTCAAGGAATCCCACAGAAGAGGAGACTGAAAATGCCAGAGGAAATGGAAGACACCAAGAACAAGACCCTCTAAATCAACATGCGCAAAGCTCATATGAACACAAAAAGTCTAAAGCAGGATTCATCTGGCTTACATGAGTCTACATATGTTATGTACATATTATGGCCTCCAGTTTAGTGTTTTTATACCTTCTCTTGAGCTCATTCCTTCTGTAGGCTTTCTCTGTCCAACTTTGATATGATAGATTTTCTTTACCTTATTATATTTCATTGTTATCTCTTAGAAGCCTGTTCTTTTCTAATGAGAGAGAGAAACAGAGTGGATGCAGATTGGAGGGAAGGTGGGGAGGAACTGGAACAACTAGAGGGAAGGTAAAGAGTAATTAGGATATATTACATGAGAAAAGAATCTATTTTCGATAAAAAGAAAATTTCAAAATTAAAAAGAGTCCATTATGGCAAGAAAGTATGACAACAAGTGGCAGGCATGGTGGGAAGAACAGGAAACTGATAGATCACATACGCAACAGCAAACACAGAGTAGAGAGAGTTAACTGGAAGTCATAAACTGTCAAAGCCCACCCCAGTGATATATTTCTTCTAGCAAAACTCCAACTTCCAAAAACTCCACAACCTACCAAAACAGAGCCATCCATCTGATACTAAATATTCACATACAGGAGGTTATGGGCAACATTCTAATTCAGATCCCACATCTAGAGACAAATGTATACATTTAAAAGTTCAAGTTAGAAGACTAATAGAATTTGAACATTCATTGGGCAAGTTCAGATGAAAACAATGGTGACTGCTAGTAACAAACTTCCTTCTCCAATAGCTTGCTCCTATTTACCATCAGAAGCAAGCAGGCATCTGAGTCATTCTGTCTGGTACAGAGGTTTTAGTGAACAATGAAACTGTACCAGTTACTCATTTGTTCACTTTCAAGGGCTTATGAACTGCCAGTCTTGAATCTCATTCTAGAGACAAATAGGTACAATGATGGATTTTTGCCTTCCAGGGTCTTAGAAGAGAACAGATAGCTGACCAATAAATTAAGAGCAATTCTCAACTCCCTTGCTTAGGTGACAGGATGAATAGTGATAAATAAATCACACAGATAAGTTGTTCATGCAGAGGTCCAAGTTAAAGGGAAAGTAGGTTCTGTTTTGACGAGTATGGGCTGTCTGATCATCAGTCACAAATTGTCAACATGTGACTAAACACTTAGTGGGGGCTTAGGCAAGAGGTCTGAGTCTGTTCTGTCTCAACACAGGTTCTGGAGTGAGAGTGAGCTTTTGTATTCTCCTGTTCAGACTTGTGTAATGAAATACCATGGGAGTGGAGCTTACCCAACAGAAGTTTATTTTCTCAGCATTTTAGATGCTGAGCAATTTGGGATCAAGGAGTTAACACATCTTTCTGAGAAGGGTCCTGTAGGCATAAGGTTATTTGTAATTCAAATGCTAACTTCTATAACCCCCATACATGGTTGCAATCCTTGTTCAGAGAATCTCATGTCTCAAAGTTGTATAAACACCACTCCCCAATTGTCCCTTGATACTGTCCTTTGTCAATAAATCAGCTTACACCCAATCACTGAGCAAGGGAGAGAATAGGGTTGCACATCCTGCCCTCCAGGGAAAGAGAAGTTAAAGAAAGGAAGTAGGGGGATTCAGGCACAGACAGAGGAGAGGAGACATCAGGAAAGATTCAGCTGAAGCAGGAAAGGCACAAAATCAAATATCTCTGAGATTTATGCTGGGGTGAAGTCATATTATCTTATTGGATTAAGAATAGAGTAATAACTTCTCAGCTTTTGCGTTGTGAAGCCTGCTTAATAAATAATATAATAGAGTCTCAATTATTCAATTATTTGAGTGATAGCCAGTTTAAGAGAGAAAGTGTGAAACAAACACAATTATATAAGGTTATACTAAGGGTCCCTTTTCACATTGGAGTGACCTTACAGTATACGATATGGCCTTTCTCACTGTATGTATGAAAACAGAGAATATTAGTTCTTTGGTGTCTTTAATAAAAATGTAAATTTTAATGTAATGGGGTCCCTCAGTGTAATCTCATTTAACCTTAAATGCTTCCTTAAAGGACCAGTCTCTTAATGCAGTCTTTCTGGTGGTTGGTTCTTCAAAATATGATTTTTAGGTCTACTTTTTGTCCATAACAGTTGTGATGAGATGACAAATTCAGCATAGAGAATGAAAACTAAAGCTGCTGAAGGACAAAAGGATGATGGAGATCATGAATGATGGAGATCTTGCCCTAAAGGGCAGGTAAAGAAAAAGAAACTCAAAATACTGCACACAGTGATCAGCAAGGAAGGCACATACTCAAAAAGAGAGTAGTAAAAAGCATGAAAAATTGAGAAGAGGTGTTCCAGGGACAACTCAATGGGTAATTTCCTTTCTATGCAAACATAAAGAGCAGGATTATTATCACTAAAGCCCACATAAAAGGCCATGTGTGGGAGAACATATATATAAGCCCAGTTTGGGGAAACAGAGATAACAGTGTCCCTGGTCCTTGCTAGGAAGCCAGTCAAACCAATTGGTGATCTCCAGAAAGAGTAAGAAACCCATTCCCCACAAAAAAATTAAAATGGAGAATGAGAGAAGATACCCAGCATGAACTCAAGGCTTCTACATGTGCATGTACAGATATGCACACACACACACACACACACACACACATACATGCCTGCACATATACGCACAAACATACACACACGCACATATGCACCACAAGGGGTGCTGTGGATGTAGTTCAGTGTTGGGGCATTTGTCTAGCATATACATGGCCTGAGGTTCAATCCTCAGCACAACAAAAACAATAACAAAAATAAAAATAGAAAAAAGCCTCAAATATTAAACAAACAACATCCATCTAACAGAAAAGTATACTCTCAGGTAATAAAGTACTAACAGATCCCTGCTTGCCTTACAGTCACTTAATATTGAGTCACACATATTGATAGGACCCCCCAAAATCCAAATGGAACATACTTATTGCTTTCCTCTTAGTTTTCATTCTCATTTTATTTTGTATTACATCTCCTGTACAAATTAGAGTTAAATGCTTTTGACCCAATTATATAGAAAAATCATTATCCCTCTGATGATACCATGCTTGCATTTTACTTTCTAATTAGTATATATTAATTATAAAAAATGATAGATCTCATGATGGCATTTCCTACATGTGTGTACCAGCATTTTGATCATACTTTATACTCAGTTGCTTTGACTTACCTCTACAACACATGTGTCTGCTTCTTTTCCCCTAATAATATACCTCATACTTTCAACCATTCAAAAATTTTAATAAAGTAAGAATGTTACATACCATGATGGAAGAGAGTGAAGAAATATGCTATTTTGACAACTTAGAGTGTCTGCTTTATCAAATATATAAAAATCAATGAGAAGCGCGGCTCTGTATTAACTATCAAATGTAACAGAGGATGTATTTGGAAAAGTCAACACAAACCACCACATATTCACCTTTTAGGCTTAAAATGCATTTTAGGGCCCCGACACATTTATTATCTCTTTCTTTTCTCAAAATGTCTTGCAATAAAAAGAGTTTTCCCCCTGCATTACAAATTATAAAACTAACCCTAACATGGGTAAAATAATTTCTCCAGCACTGCATATTATTTCAAGATTGAAAAAGAAAAAAAATTAGTTCACTCATTCCACACAATTTTTTTCAAAATACTGAATATGTCACAAGTGTTAAGTGCTGAAGACAGAAATGAAAGAAGTGAACACATCTCTCTTGCATGCAAGTCTCTTAACTCCTTTATTACAAAGGGTTGGAAAAGCTCTGCTACCACAGTTACATCAGTAGGAACAGTGTCCCTGAAGTGCCCCATGTACAGGGAATGATGGAAGGAAAAGGTAATAATGTCCAGTAGCAAGCCCTTGTAGGCAATCTTATCCCTACACCTGTGACTGGAGATGGATCTAATGGGGGTTGTGACTCAATAGCTCATGAAGTTCCCTTGTCTGTGACTTGGCCTCTCCATTTGATTTCAGCTCCTGTTGAAAGTGGGCCAGTAACAACATTTTGATCCTATTGTGGCTATTAGTCAGGATTTGGGAGTCATGGATGAATCACCTCCTGTTATGAGGCAGAGGAATGAAGTAGGTGAGTGACCTTTGGGTGTGGTATTCTATCTAGTAGCAGCTCTCACCATGGGGCTTCTCCATCCTGGAGTAGTGTGTCCGGCTGAGTTAAAATCTGAACAACCATACAGAAATCTCAAAAAATACTGACACATGATAAAAGTTCACAGTGTACAGTGCTAGACTTTTGTTTTCCTCCAATCTGAATCAAAATGTTGTGAATGTTCCCAGTAAAATTATAATTCATTCATCATAGTAATGGTTAATTCAAGTAAATTTTGCTCACATTATTATCCCTCTGTCTTTATTTATTGTCTTTATCTATAGCGGCTTTTAAAATGTTCTAACATCAAGGCAGCAGTCTCAGGACTGTTTAGCACTCTGAGAGTTAATAGTCTATGTTAATGACATTGAGAACTGAATTACATGACATTATCTTTCTAATTCACCCCGCCTTTATTGCTGTTTCCAAAAGTATTATATGTGTTTATTTTCTCTTCATGTTAGAGTATCAAAAGGGAAGCATAAATGCTTAGATTTATTATTTTTCTTGTTTGTTGTTGTTGTTGTTGTTTTGGTTGTTTTGCTTTTGAAACAAGATCTTACCCTATAGCCAGGGATGGCCTGGAGAGCATAAGAGCCCTCCTAGCTCTACCTCTCAAGCACTAGGTTTACAGATATAAACTTCAGGCATATCTGTTTATTCTATTCATAATGAAATCGTGAAAGTTTTTTCTTATACATTCAAAATGACACTTTGTTATGACTGTGGTAACAGATTTGACAGAGTGCTTGCCTAATATGAATGAAGTCCTGGATTTGAACCCTAGGAATGCATAAAGCATTTGTGATAGTACACACCTGACAAATAGTGTAAGGTCATCCCAGGGGACATAGTTGGAGGCCAGCCAGGAACACATGAGAACTTGTTTCAAATGAACAATTACACTTTTGTTTTAGATAATTTTGTATCATTTGCTTATGGTTCAAATTTATGTAATGTATTGCTTTTTACTGTATTTCATGGTTTAAAAATATCTGAAAGGAATGATTGATAGAAAATCTTGATTAATTACTTTTGTTTTAGTTGTTGTAGATAATTCCTTTCCAAAAACTGCCTTTCTCCAAAATATTGAGCAATTCACAGGAAGCTCCACCATAGTCTTAACATACGTTAGCATATATTTTAAGATCCTGCCTCAAAAAAAATCAAAAGCATAGAGAAGAAAAACTGGTAAGACTTTAAGTTACATTTTCAGCCAGTATTATAAATGATATCTCTGTCTTGTTTGTCTCACAAACTACTCCTTGCCAAAGAAATATCATCATCTCCCACTCATTGCTCTTCTTCTCTATACAAGAAAACACATTTATTCACAGGTTGAGTTCTAATTTTGGAGTTTTCTTGTTCTCAGAAAGACAAATGTGACGTTTCTTTGATGAGTCTGACAAAGGCATTTATAACTTTCATTTCTTCTAGTAGTTATTTGACCAGCTGAAGTTGTTTATTCCTTTCTGGTGACAGCGTGTATCACAGACTGCAATCTATATTAAGCTGCTATTCAAGAGCTAAATTGGGGTGCTTTAAAATTCTCCAGTGGAGAGCCTTAGTGGGATCTAAGACTGCATAATATATGCTGAGTCTGTTTTGGAGTAGGCATGTCTATCAACAAAAGACCTTGTGGGGACTTTTAGAAATTTATACTAAGAGATTTGCCTAACGCCATGGGAGCAATGAATGAGTAAGGGGGCAGGGTATATCCTGTTTTCTCAAGAATCCTTTTGAAGAACTGAAACAGAGATTAACTATAGCTGAACTGAAGTCAATGTTACAAAAGGAAGGGGATCCAAGATGGCTGAGCCTGTGCGGGGAGGGAAGGGGGAAGAGGACAATATGATGGAGATATAACCTGAAGCAACAAATAAATAAATTTATTTATTAAAAAAATAAAAATAAAAACCCTGTCTCCAAAAAAAAAAAAAAAAAAACCAAAAATGTGACAAAATCCTCCAAGGCTTGCTGAAACTCTACTGACCTCTTCTAGTGGCTCCTGAGAGAGCTCCTCATTCACTTCTTGCCCTGTGACCTGGGCTTACTGTTCAGAGATTTGAGTGATGAGTTTTAGGATCCAAGATGGCGGCGGCCTGCACGGACACATTTTGATCTTGGGGAAAACAGCCACAAAGCCACAAAGGCTGTGCAAAAAATCTGAGTGACTGGAACCATCTGTGTTTCATCCAGCTACCCAGGGACCATTAAAAGTCCCTGGGAAGGACTCTCCCTTCCACTCTCGGACATGCACGGAAGGTGCTGAATCCGGGAACCCGGAACCCCCACCAGGAAAGACGCTGGGTAAGATCCACTCTAATACCCAGTGGGCATATTTGGACCCCACACAGGGTTACTCATCAGCCTACTGGACCCCCCAGATCCCACGCAGGCGTTCCGGTTATTTAGCGAAAGGTTTCGGACCCATGGGAGTGCCACACACTCTTAGCAGCATGCTGCAGGCACGCAGCAGTTGAGCGTGCGAGGTTCCACAGGGCATCAGTCAAGTAGCCAGCAGGTCCACAGCTGCATTTGGAAAGCTGAGACATATCTGTGCGACCCCAGAGGGGTGCTGGACAGCCCCCCCCCCATTGGATTTACAGTCATTAGGAAAAAAATCCTGCAGCTCACTGCAGGACACCTTCCGACTGCAGGTTATGTTCCATGGTGGCATTCAGGAATGTGGATGACAGTGGCCTCATTTGCCAGTATCCAAAGCCAGCTCCATACACACATAGGCAGAGCTGTGAGAGTGGCAGAAAAGGCTACAGGGGGTGAAGGTGTATTTACCCTCCACAGGGTCCAACCCTGGGCAACTGTGAGGTCTTTATTATTATTATCAGACTTTTTTGCTAGTACTGGCCCTTCCAGCAGGGAACCAGAGCTTAAGTATATATAGCTCCACCCCCTGGATCAGTGAGTCGACCTGGGAGGCACTGCTGAGTGGCTCACCTTACAGGGGTGGAGTCAGGCTCTCTGAGGATTCCAACAGGCCTTGGGACAGACCATGTCCGCAGAATCTGTGCCTGGACACACAGGACCATACCACCAGAGCCACCACAGGCTGAATACTCAATCTGTCTTGGGAGCAGTGAAACAATCCTGAACAATTCCTCATTGCCTGGGAATAGGCTGCACCAGCTCACAGTGCACAATTCGACTGCTACACCAAAGCACCCCCTTTGGATCCAGGCCCAGAAGACAACAGGAGCAGACAGCTAAGAACATCCAAATGGCCAAAGTTCCAATATAAAAATATAAATCAGAGAGTCTTGACTCAAACAAAACAGAACTATGCTAGTTCATCAAATTCTGACCACCTCACCACAGCTGAAACACATGAAAACGATGACAATTCTACATTATGGAAAGTGATAGAGTCCCTTAAAGAAGAATTGAAATCTACGAAGGAATTCAAGGAAGTCACAATTTCACAAGCAAAAGGAATGGATAATACCATTAGAGAGCTCCAAGCCAAGGTGGCTCAACTTGAACAGGAAAAAGATAGGGCAATGAAAGATTTCCAGGCAAAGACAAGCAAATTGCAGCAGGAAATGTACAAAACGAATAAAATCATTCAAGACATGAAAATGGAAATGGAAACAATAAAGAAAATACAGTCAGAGTTAAGAGTAGAAGTGGAGAATCAAGGGAAGAGAACAGGAACTACAGATATGAGTATCAAAAATAGGATACAAGAGATGGAATATAGGATCTCAGGCATCGAAGATTCGATGGAAGAAATCAGTACAACATCCAAAGAAAATGAGAAAGCTAAAAAATCTCTCACCCACAGCATCCAAGAAATCAAGGACTCAAAGAAAAGACAGAAACTAAGAATTATAGGCATAGAGGAAAGAGAAGACTCCCGACTCCAAGGTCCAGGAAATATCTTCAACAAAATCATAGAAGAAAACTTCCCAAACCTAAAGAAAGAGATGCCAATAAAAATCTAAGAGGCTTACAGAACACAAGACAGATTATATCAGAAAAGAAACTCCCCTCGCCACATAATAATTGAAACTCCAAATATACAGAACAAAGAAAGAATATTAAAAGCTGTAAGAGAAAAAGGTCAAGTCACATACAATGGCAGACCCATCAGAATTATACCTGACCTCACCTCAGAAACTTTAAAAGCTAGAAGGGCCTGGACAGATGTCCTACAAGCCCTGAGAGAACATAATTGCCAGCAAAATTCTCTATCAACATAGCTGGAGAAAACAAGATATTCCATGACAAAATCAAATTTAAACAATATCTGCACACAAACCCAGCCCTAAAGAAGATCCTAGAAGGAAAATTCCAACCCAGAGAAGATAACTGCACCCAAAAAAACAGAGGAAATAAAAAACTCCACAGCAACTAAACCAAAAGAAGTACAGAATGACCACCTATACCAAAATAATGGGAAATAACAACCCATGGTCACTAATATCCATCAACATTAATGGACTCAACTCCCCCAATAAAAAGGCACAGACTTACAAATTGGATCCATAAACAAGACCCATCTTTTTGCTGCATACAAGAAATGCATCTCACTATCAAAGATAGACACTATCTCAGAGTAAAGGGCTGGGAAAAGCAAATGGACCCAGGAAGCAAGCTGGAGTAGCCATCCTAATATCAAACAAAATAGACTTCTAACTGAAGTTAATAAAAAAAAAAAAAACAAGCATTACATACTTGTTAAGGAAATATTCATCAAGAGGACATCTCAATATTGAACATCTATGCCCCAAATAGAAAGGCACCTATATTTGTAAAAGAAACTCTTCTAAAACTTAAATCGCACATCGATCCTCACCCATTACTAGTGGGATACTTAAACACCCCACTGACAACAATGGACAGATCATCAAGACAGAAGCCAAACAGAGAAATAATGAGTCTAATGGAGCTCCTGAACCAAATGGACCTAACAGATATCTACAGAACATTTCAACCAAACACAAAAGAATATGCCTTCTTCTCAGCACTGCACAGAACCTTCTCCAAAATCGTTCATATAGTTGGACACAAAAATAGCCTCAACAGATACAAGAAAATTGAAATAACCCCTTGTATCTTATCAGACCACCATGGAATAAAGCTGGACTTCAACAGCAAAAGAATCAACAGAAAGCCTACACACACATGGAAATTGAACAACTCTTTACTGGATGACTACTGGGTCAAGGAATTAATAAAGAAGGAAATCAAAGACTTCTTAAAATCCAACAAAAATGAAGGCACAACATACCCAAACCTATAGGATACAATGAAAGCTGCGCTACTAGGAAAGTTCATAGCACTAAGTGCCTTCAAAAAGAAAATGGTGACAGCTCATATTAGTGAAATAACAGCTAAACTGGATTAATTGAAAAAAAAAGAAGCAAACACTCCCAAGAGGAGCAGAAGGCAGGAAATCATCAAACTTAGGGCTGAAATCAACAACTTAGAAACAAAAATAACTATACAAAGAATCAATGAAACCAAGAGTTAGTTATTTGAGAACATCAACAAAATAGACAGCCCCTTAGCCAAATTAATTAAAAGGCAGAGGGAAAAAAACCCAAATCAACAAAATCAGAGATGAAAAGGGAAAAATAACAGACATTAAGGAAATCGAGAGAATATTTGGGTCCTACTTTAAAAGTCTATATTCCTCCAAATTTGAAAACTTAAACATAAGGACAAGTTTCTCTTGGATCCTACTTTATTGATGCAAAATTATGATTGTATTGGGCTACATAGTTATTGATCTTTGTATATAGATACAAAATTAAGATTACATTTGGCCACATTGGTATTGATCTTTGTATATTGATACAAAATTAAGGGTAATACTTCTTAAAGGTATATATGCTACCAACCGTCATAAACTGTTTAGGATAATTAAGAAATGCAAACTAAAAGCCGGGCGGTGGTGGCGCACGCCTTTAATCCCAGCACTTGGGAGGCAGAGGCAGGTGGATCTTTGTGAGTTCGAGGCCAGCCTGGTCTATAAAGTGAGTCCAGGGCAGCCAGGGCTACACAGAGAAACCTTGTCTCGAAAAACTAAAAAAAAAAAAAAAAAAAAAGAAATGCAAACTAATAGTCATGCAAGCGTGTCATTTTGTTAGTTACTACGATAGTCTATTACAGTTATTTTCTAAGCTACTCAGAAATCAAGTTGCTAAGAGAAAAGCAACATTTGCTTATCTAAATATAAGAGATAGATAGCGTATCTTCAAAAACCTCAAGAGATCTGCAGAATATGGAATTCAAAGATGTTTTCTTAAGATTTTTTGATATCGAGACATGTCAGGTCCTGACAGCACACCCTATTCTACTCCAAATAGAAGATGAGCATCAAAGAATCTCTAGTGTGAGATGGTTGAATTAGTGACAAGCCTATCTCTTGGCAAGAAAAACCCCTTGCTTCAACTGTAGACAGAATGTTATCCAAAAAGGACAAAACTTGGAAGCAGGTAAGTCGACAGCCTAGCTTTGCCAAGACAGGGTAGGTGAGTCTTTCATAATTCCTGCTCTACAATCAATGTTTGTCAGAGAAACGGGGCCAAACAACTGAAGATTGATGCTGTGACATATGGAGAGAAAATGGGAATTGTCCATGCAGACACTGGTATGTCATTTCTTAGTTTTGGAAGCTGCAGGCCCTATACTTCCTATACAGCCATATATATTTATCCCTCTCAGGTCTCTGAGTTGGTTGAAGAATAGATAGCTAGAGTCTCATAGTTAAATTTTGAGTTGTTTAGGAATCAAGAGGTGTTCTGGATCTAAGAAGATATTTTAAAATTGTGATGCAAGTTAGTATGAAAGTTGAGTTAGATATAGAACTTTAAACTCATGGAGATGGTTAGATAGTAGAATGTTAAAGTCAGGTGCCAAATACATATGGACTGGATATTGGGAATGTATGCTAAGCCATATAACTCTCATAATTGTGGCCTATTTATTTCTGTTGTTTTGTATTGTATTTATTGTTATAAGAGAAAGAACCGTTTGTTGGACTGAAAGGGGGAGGTGTTGGGGGGAAAAAGATATACCTTAAACTAAAAAAAGGGAGGGCTAGAGGATGGAGGAATTGAGGGGGAAGAGGGTGGAAGGGTGGGAGAGGAGGGGGGAGTAGAGAGGGGATTGTGATTGAGATTTAACTTGAAGAAATAAAAAATAAATTATAAAAAAATCCGACATTAAAAAAAAAATCTGTATTCCACCAAATTTGAAAACTTAAACATGAAGACAGGTTTCTCTGTCTGTGTTCTCTAGTGTCTAGTCCCACTGCTAAGAGTTCTGATCCCTGCTGTTTCTAGCTCTTCTGAGAATGAGCTGTCCTCAGGCAGGAGAATTCATGTCCCTCACTATGTTCAGTGTCCCCATCTCCTATGACCCCAGTGAGAAAGTGCCTCCCAATGAGTAGTTACTCACGTGTTGAATTTCAGGTAGCATCCATCCCAGAAAACAGCCCAAACCTGCAGAGACACATGGGATTGTTGTGTATGCCAGCCCTCCTTCGTGGACTCTGAGCTTTCCTCTGGCTAAGGACACTGATGTTTCCAGGGCAGGGACTTACCCTGTGAGGTCACAGAGGATTCAGCTCACGTCATTCAGAGAATCACAAGGTCCTCCAGGCCTCAGTCACCTCCCAGCTTGACCCATCCTTGCTCCTTACCAGACTGTCTCAAACATCCTTGTAAACACGTAGATTTGGGGAAGTAGCTTGAATATTTCTCAGAAAGACCTCCCTGGGAATCAGTTACATACATCTCCTGGCAGATATACACCTTTTCATAGGAACTTCGTCCTTGAGAGGAGGAACACAGTGGACAACGCTGCTTCCCCATCTCTGAGACACACATTCTATGTTATCATCTCAAGTTCTCTATTGCCATCATGGTTCATAGCTGCCCCTCAGCCTGCAGGGTGCCATCTTTGCCCCTTGCATCTAGTTCCAACAGTAATCATACCTTGTTTCCTGCCTTACCTTTGTGCAGCATTAATCTTTTAGCTTGAGTTGGTGGGTTATTAGCTGAGTTCTTGCCTGCAATGCCATTGACCCTTAGTTTGGTAGTAACGGTACAAAAGCATATAGATGAACAGTGAAGAAATTCACACAGTGTGGATGAATCATAATAGATCTTTGAGGGAAATCCTAGTATGTGAGGTGCAGAGACTCTCAGAAACATGTGCTTTTATTTGTCCATTCTGACCAGGCTTTCACCCGAGTAATTGTGACTGAATGGTCCTGCTGTCTAGATATGTTCAAAGACTTCTGTCCCCATGTGCTTGCAGGTTAGGCATTGGTTGTGGGTTTCCTTAGCCCTGCTCTGACCTGAGACTCTTTGCCATGTCTGTGCTTGTCCTGTGGTAGAGCTGCCACCTCTCAACCAGAAGGTCTCCACTCTTTCTCAAGAAGGGATGGTGGATGTAGAATGTGAATGACCTCAATGTCTGTTGTTATTTTGCCCCTTTTCATTTCTGATTTTGTTGATTTAGGTATTTTCTCCCTGCCAGTTAGTTTGGTTAAGTGTTTGTCTAATTTGTTGATTTTTCTCAAAGAACAATTCTTGGTTTTCTTAATTCTTGAATTTTCATTTTGTTCGTGAGTTGTTGACTTCAGCCTTAAAGTTTCCTCCTTATATTATTGCTGTTATTGGCCAAGCTATTAAAGAGGACAAATAGCAAAGAAAGTAGTTTTATTACTGATGTTGACCAACCAACCAACCACATGATTTGTACTAAATTTAATGTGTAGGAAGGTAGCACAGAATCACTGTAAGTGCATTTGAATTGTAGAAAATAGTTGAATATCATAACTATATGCACTTTCTTTAGGTCACTGAAATTGGAAATTGACAATGTATTTATAGAGCAATTCCTGGCTTTCTGGAGTCTGACAGACTCAGGTCTCTGTATCAATATGAAACAAAAGGCAGACAAGGGTTCTGCTGATCCAGTGAGACACTAGTGTGCTTGTAGTCTTCTCTTCTGTCTGTGTGGCTCTGTTTCCAGGTGACAGCAGTATAGTAGGGGTGTAGTTTAATGTAGATATGGGGCTTGGAGATATATGTGTTGGAGGCATGGGGGTTGTTGGAGAAGTTAGAGCAGTATGCCCTGTGGTGTTGGCCTATTTAAAGGTTCCAGGTGACTCTGCCTGTCACCATAGAACAGGCATGCACAGTAGGATGTTATAATGTCTTGGATTGTGATTCAGTGTGAGAAGAGATGTAGGGGTGAAGGCAGAAGTGTTGAAATAAACTACTAACACAGGAAAGGTGTATGGCTGCATCAATATTACAATATTGAGTATATGACCCAGTCAGAGACATTTGAATTAAATATTACTAAAATTTACACTTTCAATTTTTATAAGAAAACAAAATCACATTATTCTATTTGCTCTATAAATATGTTCTTCTTACCATTTTCTTTATTCCACCTCTTTTAAATTCATGGTGATTATTTTCTTCCTTATTGATGCATATTTATAGATAAATGTGTAAATGTTTGCCTACCACGTGCTGACTGTTCAGTGTTGCTTGCATGTGTATGTTTTCAGGCTTGTAAAATAGGCATTGGATAACCATGTAGGGGACGAATTTGGGGGAAAAACTGATAATCATTCTCTCAGCAATGCATACTATTTATAGCTCTTTAGTCGGCATGAGTCCTCATGAGGTGTCCCCATCCAACTGGCACGTCCAGTGTCTCAGGATGAACACCATGAGGTGTCCCCATCTACACAAGCTTGTCCAGTGTCTCAGGTTGAGACTTCTTGAGGTGTCCCATCTACACAAGTATGTCCAGTATCTCAGGGTGAGTCTGTATGACATGTCCCCAATCACACTAACATTTGCCATAGTATTGTCCTTTAGATCGCTTTAAGCGGGTTATTCCTGTGATTTCTTGGGTGCAGCTTTCATGTCATTTCTAGGAGGCACCTGCCCTGGACTATTAGGATCAACATGGAGGACACAGTCAGGAATTACAGAAGTTAAGTAAAATATCACTAGTAGTTGCTCCCATAAGATGCACAACATCAGTGCCTGTGGGTGAGTGGATAGATTTCCAGTAGCAGACAGGATGTCTCTCCTGTTGAACAAGCTATAAATAAGTTAAGTCCAATGACACAGACCACCTATCACTGTCACTATTATACTTTTTGGGACAGCCTAATATGTTGGTCATTTGGTGGTTAACAGGCATCATGATTGATGCTTCCCTTCCTTGGCAACTTGGATAGCACCTAACAGGATTACGAAAGCAAGACCTCATGGGGGAGGTTTTAATGTCACATACAGCAACATTCTCTGAGTCCCAAATTCCATGTGCTTGGTGTTTTGAACAATAGAGCCTTGCCACCAATATCTGGGAAGTGACCAAAGGTTGGGCATCATTAATTTGTATTAGTTTGGAATACTTTTGTACTTTCAAGATGAGCAACTCAAGGGGAGGGTCTCATGCCATGGGTCCTTGTGTTAGAGGGTTTCCCATAGGAACACTATTTAAGGATACATCCTTGTCTACTTTGGGGACTTGGTTTGTTTGTCCACCTTTGATCCCTGATTCCTGAGGTTTAGAATGTGTCATTGGTTGCTATGGGTTCATGTTCTGCCTGGGCTAATTCCCGATCAGGCTTTGTCCTGGGGTTCTCTCAATTAGGATTCATCCAGGCTCCTTGATTTCAGGGCTTATACTGTAACAAACGGCTTTCATTACTATTTTTACAATCTATTTATTTTACTATACTTAATACCTTTAACCTCCTTTCCAACCCTTGCTCTTCCCAGCCCCCCCAAATCCTAGGTGGGAGAGAAAGAAGATTAAAGGGAGAAGAACATGGGTATCTTTGAGTGACTTCATGCTGATTAGGGTTTTTGGGTTCTTTGGGGGTAATACCAGCCTCAGAGGAAGTGCAGGAAGAGGACAAGCAGCATTTCCAGCAGCTGGGACAGCAGCAACCTTTCTCTTCTTTCTAGCCCCCTCTCTCCTATTTCTTTGTAGAACCCCATTTTGTCTTCTTTGTAGAGCCCTTTCTCCTACTTCTTGGTAGAGACCCCTCTCCTTTGTAGCTTCCTTTTCTCCTACTTCTTTGTACTGCCCCCTCCTATTTCTTTGTAGAGCCTTTTCTGCTACTTCTTTGTAGCACCCCTTCTCCTTTGCTGGTCCTTTTCTCCTATTTCTTTGTAGAGCCCCCTTTTCCTTGGGGCTCTGTCTTTTTATTCCTCTCCTGAGTATTCAGAGAAGAATGTGCTCAGCTGGCTAATCCACACCCCTGCTAGCTCAGGAGACATTTAAAACTTTACACCTGTGTCTTAAGCAGCCTCACACCTGGAATGAAACAAAAACATTCTCATAATTGGTTGTTTTTTTTTAAAAAAAAAAACTCATACCATATTTATACAGGCTCTTTTTGTTGTAGGTTACAGGCAATGCTCAACTATCCACATATGTAGAGGCAAGGTGGCCATGGGCAAACACTTAACACTCACTCGTGGAGCCTCTCCCCGGTTTTGTATCCTCACATCCATCCATCAATAGTTGAATGACCAAGGAACGGGATAAGAGCTTTGGATAAGATGATGTAACCATAGTTAGGAGTAATGACCCATTCCATGGAAGGTCTGTTTAGATCTAAGTCACTGATGTATGTGAACTGCAAACACCCTTCCTTCTGATGCTGGCCCAAGTGCATTGCATTCAGAGTCTTTCTTCAAGCCCTTGTCCAGGAGTTGGGTAGCCAGGTAGCTGCAGCTCAGACTTTCTTAGGGTGACATCTGAAAGTCTATGGGAGAGCCAGTGAAACACATGATCATAGCCCTTTGTTTTCACTTTGTCTGAAAGCCTCTCAGCTCTGAAGGGAAAGGATGTGGGTATAGAGCAGTGAGTGAATCTAATGTAAGTCAGAAGGAGTAGTCCTGTGACCATAGATATTAAGTGATTCACAAGACCATGAAAAGCCACAGAATGTTTTCCACAGAAATCCTACAAAGGCCCTGGGGCACTGGAAAGAGTGTACAGTGACAGAGGCCAGGGGTTAAGGAGGCAGAGGTGTATGTAGCTTCAGAGTGAACACACCCAACATCTGCCACCTGAGCTTCCCAAGGTCACCTAGGCAAGTCCAGAGAAGAGAAGAAACCTTTCAGGGTACTGAAGGATCACAAGACATGTCCTTGTCCTTTGACATGAATCTTTCCCTGACTGTGTTGAGTCCATGCATGGGATAGGACTGGCAGTGCATGCTTCCTCATGTGGAGTCTCAGCATGGTGCCCTGGGAGCCACACTGATGCCTCTGGTCCTTCTCTGCCTCCCAGCCCTTCATCAGCACTTCTCTAAGAATTGGTGCTAATCTGATATTGGCACTGGAAGGGCTGTGTAACTGTGACCCCAATTTAGAAATTTTATATGAGTGAATTTAAGACTAGGTGAGGGGTCTTGGCTACTTGGACACTGTCACTAGTGGTTTTGTTTGTTTTCCTAAAGACTAGCAAAGGGCAAAGACAGATCCATGGAGAGAGACACATTGATCTTGAGGAGTCTATCACAGCATACAGATATTTGTCTTACACATGAAGGCTTGTACAGCTGCTGTTTGTGAGCAACCATCCCCGCCTGTCCTGAAGAAGTTCAAAGATTGATATATCATTGTGAAATAATGCGGAAAGGGCCAAAATGAGCATCTCAGGATACTCATGGTAGCAGATGAAATGTATTTATTTGAAATTATGTACACAATATTTGGATAAGACATTTAGAGGAAGGGATGATGTATAGAAATCCATGTACACTTCTGGATTCTTCTAGGCACTCTCTGGCAAGGGATTAAGGAATCCTGGGCAACTATGTCTTGCCAGTGAACATGTCCACAGACACAACTCCAAAGGAGGGGTTTCATGGACTTCCATACCACATTTCTATGAAAGTCATGTCTCTACTCCCGGGTCATCACATTCATAATCTGACGTGCTGCTGTATGTTTCTAACCTGGTCAGACGAGGGACAAAGGTCCTTCAGTGGTTAGGTGAGAAATCTGAGATGACAAGACATGAGGGTTTTGACCGTGGTCTTGAGGTTTGTGAGGATGACGTCACATAACAGACACCATCTCTCATTGTTGTGGTGGCCCAACTTCCTCTGGACTCCTATGAAGATGGCTGGGCACATAGTGGCTCCTGAGTGTGGCCCACACACTCAGCATTCCAATGTTTTTCCAGCTTGTTGTTCCATGCAGTGCAGACATGATGAAGGCCATGTTTTGTGGTCATTGTTTCTATGGCCTGAACATGCTCCATGTTTGATGAAGAGAGGGTGTGTCCCACAATCCTTGCAGTAAAATTTGACCAGGCCTCGGTGATAAGGGACCCTCCAGCTTTTACTATCAACTGGGGGTCAGTCATAGAGTATGAAGCATTGTCTACGTATCTAAGGGTTTTGGTGAATAGGGTTTCATTTGAGATAAATTCTAGATAGGTCACGAGAGGGCCGTGTGCCATCTGATCCTTCTTATTAAGACATGACCAGATTGATTGTTCATTAAGGATAGTGGTCCTTGTGCCTTTCAAGGTCATGGTGTGTGGTTC
This sequence comes from Lophiomys imhausi, assembly GCA_907164525.1. Classification (NCBI taxonomy): domain Eukaryota; kingdom Metazoa; phylum Chordata; class Mammalia; order Rodentia; family Muridae; genus Lophiomys; species Lophiomys imhausi. The sequence goes on along the minus strand of CAJQZJ010027982.1, from coordinate 4,659,333 downwards.
TGGCTCCCTTGTGAGCATAGCACTGGGTGTCCTATGAAGAGAGGGAATGTAAGCTGGATCCCCTGTGTACCTGGTGATCAGGGAACTGTCAGGATCCCTTTGATGCCACTTTGTAGCCTTCGTCTTTGTTGTTCTTCAGACATCCACCTCATGGTGTTAAAGTGTGAGGTAAGAGTGTTGTCTGTTTTATTAGAATGGCATCAAGGCCCACAAACCACATTGGTAACACAGAGAACTTCTAGATTGGCATTGATTGGAGTTCACGGCCTCTAGTCTGATGTCACGCACCAGTGGTGAGTCCAGATTTCTTGTTAACATGGCACGGACTGGGTCATAACTAATGCTGTGGTTTGTTCAGAGAAGAAATTGAGTTGAGATAATGCCTGGGTTCAGAGCAAGTAAGGGTCATGGTTGTTTCTACTTCCTTTGGTCCTACAGGTGAGGCCTGGCTCATGCGTGGTGGAATTCTGGGATCTATAGAGAAAGGGTGCAGCCCACACACCCTTCTTGACCATATGGACCCAGACTTCTTGAGGTTTAAGGAGCTGCTGGGTTTTCTGTTTATGGCCTTGCACCTATACTGATAATCCGGTCATCATTAATATCTTGGAGGACAGAGTTCAGATTTCTGTTAAGTGTAATAAGATCAATTTTCAGTTAGTCCAGAATAAACAGGTTGTTTCCTGAGTTACATTTGATACCTTTTGTCAGTAAAAAGATCAGTTGAAGATATGGTCTTGTATCAGAAAGGTACAGGGTGCAGTATGACACCATTTTTGGTATTGGACGTTCATACTGATAGGTGCGCCCTTGTTGAGTGATGGTGTTGGTATCATCCTTGGTCACCTGTGTTGAGAATGTGGTCTGTATTGAAAGAGTCCGTGAGTATGATCCACACATCTGGTATTTAAACTATGTCAATCATAAGTGTATGAAGAAGTTGTAGGTGAGTTTAAAGATATGGTTGATTCAAACAAAACGGTAATCAACAGATTGGGAAAAGATGGTCATCACCAACCCCACATGTGACAGAGAGCTAATATCCAAAATTTACAAAGAATTCAAGAAACTAAGTGCCAAGGAACCAAACATTAGCATTTGAGCATAGATTTCATGCATATCAGTGTTAGTCCCAAGCAGAGTGAGTGCTCTGTTAAAATTTGGCCTGGAATCCTTCAGGTCTTGTCTTTGCCCACTATTTATGTATGTTCTTGTTATCTCCAGGATATGACAGTAACTGTATTAGCCAATGATCACATCACTTATTTGGTCCTGGGACATTTTATGTTTACACATTAGGCACAAAGGCACCCCTTCTCTTTCTTCGACCCAGGCCTCTTTGGGTTAAGGGATAGGCCTAGGCACACATACCTACTTCTTGGGGCCAGGCCACTTCAGACTAAGGGATAGGCCCATGCACACATTTCCTCTTCTTGGACCCAGGGCTCTTCAGGTTAAGGGATAGGCCCAGGCCTACATATCTTCTTCTTGGGCCCAGGCATCCTCAGGTTATGTGATGGCCCATGCCCACATTTCTTCTTCTTGGACGCAGGCCTCATCAGACTAAGGGATAGGCCCAGGCCCACATTTCTTCTTCTTTTCTTGGGCCCAGGCCTCTTCACGTTAAGGGATAGGACCAGGCCCCCATACCTTCTTCTTGGGGCCAGGCAACTTCATGTTAAAGGATAGGCCCAGGCCCACATTTCTCCTTCTTGGCCCAGGCCTCTAGGGACTAAGGGATAGGCCCAGGCCCATATTTTTTATTCTTGGGCCAAGGTCTCTTCAGAATAAGAGATAGGCCCAGGCCCATATTTTCTCTTCTTGGGCCCAGCCCTCTTCAGACTAAGGGATAGGCCCAGGTCCACATTTCTTCTTTGTGGGCCCAGGTCTCTTCAGGTTAAGGGATAGGCCCAGGCCCACTTTTTCTCTTCGTGGGTCCAGGCCTCTTCATGGTAAGGGATAGGCTCATGCCCACATTTCCTCTTCTTGGGCCCAGGCCTCTTCAGAACAAGGGATAGGTCCAGACCCACATTTCTTCTCATTGGCCCAAGCCCCTTCACGGTAAGGGATAGGCCCAAGACCACATATCTTCTTCTTGTGCCCAGGCCTCTTCAGACTAGGGGATAGGCCCAGGCTCACCTTACTTCTTCTTGGGCCTGGGCCTCTTCACAGTAGGTATAGGCCCAGGCCCACATTTCCTCTTCTTGGGCCCAGGCCTCTTCAGACTAGGGGATAGGCCCAGGCCCACATTTCTATATCTTTTGCCCCGGTCTCTTCAGAACATGGGATAGGCCCAGACCCACATTTCTTCTCATTGGGGCCAGGCCTCTTTACGGTAAGGAGTAGGCCCAGGCCCACAATTTCTCTTCTTGGGCCCAGGCCTCTAGGGACTAAGTGATAGGCCCAGGCCCTTATTTCTTAATATTGGACCCGGGCCGCTTCAATGTAAGGGATAGGCCCAGGCCCACAATTCTTCTTCTTGGGCCCAGGCCTCTTCAGACTAAGGGATAGGCCCAGGACCACATTTCTTCTTCTTGTGCCCAGGCATCTTCAGGTTAAAGGATAGCCCCAGGCCCACATATCTTTTTCTTGGGCCCAGGCCTCTTCAGGTTAAGTGATGGCACAGGCTCCCATTTCCTTTTCTTGGACCTAAGCCTCTTCAGACTAAGGGATAGGCCCAGGACCAAATATCTTCTTGTTGGGCCCAGGCCTCCTAAGGTTAAGGGATGGTCCAGGCCCACATTTCCTCTTCTACGACCCAGGCCTCTTCTGACTAAGGGATAGGCCCAGGCCCACATACCTTATTCTTGGGGTCAGGCCTCTTCAGGTTAAGGGATGGCCAAGGCCCACATTTCCTCTTCTTGGACCCAGGCCTCTTCAGACTAAGGGATAGGCCCAGGCCCACATTTTTTTCTTCTTGGACCCAGGCCTCTTCAGGTTAATGGATAGGCCCAGGCCCACATTTCTCCTTCTTGGGCCCAGGCCTGTAGGGACTAATGGATAGACCCAGGCCCATATTTCTTACTCTTGGGCCCAGGCCTCTTCAGACTAAGGGATCAGCCCTGGCCCACATTTTCTCTTCTTAGGCCGAGGCCTCTTCTGACTAAGGGATAGGCCCAGGCCGACATACCTTCTTCTTGGGGCCAGGCCTCTCCAGGTTTAGGGATGGCCAAGGCCCACATTTCCTCTTCTTGGACCAAGGCCTCTTCAGACTAAGTGATATGCCCAGGCCCACATTTTTTCTTCTTGGTCCCAGGATTCATCAGGTTCATGGATAGGCCCAGGCCCACATTTCTCCTTCTTGGGCCCAGGCCTCTAGGGACTAAGGGATAGGCCCAGGCCCATATTTCTTATTCTTGGGCCCAGGCCTCTTCAGATTAAGGGATCAGCCCAGGCCCACATTTTCTCTTCTTGGGCCCAGTCCTCTTCTGACTAAGGGATAGGCTCAGGCCCACATAACTTCTTCTTGGGACCCGGCCTCTTCAGGTTAAGGGATGGCCAAGGCCCACATTTCCTCTTCTTGGACCCAGGCCTCTTCAGACTAAGGGATAGTCCCAAGCCCATATTCCTCTGCTTGGGCCCAGGCTTCTTCATGGTATGATAGGCCCAGGCCTGCATTTTCCCTTCTTGGGCCCAGGCCTCTTTAGACGATGGGATAGGACAAGGCCCAGATTTCTCCTTCTTGGGCCCAGGCCTCGAGGGACTAAGGGATAGGCCCAGGTCCATATTTCTTTTTTTTATATATAAGTACTTTATTTTTTTTTCTTCAAGTTACATCTCAGTCACAAACCCTTCCCTATTCCCCCTTCCTGTCCCACCCTTCCATCCTCTTCCCCTCCAACAGCTTCCCTTTTCAATCCAACAAATGGTTCTTTCTCTTATAACAGTAAATTCTATACAAAACAGCAGAATTAAATATGCCACATTTATGAGAGTTAAATGGCCCAGTATACCTTCCCAATGTCCAGTTCATACATATTTGGCCCCTAACTTTAACCTTCTACCTTCTAACCATCTCCATGAGTTTAAAGTTCTATAACTGACTTAGCTTTCATACTAACTTGCGTCACATTATAACCATCTTCTTAGATCTAGAACGCCCTCTTGATTCCTAAACAACTCAAAATTTAGCTATGAGACTCAAGCTGTCTATTCTTCAACCACCTCAGAGAGCTGAGAAGGATAAATATATCTGATTATATAGGAAGTGCAGGGCCTGTAGCTTCCAATACTAAGAAATGACAAACCAGTGACTACCTGGACAGTTCCCATTTTCTCTCCATACATTCCAGCATCAGTCTTCAGCCTTTTGGTCCTGTTTCTCTGACAGACATTTATTGTAGAGCAGGGATTGTGAAGGACTAACCTACCCTGTCTTGGCAGAGCTAGGCTGTCGACTTCCCTGTAACCAAGTTTTGTCCTTTTTGGACAGCAGTCTGTCTGCAGGTGAAGCAAGGAGTTTTTACATGCCAAGAGATAGGCTTGCCACTAATTTAACCATCTCACACTGGAGATTCTTTGATGCTTATCTTCTACTTGGAGTAGAATAGAGAGTGCTGTCAGGAGCTGATATGTCACGATATCAAAAAAAAAAAATCTTAATTTAAGACCACATCTTTGAATGCCATATTCTGCAGATCTCTTGGGGTTTTTGAAGATGCCCTATCTATCTCTTGTATTTAGATAAGCAAATGTTGCTTGTCTCTTAACAACTTGATTACTCAGTAGCTTAGAGAATATCTGTGATAGACTGTCATAGTAGCTAACAAGGTGACATGCATGCATGACTAGGAGTTTGTTTTTCTTAACTATCCTAAACAGTTTAAGATGGTTGGTATCAAGAGGCCAGAGCTTCACATTTCATTTTTAAGTATCTCTAGTTACGATACCATTAGGAAGCATTACCTTTAATTTTGTATCAATATACAAAAATCTATTCAAATGTGGCTAAATATACTCTTAATTTTGTATCAATATACAAAGATCAATGCCTATGTGGCCCAATACAATTTTAATATTGCGTCCATATACAAGGGTCAATACCATTGTGGCCAACTATAATCTTAATTTTGTATCAATATACAAATATCAATACCGACGTAGTCCAATACAATCTTATTTTTGCACAATAAACAATGGTCAATACCCCTTTAGCCAAATATACTACTAATTTTGTATCAATATACAAAGGTATAAGGGCATATTCAATAATCTGACCCTTCTTCTTGGTCCTTCCTGTGCTATGTCTATGTCTCAATTTTTCTCAAGTCCGTGCATTCCTACATAGGAGATAAAGAAGGATACAGAAAAGGGAAAGAAGGAATACCCTGGGTCTAACCTCCAAAACCCATTAAACAGGACTATTTAACAACTTGTAATCTCTTCCCCTAAATAACAGAGTTTTCAGTTGTCCTTCAAATAACCAAAAAAGGGGGGGGTGATGGAGAAACACCCTCCCCACCCTCTGGGTGTGGGACGTCACTCTCTTAAAATGACTTCCCGCTGATTTGGGTCATAGTAAACCTGTTTGGGGCCCGAACCAAAATGAAAAAATGATTAAAAATGTTAGTACAATCCTTTTATGTTCAGTCCTTCTGTTCTCAGCTGTTTAGATGTCCTAAGAAGTTTGTAGGCAGAAGCTGAACTTCCAGGTTTACTGAGGTTCTGGCTGGGGCATTGTGTAGAGCTGAATGGTCTTAGCGATATTGAGTTGTTGTGGTTGGAGGCTTTTGATGGAGACAGCTATTGAGGGTGTCTGTCAGGCTGAATCATCTGGGTTACTCGTCTTCTTTTGGTGTCTGATTCTGTTTTCTGCTGAGGTTTCCGTTGTCCAATTGTCCCTGGGTTCCTTGAATGGATGCTTTGATTCTCCTGGAAAGATAAGAACAGAGCCCTGCCCTAATCCTCACTCAGGGACAATCACCCTCTTTTTTTGAAGGGCGGGGGTAGGTAATATTTCTCCTGAAGCAAATTTGGTTTTTTGACAATATATAAAGTGTTATCTTTCAATCTGGTTTAAACAAGAAATTATTTTGTTATTTTGGAGCTAAACCAGCTTTAGTGTACATATTTTGAGATCTCGAAGGACAATTTGTTTGTATTCAGTGGGCCTTTTGTAAGTAGCTTTTAAACTTAAGTCCTTCCAAATCCTAATGTGGTCCTGGGCCATCCTTTAGTCTGTTGAGGCCTGTGCCCAAGAAGAGGAAATATGGGCCTGGGCCTATTCCTTACCGTGATGAGGCCTGGGCCCAAGAGAGAAAATGTGGGCCTAGGCCTATCTATTAGTACCTAGTGGCCTGGGCCCAAGAAGAGGAAATGAGGGCCTGGGCCATCCCTTAACTTGAAGAGGCCTGGGACAAGATGAAGAAATATGGGTCTTGGCCTATTTCTTATTCCCTATTAGCCAGGGCCCAAGAAGAGAAATTGTGGGCCTGGGACTACTCTTTACCATGAAGAGGTCTGGGACCAATAAGAAGACATGTGGGCCTGGGCCTATACCTCAGTCTAAGGAGGACTGGGCCCAGGAAGAGGAAATATGGGCCTGGGCCTATCCTTACTGAGAAGAGGCCTGGGCCCAAATAGAGAAAATGTGGCCCTGGGCCTATCCATTAGTCCATAGTGGCCTGGGCCCAAGAAGGGAAATTGTGGGAAAGGGCCTACTCCTTTCCATGAAGGGGCCCGGGCCCAAGAGAAGAAATGTAGGTTTGGGCATATCTTGTGTTCGGAAGAGGCCTGGGCCCAAGAAGAGGAAATGTGGGCATGAGCCTATCCCTTACCATTAAGAGTCCTGGGCCCAAGAAGAAGATTGTGGGCCTGGGTCTATCCCTTAGTCTGAAGAGGCCTGCACCAAGAAGAAAAAATGTGGCCTTCAGTCTATCCCTTAACCTGAAGAGGCAGGGCCCAAGAAGAAGAAACTTGGGCCTGGGTCTATCTCTTAGTCTGAAGAGGACTGGGACAGAAGTAAAAATGTGGGCCTCGGCCTATCCCTTACCGTGAAGAGGCTTGGGCCCAAGAAGAAGATATGTGGGTCTGGGCCTATCCCTTACACTGAAGAGAGGACCAGGCCAGAGAATAAGAAATATGGGCCTGGACCTATCCCTTAGTCCCTGGAGGCCTGGGCCCAAAAAGAAGAAGAGTAGGTCTGGACCTATCCATTACAATGGAGAGGCGTGGTGCCAAGAAGAAGAAATGTGGGCCTGGGCCTATCCCTTATTCTCTGGAGGCCTGGGCCAAAGAAGAATAGTAGGCCTGGGCTTATCCCTTACACTGAAGAGTCCTGGGCCGAAGACGAAGAAATGTGGGCCTGGGCATATCCCTTAGTCTAAAGAGGCCTGGGCTCAAGAAGAGGATATGTGGGCCTGGGCCTATCCCTTACACTGAAGAGGCCGGGGCCAAGAAGAAGATATGTGGACCTGGGACTATCCCTTAGTCTGAAGAGACCTGGGACCAAGGAGAGAAATTGTGGGCCTGGGCCTACTCCTTACCATGAAGAGGCCTGGGCCCAATGAGAAGAAATGTGGGTCTAGGCCTATCCCTTGTTCTGAAGGGCCTTGGGCCCAAGAAGAGGAAATGTGGGCCCGCGCCTATCCCTTACCATTAAGAGTCCTGAGTCAAAGAAGAAGAAAAGTCGGCATGGGCATATCCCTTAGTCTGAAGATGCCTGGGCACAAGAAGCAGAAATGTGGGCCTGGACCTATCCCTTGGTCTGAAGAGGCCTGGGCCCAAGAAGGAGATATGTGGGCCTGGGCCTATCCCTTAAACTAAAGAGGCCTGGGCCAAAGAATAAGAAATGTGGGCCTGAGCCTATCCCTTCATCTGAAGAGGCCTGGGCCCAAGAAGAGAAAAAGTGGGCCTGGGCCTATCACTTACCATGAAGAAGCCTGGGCCCAAGAAAAGGAAATGTGGGCCTGGGCCTATCCCTTAACCTGAAGAGGCCTGGGCCCACGAAGAAGAAATATGGACCTGGGCCTATCCCTTAGTCTGAAGAGGCCTGGGCCCAAGAAGAGAAAATGTGGGCCTGGGCCAATCCCTTAGTCCTAAGAGGCCTGGGCCCAAGAAGAAGAAATGTGGGCCTGGGCCTACTCCTTACCATGAAGAAGCCTGGGCCCAATGAGATGTAATGTGGTTCTGGGCCTATCCCCTGTTCTGAAGAGGCCTGGGCCCAAGAAGAGGAAATGTGGGCCTTGGCCATCCCTTAACCTGAAGAGGCCTGGCCCCAAGAAGAAGGTATGTGGGCCTGGGCCTATCCCTTAGTCAGAAGAGGCCTGGGAGTAAGAAGAAGAAATGTGGGCCTGGGACAACCCTTAACCTTAGGAGGCCTGGGCCCACAAGAAGATATTTTGTCCTGATCCTATCCCTTAGTATGAAGAGCCCTAGGTCCAAGAAAAGGAAATGGGAGCTTGGGCCATCCCTTAACATGAAGAGGGCTTTGCCCAAGAAAAAGATAGGTGGGCCTGGGCCTATCCCTTAACCTGAAGATGCCTTGGCCCAAGAAGAAGAAATGTGGTCCTGGTCCTATCCCTTAGTCTGAAGTTGCCTGGGACCAAGAAGAAGATGTGTGGGCCTGGGCCTATCCCTTCGTCTGAAGAAGCCTGGGCCCAAGAAGAAAAACTGTGGGCCTGGGCCTATCCCTTAGTCTGAAGAGGCCTGGGTCCAAGAAGAGGAAAGGTGGGCATGAGCCTATCCCTTACCATTAAGAGTCCTGAGCTCAAGAAGAAGATATGTGGGCCTCCATCTATCCCTTAGTCTGAAGAGTCCTGGGCCAAGAAGAAAAAATGTGGGCCTAGGCCTATCCCTTAACCAGAAGAGGCCTGGGCCCAAGAAGAAGAAACGTGGGCCTGGGTCTATTCGTTAGTCTGAAGAGGCCTGGGCCAAGAAGAAAAAATGTGGGCCTCAGCCTATCCCTTACGGTGAACAGGCCTGGGCCGAAGAAGAAGAAATGTGGGCCTGGGCCTATCCCTTAACTTGAAGAGGCATGGGTCCAAGAAGAAGAAATGTGTGCCTGGGCCATCCCTTAACCTGAGGAGGTCTGGGGCCAAGAAGAAGAAGAGTAGTCCTGGACCTATCCATTACACTGAAGAGGCCTGGGCCCAAGAAGAAGAATAGTATGCCTGGGCCTATCCTTTACACTGAAGAGTCCTGGCCCTAAGAAGAAGTAATGTGGGCCTAGGCATATCCCTTAGTCTAAAGAGGCTTGGGCTCAAGAAGAGGATATGTGAGCCTGGGCCTATCCCTTACACTGAAGAGGCCTGGGCCCAACAAGAAGATATGTGGACCTGGGCCTACCCTTAGTCTGAAGAGGCCTGGGACCAATGAGAAGAAATGTGGTTCTGGGCCTATCCCATGTTCTGAAGAGGCCTGGGCCCAAGAAGAGGAAATGTGGGTCTGGGCCTATCCCTTACCATTAAGAATCCTGGGCCAAAGAAGGAAAAATGTGACCCTGGGCCTATTCCATAGTCTGGGAATAGGCCCAGGCCCATATTTCCTCTTCTTGGGCACAGGCCTCTACAGACTAAAGGATGGCCCAGGACCACATTTCTTCTTCTTGGGCCAATGCCTCTTGAGTGTAAGTGTTAGGCTCAGGCCCACATTTCTTTTTATTGGGCACAGGCCTCTTCACGGTAAGTAGTCCCAGGCCCACAATTTCACTTCTTGGTCCCAGGCTACTAGGGACTAAGAGATAGTCCCAGGCCCACATTTCTTCTTCTTGGCCCAGGACTCTTCATGTTAAGGGATGGCCCAGGCCCACATTTCCTCTTCTTGGGCCCAGGCCTCTTCAGACTAAGGGATAGGCCCAAGCTGACATATCTTCTTCTTGGGCTCAGGCCTCTTCAGACTAGGGGATAGGCCCAGAACCACATTTCTTCTC
>CAJQZJ010027982.1:4555908-4649455 GCA_907164525.1 Lophiomys imhausi | reverse complement strand
TAATGGATAGGCCCAGGCCCACATTTTCTCTTCTTGGGCCCAGGCCTAATCATGGTAAGGAATAGGCCCAGGCCCACATTTCCTCTTCTTGGGCTCAGGACTCTACAGATTAAGAGTTGTCTCAGGCCCACATTTCTTCTTCTTGGGCCCAGGCCTCTTCAGTGTAAGTGTTAGCCCCAGGCCCACATTTCTTCTTATTTGGCCCAGGCCTCTTCAGTTTAAGGGATAGGTCCAGGCCCACATACCTTCTTATTGGTAAGGGATAGGCCCAGGCCCACATTTCTTCTTCTTGTGCCCAGGCCTGTTCAGGGAAAGGGATAGCCCCAGGTGTAGGAGTTAGATAAATTAGATTTAGGAAATATATAGGAGTTTCTGATACTGTCTCTTAATTCCGGGCCTGAAGAGCATTATCAGCATGAAGTCAGGAAAAACAGGAAAGACTTAATAGACTGAAAAACAAGGTTGAAGTCAGGAAAAACAGGAAAGACTCAATAGACTGAAAAACAAGGTTGAAGTCAGGAAAAACAGGAAAGACTCAATAGACTTGAAACAAAGTATCTGGCCTGACATTGTTTTCAGCTGCTAAGTGGGCGGAGCCCAAATTAAGCTGAAACAGAGTTCCTCCTATTTGAGGACAGTGCATGGAGCCCAGAAGAGAAGAGGCCCCTGATGCTAGAGAGCTCCAAGAGTCCTGCTGAGAAAACGGCTGGCCATTGATGGCCAGCTCTCTCCCTGAAGCAGAAAGAAGCCGGTGAGCAAAGAAAGCCTGAGCGAGACACCAAAAGGCCAAGGACTGGACCCTGTGGCTCAGCTTTTGCCTAGAGGGGTTTGATCTGTCCGATCAGTGGCTTAGGGGAAACTGTGCCTGGCTTTAAGGACTGAGGCAGAGCAGCTGAGTTCCTGATTCAAAAGAAGTAAGTTGGCCTGCAGACGGCTGGGGTCTCCCACAGAAAAGAAAGCATGAAGCCTTATTTAAGGTGAGACTGCAATAACCAACTTACCCTGACGAACCTGCATCTGAGAGATCCAGAAAAAGGACTGCTAAGTGCGTTAAAAATCGACAACAAAGACTGTGTTCCGGACGACTGAGGACCTGCCCCAGAGACTGTATCATTCTAAAAGGTTATGAAAGTAGTTGTTATAATTATCAATAGGTTTAGTGGATAGGTTAAAGGGGTTGTAGAATTTTATAGGATTAATAGTTAAGAAATTGTTGGTGTTTGTTATAAGTGAATTTAGTAATAAATAAATAAGTGTTAAATAATAATCTAAAAGTTCGGTTACACCCAGGTCCACCTTTCTTCATTTTGGGGCCAGGCCTCTTCAGTGTAAGGCATGTTCCAGGCCCACATTACCTCTTCTTGGGCCCAGGACTCTTCAACTAAGAGATAGGCCCTGGCCCACGTATTTCTACTTGGGCCCAGGCGTCTTTAGACTAAGGGATAGGCCCAGGCCAAGATATCTTGTTCTTGGGCCCTGACCACCTCAGGCTAAGGGATTGGCTCTGGCCTTGTCTCTTTTCCCTTTGTGTTTTCCTATCTTTTTGTCCTGCTGTCTCCGGGTCAGAATACCTGTTGTCATTAGGTCTGATGCAGTCTACCCTCTGAGTCCTTTGTGGGTGTGAGACCATACTTTCACCTTCACGTATGGTTCCCATTTCTGAAAAACAAAAACAACAAAAAAAGAAAACAAAACAAAATTTTGACCTTTGGAATTGTATACAGGAAAAATCTTTTCTGTCACCTCAAGTGTACTCAGAGCATTCCTGACCCTCCTTAAGGATACATGTCAGAAACACGTGTTCACATCCTGATGAAACAAATCATACATCAAACACTTATTAGAGGAGTAGGGAAAAGACACTCTCATTGGTCATATGGCTGCTCCTATGCTAGAGTGGGCCCATGAGCTCATGTGGAAAGATGTTCGATTCTACATTTTGAGGCCTAAAAGTAGTCCCCTCAAGGTAGTTCCATGATGCCTTTCCCTCTTTCTGTGGTAAGATCCATTGTGGAGTATCACAGGTAGTTAGAGAAACATAGAGGTTAGTCCTCCAAAGTCTAGTGGATGCCTTGCTAAGGAACTGGAGGCTCTGCAGATCTTCACAAGAACTCTTTTCCCTGTGTGGGAATGCTGTCCTGTCTGTCCAGTTATGCATGGCCATACTCTGGGAAGGTGTCCCTCTGGTCCTGGCTACTGGTGCTCTTTTCAAGATCACATTTGTGTTGTGTTTTAAAATTCCTCACACACTGTATTCAGCCCTCCTCCGCCTTTCTTTAAAGCCCCCTAAAAAGTACATACACTGATTCAAAGCCAAAGGTTACCTAAAGATTTTTGCTCTGACTTACCTGAACAGGATCCCTGCCCACCTTCTCTTTTCAATTCTCCTAGCCCTAACTGCCTCCAGTAGACCCTCAGCTGCCTGTTTGGCTAAGGGTTTGTCTGTTTTGTTGATTTTCTTAATGAACCAACTTTTGGTTTTGTTGATTATTCGAATTTTTTTTTGTTTCTGTGTTGTTGATTTCAGCCCTAAGTTTGTTGATTTCATTCCTTCTGCTCTTCTTGGGATTGTTTGCTTCTTTTTTTTCTAGCTCTTTCATTTCTGCTGTTAAGTTGCTAATATGAGCTTTCATAATTATCTTTTTGAATGGTGTTAGTGCTGTGAACCTTCCTTGTAGCACTGATTTCATTGTATCCCATATGTTTGGGTATGTTGTGCCTTCATTTTCATTGGAAATTAGGAAGTCTCTGATTTCCTTCTTTGTTCGCTGACCCAGTGGTCATTGAGTAGAGGGCTGTTCAGTTTTCATGAATGTGTAGGCTTTTTGCTATTTCTGTTGTTGTTGAAGTCCAGCTTTAATCCATGGTGACCTGATAAGATACAATGCGTTGTTTCAATATTCTTGTATCTGTTGAGTTTTGCTTTGTTTCCGAGTAAATGTTCAGTTGGAGAAGTTTCCATGAGGTGCTGAAAAGGTGTATTCTTTTGTGTTTTGGTGAAACATTCTGTAGATATCCGTTAGGTCCATTTGGATCATGACCTCTGTTAGTCTTATAATTTCTCTGGTTTCTGTCTGGATGACCTGTCCATTTGTGTGAGTGGGGTGTTGAAGTCTCACACTATTAATGTTTGGGGATTGATGTGTAGTTTAAGTTTTAGAAGAGTTTCTTTTACAGATGTGGGTGCCCTTGTATTTGGGGCATAGATATTCACTATTGAGATGTCATCTTGATTAATATTTCCTTTAATGAGTGTGTAGTGCCCTTCCCTCTCTTTTTTGTTCAATTTCAGTTGAAAGTCTATTTAATTTGATATTAGGATGGCTACTCCAGCTTGCTTCCTGGCATCATTTGGTTGGAAAACCTTTTCCCAGCACTTTACTCTGAGGTTGAGTCTATCTTTTTCAGTGAGATGTGTTTCTTGTATGCAGCAAAATGATGGGTCTTGTTTATGGATCCATTCTGTAAACCTGTGCCTTTTTATTGGGGAGTTGAGTCCGTTGATGTTGAGGGATATTAATTACCATAACTTGTTATTTCCTGTTATTTTGATGTAGGTGGTAGTTATGTGTTTCTTTTGCTTTAGCTGCAGCGGGGTTTTTTTTTTTTGTTTCCTTTGTTTTCTTGGGTGTAGTTATCTTCTCTGGATTGGAATTTTCCTTCTAGGATCTTCTGTAGAGCTGGATTTTTGGATATATACTGTTTAAATTTGGCTTTGTCATGGGATATCTTGTTTTCTCCATCTATGTTGATAGAAAGCTTTGCTGGGTAAAGTAATCTGGGCTGGCAGCTATGATCTCTTAGTGCTTGTAAGCATGTCTGCCCATGTCCTGGCTTTTAAAGTTTCTGAGGACAAGTCAGGTGTAATTTTGATGGGTCTGCCATTATACGTTACTTGACCTTTTTCACTTACCGCTTTTAATATTCTTCCTTTGTTCTGTCCATTTGGAGTTTCAGTTATTATGTGGTGAGAGGAATTTCTTTTCTGGTCTAATCTGTTTGGAATTCTGTATGCCTCGTGGAATTTGGCATCTCCTTTAAGTTTGGAAAGTTTTCTTCTATGATTTTGTTGATGATATTTCCTGGACCTTGGAGTTTGTTGTCTTCTCTTCATCTATGCCTATAATTCTTAGATTCCATATTTTCATTGAGTCCTTGATTTCTTGGATGTTGTAGGTGAGGACTTTTTTAGATTTCTCATTTCTTTTTGTTGTACTTTTTTCTTCAGTTGTATCTTCCATGCCTGAGATTCTGTCTTCCGTCTCTTGCATCCTATTTGTGATACTCATGTCTGTAGTTCCTGTTCTTTTTCCTTGGTTTTCCACCTCCAGGATTTTCTCTGCTTGTGTTTTCTTTATTGCTTCCATTTCCAATTTCAAGTCTTGAACACTTTTATATGTTTTAGACATGTAATATGTAACATATATCCTGCTCCAATTTAGATGTCTTTGTCTGCCAATCTTTCAAATCTTTTATAGCCTCGTCTCTTTCCCATTCATATTTGACTGAATTGGCTTGGAGGTCTCTAATGGTATTCTCCTTTGCTTTTGTTTATAAAATTGAGGATTCTTTAAATTCCTTTAGGGATTAATTTCTTCTTGTAAGGGCTCTATCACTTTCCAAAGTATAGATTTGTCATCATTTTCATGTGTTTCAGCTGTGGTGGGATGGTCAGGGCATGCTGTACTAGCACAGCTGAATTTTGTTGGAGTAATATTTCCCTGACTTTTGTCATTTCTGTTTTTTCGCTGACCTTTATCCATCTGGTTGTTCTTAACTGTTTGTTTCTGGTGCCTTCTAGGCTTGGTGCCAAGAAGGGAGCTTTAGTGTAGAGACCTTATAACTTGATGATCAGTAGCTCTCCACAGGCTGGATGGGGCCTTGTGTGGAGGTTTGTTCTCCGTGTGTCTCCCAGAGTTCACCCCTTTCTGTTGTGTCCCAATTAGGAACTCAGGTTAGAGGTTGGAGTGGGATGAGTTATTCCTCCCTGTGGATTCCTAATATCCATCCAGCTGGTCTTCTTAGTGATGTCTGTGTGGGTGGTAGGCCACAGACTGTAGGCTAGAGCTGCAGCTCCCCTGCAGCTTATGGGTCGGGACTGTGGTCATGGTCCTCCCAAGCTGCTTTGAGGGGAGGGGGTTCTCAGGCTCAACATGTGCCTTATAGCCAGAGGCACTGTGATCTGTTACAGCCCACATCACTCAGACAGTGAGCAGTGGTCAGGGGTTGTTTCACTGCTTCTGAGTTGGAGCTTTTTGTGTTGTAATCTGGGTATTCAGTTGAGGGGCAAGGCAGGTGCCATCAGGGAGTTCTGTTCACAGTGCTTGTATTTTGGGAAGCTCAGCTACCATTTCCTGGCCAGGATCACTGTGCTCCAGTCTAGCTTGCCTGTGCCAGAGAGGCTTCTTGGAGTTTCCCTGTAGCTAGGGTGTCAGGACTATGGTTGTGGTCTTTCCACGATCTTCTCCAGGGGGTTTCAGGATCAACCTGTGCCTCTCTGTCAGAAGTTCTTTGGTTCAGTGCAGCCCACCTGCTCAGCCAGCAGGCAATAGATCAGAATTCCTTTACTGACTGAGATCTAGATGCTGTGGATTGAGGCAGTAGACAGAGAGCTCTGCCGAAGTGGATTCGAGCAGGGAGTTCCAATATGGAGTTCACAAAGCATCTATAGCACTTGGACTCAGGGGGGATCTCAGCGGCCTTTTCCTGTCAGAGGCCCTGTGCTCCAGAGTAGCATGTCTGGGTCAGCAAAGCTTCTAACAGATTCCCTGTAGCTAGGGTGTCAGGACTGTGGGTAAGGACCTCCCAAGCTACACTTTGGGGAGTCCAAGGATCAGCCTGTGCCTCTCTGTCAGAAGTTCTGTGGTCTGGCAACCCCCCGCCTCTTGGACAGCACACCACAGTCTAGGACCGCTTCACTGTTCTGGGCGGATATCTAAATGCCCTGGACTGAGGCTGTAGACTGAGTGCCCTGCTGAAGTGAGCACAGGCAGAGAGTTCCAATATGGAATTCACTCAGAGAGTCTCAGCTGCCTTTTCCCTGCCTGAATTGTAGTGTTCCAGAGCAGCCTACCTGGGTCAGCCGGGCCTTCCATCAGACCCCCTGAAGCTAGGGTGTCAGTATTGTGGCTATAGTCCTCCCAGTCAACTCTCAGATGAGTCTTAGAGCCAGTCTGTACCTCTTAGTTTGAAACTGTGAAACACTGGAGTCTCGTTTCTCCGACTACACACAGTGATGCAGAGCTGTTTCACTGCTCTGGGCTGAGACATAGATGCTGTGCCCTGATGCACACCAGAGAGCCCAGCAGAGAGCCCAGCAGAGAGCCCAGCAGAGAGGCCAGGCATGGGGTGGGGGGACATTGAGTTCCAATATGAAGTCTATATCCTGTCCACAGCATGCTTAGGCTCAGGGAAGCTCAGCGCCTGCCAGCACGATTACTGGTCAACCAGATGCCACCATGCTGCATATCCCAGGAAGAATCGCCTTCAGTCTTACCATAGTGGCTCTGCTGGTCTTCTTCTGGGTCTTTAAAGGAAGGAAGAGCAAAGTATTGTCTGTATGTGATCTGTGTATGTTTGTGTATATGTGTGTGTGTGTGTTTGTTTGCATGTGTGTGTATGTATGTGTGCATGTGTGTGTGAGTGTGTGTGCATGTGTGTGTACATATGTGTTTGAGTGCGTGTATCGCTGAAGATCAAGCACAGCCATACATAAGGTAGTCAAGTACTCTTGTCATGGGGCTACATCTTCCTGTTTTGTCAAAACAATTTAAATATGTATTTTAAGATGACTTTAAACTGATTATGTTGTCCAAGTTGTCCTCAAACTTATGATCCTCCTGTTTCTGCCTCTACTTTCTGTTATTACAGTCCAGTGTCACCATGTTTAATTGACATCGTATTTTAAAATACATCTATTTTAGTCACTTCTCTATTGCTATGAAAAAGCACCATGACCAAGGAAATTAATAGAGTGGTTTTCAACCTTCCTAATGATCTGAACCTTTAATATACTTCCTCATGTTGTGGTGACCATATTATTATTATTATTATTATTATTATTATTATTATTATTGCTGTTCATGGCACATGCCTTTAATCCTAGCACTCAGGAGACAGAGGCAGGTAGATCTCTCTGAGTTCGAGGCTAGCCTGATCTACAAAGGAAGTACAGGACAGGCAGGCTGTATTACACAGAGAAACCCTGTCTCGAAAAAAACCAAAAAATATTTTTTTTCTTGCTACTTCATACCTGTAATTTTGCTACTGTTCTGAACCATTATTGATACTGTTATGTCTTCAAAATAGTATTGAAACTGGGGAAGACTAAAAGCATTTTTAAAGTTGTATTTTGCATTATCCATTTTGCATAGTATGGTCAGGACCACATAGTGTCCAAGGAGTGAAATGTGGTCATTTGAATAAAAATGGCTCTCCATAGACTTAAATGTTTGAATACTTTGTCCTCAATTGATGGAAGCTTGGGAGGATTAGGAAGTGTGAGCTTGTTAGAAGAGTTATGTCATGGAGATACACCTTGAGGAATCAAAATGTATTTGCCATTCTCTGTGTATCTCTCTTTCTGCTTCTTACCTGCGGATCAAGATGTAAACTCTAAGCTGTTTCTTGCACTATGCCTTGGCTCCCCCATCATGGACTTTAAAACTCTGAAAATGTAAGTCAAATTAAACACTTTATTTTATTAATTCAGGGTTTCTCAACCTGGGGTTCAAATGATTCATAGGGGTTATCTAAGAACATGAGAAAACACAGATATTTAAATTACATTTCATAACAATAGCAAATTACACTTATGAAGTAGCAACAAAAATAATTTTACGGTCACCACAACATGAGGAAGTATATTAAAGGGTCACATCATTACAAAGTTTGAAAACCAAATATTCAAAAATATATGAGTCCATGGAGAGAGGGGGGGCATTCTCATTCAACCACCACAGCATTAGCCTGCCAGATTTGGTGGTGCATGCTTTAATTCCAGCACATAGTATTATTCTTCTGAATCAACAATTAATAAATACTTCACCTTGTCATTTGATCCACATGGTTTGATAGAAAACAAATCATGAACTGACACACTGGATCATTAATTGCACATGTTAGTCACATATTCAAAATTGGAAATAAGCCAAGCAAGGACTTCTGCACAGAAGCTCATAGTAAACCAATCAATCAGAGAAACAACAAATAAAATCTACCATATCCAAAGATGTATTAGTTTGCAGCTCTAATGAATATGCTAACCAGCCCTAGACAAAGAACTACAGGCAACTAATGACTGTTTGGAGAAGGAGAATTGGCCACTCCCAGGCATGATCCCCTTTATTGGTTGGTGAATACAGAATGGTCAGTCCTGAAACCATATACATACTAAGACAAAAACTACTTATCATAACAGGTTGTATATATAGGTGTCATACACACACACACACACACACACACACACACACACACACGCACGCACGCACACACACATGCACACACACACACGCACACACACACTCACATTTTGATTGTCATTCTCCTCACTATCAGCCCATTGATGCCCTAGTAAAAATTGTTCAGATGACCTTAAGCTCTGCGAAATTAAAAACTTTGGTTTCAGAATGGGGAGCACTCTTGCCAGGAGATACAACAAACATTCCTCTGAACTGGAAGCTCAGACTTCCCCTGGACACTTTGAGCTTCTTATCTCCTTAAGATCACAGTCTAAGAAAAGAATAATAGTGTTAGGAAGGTAATTTACCAAGTCCCAACTCACAGTGAATTGCACCTTATCCTGGGCAGGTGGTCTTGGGCATTTTTAGGAAACTTGCTGAAAGAGCCAGACCAAGCCAGCTACCAAAGCAGTATGCTAATGGTCCCTGCTGTATATTCCTGTAAGTTCCCTGGTTACATGTAACTGTATGAAATAGCAATCAGCCCTTCCTTCAAGTTTCAGCTTGAGTTCCTACCCGGGCTTATTTCAACTAAGGACTGTAACCTATAAGAGGAATAAACCATTTCCTTTCCTAAGTTGTTTCAGGTAGTGTCTTATCACAGCAGTAGAAGAAAAAAATAGAACAGTGTATCTCACAACAAATTAATGAGTTCATCACATGGATCCAATTTATTTTCTTCTCTTCAAACTACATAAGAAGAGCTGAAGGAAGAAGTTTAGAGGGTAAGAAAAACCAGATTCAGAAACAAAATATATGCTGTAATTTTTGTCAGAGATAAACAGAAATTTTCATTTTTTTAATGCTGAAAATGGTCTACTAAGCCTTAACTCCTTAAAATAAAGCTACATATCCTTTTCTGTTAATGCAAATAGACAAACAAGAATTTCTTTTTTATGTTTATTTATCACCTCAGGTCACATCTCCATCACTGTGCCCCCCTCCACCCCTCCCAGTCCCACCCTTCCACCCTCTATCTCCCCCATTCCTTCCATCCAACTCCTCTCCGGAGTGGAGTATCCCCACACATCAGTCCCCCAGGGCCAGTTTAGCAGTCATATGAGGGCAAAGGGACTCCTCATATATTGGGGGGCTACAAGGCAGCACCACTATGGCAAAGTGTCTCATTGACAGGAAACAAAGTCTATGTTCCTGTTCCCTTTGGTGCATTGGTTGTAGTATAGTTATCCGGTACTATATGGCTAAGATCCGATTATAAGTGAATAGATGCCATGTGCATACTTCTGAGTCTGGGTTAGCTCACTCAGGATGAATAAGAGTTTTTTAATTCTGGAATTTTCTCAATCATTTTCAACCATTTTACCTAGGACCTTAACATTGTGGATTAGTTTATAGTTTTTTTTTTTTAGAACTTTAAACGGGTTTTCTAGTTTCACTGTGACAGTTTTACAAATCTGGTCCTCCAAAAATTTTCCACAGCAAAGAACTACATCCATACTTTAACTTTCATGGAAGCCACATGCTTCTCCTTCTGTTTTCTTCAGAGTTGTTCACAAATGTGTAACCACAAAACTAGTTAGAACTTCAAGTGGTCTATGTCTAGACTGTGGGTGGAAGTGACTTACAGGGATAGAACAAAAAGTCAGGCCTGGGAAGGATAAGAACAGAGTAAAAATAAAAGTCAGAAGTCATGCTAAATGCACTATACAGACCTGGTTCATGACCATGTAGCACTGTGGAGTCAGGACACTAAGTGAGAAACTAGGCAGTCACTTAGGGCTTAGCTGCTTATATCATTGTAACCACTGTGTCACTAGGATATTTTATGTATTTAATAATAAACTGCTTAATATCAAATACTGTGGATTATTTAGAATCCTTATAAGATATATACTGAGTTATTAAACAACATACTGATGAACATGTGAAGAATATATTAGAAGTCAATTATAGGTAGGGCCTGGAAACCATAGAAATAATTACTATGTTATACAATTTTATGTTTCTTTATTCTAAAAGGTAGATACCATGATTCCTGAATTTCAAAAATGAGAATATACTGTTTATTTAATTTTGTAGCCTAATGAAGTTTAGAAATGAAGAGTTAAAAAAAGAAATACTTAGGAGGTAGCCCAGTGGTAAGACCATGTTGCTCTGTAAATATAAAAGCCTCAGTTCAAATCCCCAGCCCTCACCGAAAAAGCCAAGCATGCTTGAGTGTACCTATCATGCATGGATAGAGATAGAAAAATCTTTAGAGCACTGGCCAGTATGTTTAGAGAAAACATTGAGCTTCTGGTTTTATGAGAGACCCTGTCTCAAGGAAAATGTGGGGAGAGTAATGGAGGAAGACACCCAAAGTCTTGCTCAGGCCCCCACACACATGTGCACAGGTGCATATACCCCCACATACTCAGGCACATGCAACACACACATGTACATACACCACATACCACACACACATACACACATACACAGACACACACACACACAGACAAACACACACACACACACACACACACACACATTACATGTCTTTAATGATCTTCATCCATGGAGAAATAAGGAAAAGATTTTTCCATAGCTGCAAACATCACAATGAAGTAGCAATAAAAGTTTTCACAGAAATCAAAACCAATACAATAATTTTTAAAAAGAGATTTGTGTCCACATTCAGATACCAGAGGAGGTTTGCCATCCCCACTACTACACTGGGTCTTAGTAATGCTTTTTTTTTTTTTGTCATTGTTGTTTCTTTGCTTGTTTTTTTAACATTGGTGCTTGGGATTTGAACTCAAGTCCTCATGCTTGTGCAGTAAGTACTTGAGCCCATTAGGCAATCTTACGAGAGTCACTACCTTTAATTAAGCACATCTGTTGATGTTTCTATTAGTTTGTCTTCATGAGCTGGTTGGCTGTCTTATTTGAATAATACCAGTCAATTTGGGCAGTTTCTCTGAAGTTAGGATACATAACCAAAGCCGACATTTAAATTTATGGCTAATCCAAAACACAAGTGCAATGTCTAATAGAATTGTCTTTTGTGAAACTTGTTCCAGACTTGGGATTTCTTAATATTTCTAAACCAAATTTACTAGAGTTATCTATGATTCCCACAGAAGCACAGTGCCAAAACAAGGGTAGAGAGAGAGGTAGGATTTATGGAAAAGGTTTCAGATTCATTTATATTCATGATGTAAATCCTAGAACCATGCCAGGAGAATCCTGCCAAAAATATTCATAGTAAATTGCCATAAATTTATATAAAAAAGAAAAAGAGAAAAATAAAGGAATAATCTGGATAATAATAAAAGGCGCACTTAATTGGTCGAATATGCTTTCTTCCAAAAACATTCAGAGGTGGGAAGCAAAGAACAGTCTTGCCCAGTTAGGATTCTTATGGACTGCAACAACCACCAGAATGGCATAACAATAACAATCCTAAGGGTGAAGTAGTGGCATACATACCTTAGCAGTAACCAATAGATTTCTTCTTTTTTTTTATTAACTTTTTTTTTGGGGGGGGTGGATTTGAGACAGGGTTTCTCTGTGTAGCCCTGGCTGTCCTGGACTCACTTTGTAGACCAGGCTGGCCTCGAACTCACAAAGATCCGCCTGCCTCTGCTTCCCAAGTGCTGGGATTAAAGGCGTGCGCCACCACTGCCCGGCTACCAATAGATTTCTAATCAGATTTAAGACTCAGAAGGATGCACATGGCATCTATTCACTTATAGTAGGATTTTAGCTATATAGTACAGGATATCTGTACTACAACCAATGCACCAAAGGGAACATGGACATAGACTTTTTGTTTGTTTGTTTGTTTTTTAGTTTTCTCTCCCTAGCAATAAGACACTTTCCACTGGTGGTACTGTCTTGTAGGCCCCCAGTGTATGAGGAGGCTCTTGGCCCTCATATGACTGCTGAACTGGGGTGAGGGTCTGTTATGTAGGGATACTCCACTCCAGAGCAGCAGGATGGAGGGTTAGGGGGTAGAGGGTGGGAGGGCAGGGCTGGGAAGGGGAGAAAGAGGACAATATGATGGAGATGTAACCTGAAGCAACAAATAAATTTATTTACTAAAAAAAAATCTGTTCAAAATGAGGAAAATCATTCCGGGCTCTAGAAATATAGCCAACTACCCAAGGCTAGTGATATGTTGTTTATTGGAGAATAACCTTCAACTACCACTTTACTAAAAACAGAATAGTCCCTAAGTAAACTCTAAATATTTGTTTTTTTGGCCACAGGTAAGTGTAGTTACCACCCTTCATCAAGGAAACTTCTATTCTATTAGTAATCTACAGAAACCACTACAGAAAACTACAACCAATCAAAATGCAGAGTTATGAAACCCAGTTCCAATGAATGCAACTACAGAACAATTCCCAAACCTAGGTTTCAGGGAATATTGAACAGAGGTATAAGAGACAGTAAGAGCCAGAAGATCAGGGAGTTTTATGTGACACTTTTTCTCCTAGTAATGTCAAAAGCTATACCTATTAAGTCTCACTAACATTATTGCCTAAATATGAGTGAAACAAAGACCAGAACAATAGACACATTGAAGAGGATAGGGGAAACCCAAGAGGCCTCAACTCTACAAAAAGGACTCCAGGAACTGAGGAAAGCTCAGAGTGAGAGAAATGGCCTCCCTCAGGGAAGAACATACCAATTGTCTATCCAATAGCAAATAGACAACAATAAAATGTACATACAAGTAACAGTATACAGACTATGCAGGCCCTGTTAAGGACTACACATGTATATGCATATCCATATTTGCATGTAACAACAATTATGGAAAAAGTCATAACTTCAAAAAAGAACAAGGGGGAGGTAAACGGGAGGTTTTGGAGAGAGAAAAGTGAAGAGGAAAATGATGTAATTATATTATAATCACAAAAAAATTAATAAAAATTGTTGGGTACTGTTACTTATTAAATAATGCCTCTAAAATAAATTCTGGGGTGTTATCAAATTAATGAGATTTCTTAATGTAAATTCAATAATTTTTGTTTTGGTAAAGGAACTATTGCTTTTATTTTAAATTACTTTCTCCTGAAAGCTTTAAATTCATATACTATTGGAGAATCATTACACAGAGAAATTTTAATAAACTCAACCAATACCAAAGATTTATTAATATTTGTATTAAGCATGCAAATAGAATAGCAGTTGATATGAAATTATGCATTTTTAAAATAAAGTGTATTCAGCTATATGGTGGTAAAATGACATGATATAGGCATTTGTTTTTAAAAACTTCAGAAAACCTAAAGAATAGAGAAAGCAGGTAAAATAGTAACATCCAAACAATTGAGTTTATCTAGTAGGTTTTTTTTTTGGGGGGGATAAATTTTATTTTCTCTTTAGCTTATATATAAATGTTTCATGCTAAAAAGTTGTGGTTTTTTCAGTTGACAAATAAACCAAAGAACTTTTTGTTTCTTATTACATTCATTTTACAATCTGTCATTTGCATTGAAGAAGGTTCTTCATCTCTGGTGTTGATTAAGTAAACACACAAAAGGCAGATAGAGTTAAATTGTAGTAAACACTTTACCAGTTCAATAAATTGAAATGTTTTAAAATATTTTTCAGTGTGTGCTAAGCAGTTGCACATAATCCATCATCCTTTTCTTTATTTTAGAAAATGTTCTTTTTAATCAAAAACTCTACTTTTTAATACCCAAGATACTAAAACTCATGACTAATTTGGGCTAATACTATGCATAGATATAAAAGGTATAAAATATAAAGGCATTAGGAAGAATTCTTGTCAGAAGACATTAGGTTTTCATCAGGGCTTCTAAAGTGTTTTAAATTCCTAAACTGAATTCAAGCCAAAAAAAAAAAAAAAGTGAAAGCTTTCAAAATTTTAATTATGATCATTTCAACCAGGACTCAATTGTGTCCCCCTAAACTAACACACAGAGTTTTAAACTCTTCATATAAATATTTTGTGGAAAACTCATTTTAGGTATTGTCTGTAAAATCAGAAAAAACATACAAATTAAAGAAAATATCTATTCTGGTCAACTGAATTTGGTACATAGTAATCAGTATTCCAGAGCCATTGCCCAATCTCCAGAGTGGCTTTATTACTAGAATCTTATTCTCCAACATTTAGCAACTCCTCCATCCCATAGTTGGCAGGGACAGAAAATTTCCTTTCTGGAGGTGACCTCTGTCCTACCCAGTGGATTAGATGATTGCATGGTTACAGTCCATTGGCTTTGATTCTGGGATGCAAATGTTCTCTTCTGCATTGTACAATCCCTCTTTGTCTTGGAGTCTGGTCCTTTGTTAGTAGCAAACACCCTCACTGTGGGCTTGTCACAGTGATGTAGTAAAGGCATATTTTACAGAAATAAGAACCCCAGTGATGTAGCTGAAACTGATCAAAAGCCATCAGTAAATTGACAGATTGTTGTTTATGCAAGATTGGCCTTGGGTCTTTTGGAGAAAGAAACCTCCCCATATGCATGATGAAAGTCAATGCTTTGTCATAAAATTATGGTCTCTATAGAAAGGGAAATATAGTTTTGAATAAATTAATAAATGAATGACCCATGTCTTTGTAGATTTTCTAATAGAACATTCCATTTGTAATTTTCCATGGCCATTCATTGAATCATTTATTCTCTTCATTCTCACTGATGAGCATTCAGTTGCAATACAGAGATAAAATGAAAAAAAAAAGAGAAATAGTGCCTTTGTCTTCACAGATTTTAATTATCGTGGTGGATTCTGACAGGTAGTCAGACATCAAGTGATAAGAAGACAGTCATAGTTACTATGGTAACTGTGGTTATAGTTTATTTTTAAAATTCACTGTTCTCCTAACCATTTCCTTGCTGGAGTCATTATAGTATAAGACTAGGAAGTAATATGGTATTTTTCAGGTGATCAGGCAACTCTTGGGCCCCTATATAGAACAAATGTTGAATGATAGGTGAAGTAGCATCAGGAGACTCACTCTTATGATCTGACAAGGAAGACATGACCTAGTTGTGCTCAAGATAGGAGTTACAGTACCAGCATGGTATCATGGAAAAGCTACAAAGACAGGAAGTCTAATCAGATTGGCCCTTCACTGGCACATAGTAGAGATTGTTAAGTACCATACATATGTGAATAGGAATCAGTTAGACACAGCTATATACTCCTGAGTATATATCCAAAAGACGTTCCACCATACTACAAGGATACTTGCACAACTACGTTCATAACCACTTTAATAGTAATAACCAGAAACTGGAAACAACATAGATTTCCCTCAACTGAAGAATGGTTTAAAAAAAAAAAACTATTGAGGGATATATAGGTTGTTTCCTGGTTTTGGCTATTATGAGTAAAGCTGCTGTGAACATAGTTGAAGAAATGTCCTTGTGGTATGATGGAGCATCTGTAGGATATATGTCCACGAGTGGTATACCTCGGTCTTCAGGCAGAACTATTCCCAATCTTCTGAGAAACTACCAGACTGATTTCCCAAGTGGTTATACAAGTTTGCATTCCCACTAATAGTGGAGGAGCGTTACCCTTGCTTCAATTCCTCACCAATATGTGCTGTCACTTGAGTTTTTGATCCTAGTCATTCTCACAGGTGTGAGATAGAATGTCACAGTCATTTTGGGTTGCATTTCCTTGATGAATAAGGATGTTGAGCTTTTCTTTAAGTGCTTCTTGGCCATTAGAGATTCTTCTGTTGAGAATTCTTGATTTATCTCTGCACCTCATTTTTAATTGGGTTATTTGGTTTTCTAGTCTTTAATTTTTTGAGTTCTTTATATATTTTAGGTATTAGCTCCCTGTTAGTTGTAGAATTGGTGAATATCTTTTCCTAATTGGTGGGCTGTCATTTTGTTCTATTAAGAGTGTCCTTGGTCTTACAGAAGATCCAACCTATGAGAGAGAGCCAACCCCTGACACTCTTAATGATGCTCTGCTATGTTTACAGACAGGAGCATAGCATGACTGTCATCTGAGAGCTCCACCCAGAAAAGGATCAAAGCAGATGCTGAGACCCACATCCAAATACTGGATAGAGACTTGAGAGTCTTATGGAAGAGTTGGGGGAAGGACAGAGGCACAGGAAGGGAACAAAAACTATACAACAAGACCAACAGAGGCATCTAACCCAGGCCCATAGAGGCTCACAGAGACTGAACCATTAACCAAAGAGCATGCATGGACTAATCCCAGGCCCCCTACAGTCATGGAGCTGAGAGACAGTTTGGTCTTTATGTGGGCCCCCTACCAATTGGAGCAGGGGTCATCTCTGACACTACTCTGTTACTTACGGTCAGATACCTTTCCTCTAGCCAGGCTGCCTTGACAGGCTTCAGGGTAAAAGTTTACAGTTTGTTCTAATGTGACATGAAGTACTTCAGTGGGTTGGTGGGGGAGGGGTTTTCTCTAAGAAGAAGGGGAATGGGGATTGAGGACAGAGGGTGAGAGGACGGAGGGGCTGTGAATGGAATGTTAAAATTAATTAATTAATTATTTAAAAAATTGTGGTACATTTACACAATAAAATACTACTCAACTGGGGATCTAAGATGGCAGCGGCCCGCATGGACGCATTTTGAATGCAGGGAAAACAGCCATAAAGCCACAGAGTTATAAGACACTGAGCAATAATCTGAGTCACTCAAACATACTGGGTTTCACGCAGCTACCCAGGAATTATTAAAAGTCCCTGGGCAGGACTCTCCTCCCTTCTCTTGGACTCTCAGCAAAACAGACCGGCAGAAGCCTCTGAATCCGAGAATCAGGAATCATCACCAGGAGAGCCTCAGGGTAAGAACTACTCAGTTACCTGGCAGGCAGACCCAAACACCAGACAGGGTTACTCACAAGCCTCCTGGGTGCACAGATTCCACAAAGGCGTCCCGGCTATTTAGTGAAGGGTTGCGGACCCGGGGGAACAGAATACAATCTTAGCAGAGCCACAGCACAGCGAAGGGCAGCACAACAGCAGCGGGGCTCACAGCGGGACAGCCCGGCAGGTCTAAAATGGGACTGCCTGGGCAGGTCCACAGCTGCATTTTGGAAAGCACAAGCAAATTTGTGCTTCCCCGGAGGGGTGTTGGACATACATACAGGCCCCCTCCACTGGATTTACAGACACAGGGAAAAAACACTGCAGCTTGTCTGAGCAGTGGGATACACTTATGGCAGAGCTGAAGTGTACCAGAACTTGGAAAACAGTGGCCTGAAATTGCCAGTCTCCAAAGCCAGCTCCATCCAGACATAGGTGGAGCTGTGAGAATGGCAGAAAAGTAGGCGGCCAGGTTGGAAGGCAGATCTGTTCTCCACAGGGTCCAAGCCCTGGGAAAATTGTGGGATTAATACCAGACTCCTTTGCTAGTTCTGGCCTTTCTTGTGGGAAACCAGAGCTTAAGCATATTTAGTACCACCTCTGGAACAGTGAAGTTTTGGCCTGGGGGACACTGCTGAGGGACTCATCTTAAGGGCATGGAGTCAGGTACTTTCAAGACTACAGCTTGCAGCCTCAACCCCCAAACTTGGGACCTCCAGAACTCACAGAATCTGTGCCTGGGCACACAAGACCATGTCAGCAGAGCCGCTGCAGGCTGAATACTCAGTGTGCAACATAGAGAGCTCTGACTTGGGAGCAGTGAAACAATCCTGGGTCATTCCTCTTTGCCTGGGAGTGGGCAGCACCATCTCATAGTGCTTCTCGCTATTAGATGCACATTGACCCTGAGAACCCCCTGAGAACAGCTGGAAAGGACCACAAACACAGTCCCCACACATAAGCTGCAGGGAAGCTACAACCCCACCCAATAATCTGTGGCCTACCAACCTGCACTATCATCTGTATGAAAACCAATTGGATCCCAGGAACCTACAGGAACACATCCCACCACATCCCCTAACCTGAGTCCCCAATTGAAACAAAACAGGAAGGGGTGAGCTCTGGGAGACACTCTGAGAACCTCCACACAAGGCCCCATCCAACCAGTGGAAAGCAACAGATCACTAATAGATACAACTGCTACACCAAAGTGCCCCCCTTGGAACCCAACCCAGAAGGCACTAGGAGCAAACAGCTAAGAACAACCAAACGGCTAAAGGTGGGAGAAATAACAGAAACAACGGAAGTCAGGGAGATATGACTCCAAAAAAATAAAACTATGCTAGTACAGCAAGCACTGACCACTTCACCACAGCTGAAACACATGAAGACGATGACAATTCTACATTATGGAAAGTGATATAGAGTCCTTTCAAGGAGAATTTAAATCTATGAAGGAATTAAAAGAGTCTACAACTTCACAAGCGAAAGCAACAGAAAATACCATTGGAGAGCTCCAAGCCAAAGTGGCTCAACTTGAACAGGAAAAAGACAGGGCAATGAAAGATTTCCAGGCAAAGACAAGCAAATTGGAACAAGAAATGTACAAAACAAACAAAATCATTCAGGCATAAAAATGGAAGTGGAAACAATAAAGAAAACACAGTCAGATTTAAGAGTGGAAGTGGAGAATCAAGGGAAGAAAACAGGAAATAGAAATGAGTATCAAAAATAGGATACAAGAGATGGAAGACAGGATCTCAGGCATAGAAAAATCAATGGAAGAAATCAGTACAACATCCAAAGAAAACGAGAAAGCTAAAAAATCTCTCACCCATAACATCCAAGAAATCAAGGATTCAATGAAAAGATGGAACCTAAGAATTATAGGCATAGAGGAAAGAGAAGATTCCTGCCTCCAAGGTCCAGGAAATATCGTCAACAAAATCATAGAAGAAAACTTCCCAAACCTAAAGAAAGAGATCACCAAACAGATTAGATCAAAAAAGAAACTCCCCTTGTCACATAATAATTGAAACTCCAAATGTACAGAACAAAGAAAGAATATTAAAAGCTGTAAGAGAAAAAGGTCAAGTATCATATAATGGCAGACCCATAAGAATTACACCTGACTTCTCAGAAATTTTAAAAGCTAGAAGGGCCTGGACAGAATTCCTACAAGCCCTGAGAGAACATAAATGTCCAGTCAGACTACTATACCCAGCAAAATTCTCTATCAACATAGATGGAGAAAACAAGATATTCCATGACAAAATCAAATTTAAACAATGTCTACCCACAAAACCAGCTGTACAGAAGATCCTAGAAGGAAAACTCCAACCCAGAGAATATAACTACACCTAAGAAAACAGAGGAAATAGAAAACTCCACATCAACTAAACCAAAAGAAAAACAGGATGACCACCTATACCAAAATAATGGGAAATAACCCCTGGTCTCTAATATCCATCAACATCAATGGACTCAACTCCCCAATAAAAAGACACAAACTTACAGATTGGATCCATAACAAGACCTATCATTTTGCTGCATACAAGAAACACATCTAACTAACAAAGATAGACACTAGATCAGAGTAAAGGGCTGGGAAAAGGTTTTCCAAGCAAAATGGACCCAGGAAGAAAGCTGGAGTAGCCATATTAACATCAAACAAAATAGACTTCCAACTGAAGTTAATAAAAAAAAACAAGCATTACATACTTGTTAAGGAAATATTCATCAAGAGGACATCTCAATATTTAACATCTATGCCCCAAATAGAAAGGCACCTATATTTGTAAAAGAAACTCTTCTAAAACTTAAATCGCACATCGATCCCCACCCATTACTAGTGGGATACTTAAACACCCCACTCACAAAAATGGACAGATCATCAAGACAGAAGCCAAACAGAGAAATAATGAGTCTAACAGAGCTCATGAACCAAATGGACCTAACAGATATCTACAAAATATTTCACCCAAACACAAAAGAATGAATCTTCTTCTCAGCACCACATGGAACCTTCTCCAAAATCGGCCATATAGTTGGACACAAAGATAGCCTCAACAGATACAAGAAAATTGAAATAACCCCTTGTATCTTATCAGACCACCATGGAATAAAGCTGGACTTCAACAGCAAAAGAATCAACAGAAAGCCTACACACACATGGAAATTGAACAACTCTTTACTGGATGACTACTGGGTCAGGGAAGTAATAAAGAAGGAAATCAAAGACGTCTTAAAATCCAACGAAAATGAAGGCACAACATACCCAAACCTATGGGACACAATGAAAGCTGTGCTAGGAGGAAAGTTCATAGCACTAAGTGCCTTCAAAAAGAAAATTGTGACAGCTCATATTAGCGAATTAACAGCTAAACTGGGTGAATTGGAAAAAAAAAAGAAAAAAAGAAGCAAACACTCCCAAGAGGGGCAGAAGGCAGGAAATCATTAAACTTAGGGCTGAAATCAACAACTTAGAAACAAAAAGAATAAAGAATGATACAAAGAATCAATGAAGCCAAGAATTGATTCTTTGAGAAAATCAACAAAATAGACAGACCCTTAGCCAAATTAATTAAAAGTCAGAGGGAAAAAACTCAAATCAACAAAATCAGAAATGAAAAGAGAGAAATAACAATGGACATTGAGGAAATCCAGAGAATATTTGGGTCATACTTTAAAAATCTATACTCCACCAAAATTAAAAACTTAAGCGAAATGGACAATTTTCTTTTTTTTCCCTTTATTTCTTCAAGTTACATCTCAATCGCAGTCCCCTCCCTATTCCCCCCTCCAGTCCCACCCTCCCACACTCATCCCCCATCCTCTTCCCTTTTTTTTTTTCTTTTAAGTTTAAGGTATATCTTATTTCCCCCTACAGTTTCCCCTTTCAGTCCAACAAATGGCTCTTTCTCTTGAAATAATAAATACAATAAAAACAACAGAGATAATTAGGCAACAGTTATGAGGGTTATATGGCTTAGCGTACATTCCCAATGTCCAGTCCATATTTATTTGGTACCTGACTTTAACATTCTACTATCTAACCATCTCCATGAGTTTAAAGTTCTATATCTGACTCAACATTCATACTAACTTGCAACACAATTTTAAAAGTATCTTCTTAGATCTATAACACTCTCTTGACTCCTAAACAACTCAAAATTTAATTATGAGACTCTAGCTATCTGTTCTTCAACCACCTCAGAGACCTGAGAGGGATAAATATATCTGATTTTATAGGAAGTACAGGGCCTGCAGCTTCCCAAACTAAGAAATGACATACCTGTGGCTGCCTGGACAGTTCCCATTTTCTCTCCATACATTACAGCATCGATCTTCAGTCATTTGGCCCCATTTCTCTGACAGACATTGATTGTAGAGCAGGGGTTATGAAGGACTTACCTACCCTGTCTTGGCAGAGCTAGGTTGTCGACATACCTGCTTCCAGGTTTTGTCCTTTTTGGACAGCATTCTGTCTACAGTTGGAGCAAGGGGCTTTTCCTACCAAGAAATAGGCTTGTGACTAATTCAATCATCTCCCACTGGAGATTCTTCGATGCTCATCTTCTACTTGGAGGAGAGTAGGGGGTGCTGTCAGGAGTTGATATGTCTTGATATAAAAAAAATCTAAAGTTCCGAAAACATCTTTGAATGCCATATTCTGCAGATCTCTTGAGGTTTTTGAAGAGGCCCTATCTATCTCTTATATTAGGGTAAGCAGATGTTTTTTTTCTCTTAGCAGTTTTATTTCTGATTAGCTTAGAAAATAACTATAATAGGCTGTCATACTACCTAACATAATGACCGACTTGCATAACCATTAGTTTGCATTTCTTAATTATCCTAAACAGTTCATGACAATTAGTAGTAAAAGGCCGAAACATCACATTTCATTTTTATTTCTTTACCTCCTAACCCTTCCATCCCATTTCTCTGGGGTGGGTTGTCCTTATATAACAGTCCCTCATCTCAGTTGAGACGTTGTATGAAGGCCAAGAGCCGCCTCATTCATTGGGGGTCTACGAAGCAGTACCATCAGTGAAAAGTGTCTCATTGCCCAGGAGAGAGAACTACTAAACAAACAAATCAATAAGAAGACAATAGATAAAAAAAACTAAAAAATAGAAAAAAATATAAAAAATATATAAAAACATTAAAAATAAAAAGTCTATGTCCAAGTTCCCTTTGGTGTGTTAGTTGTAGTATCGATACCTTCTACTATATAGCTAAAATCCTACTATAAGTGAATAGATGCCATAGGCGTCCTTCTGAGTCTGGGTTAGCTCACTCAGGATGAGCTTTTCTAGTTCCATCCATTTGGCTGCAAATTGCATAATTTCATTGTTTTTGATAGCTGAATAGTATTCCATTGTGTAGATGTACCACAGTTTTTTAACCCATTCTTCAATTGAGGGACATCTAGGTTGTTTCCAGTTTTTAGCTATTACAAATAAGGCTGCTATAAACATAGATGAGGAAACTTCCTTATTATTTTGTGAAGAGGCATTTGGGTGTATACCCAGAAGTGATATGGCTGGGTCCTGAGGCAAAGCTATTCCAAATTCTCTAAGATATCACCAGACTGACCTCCATAGTAGTTGCAAAAGCCTGCACTCCCACCAGCAGTGAAGGAAGGTTCCCCTTTCTCCACACCCTTGCCAGCATGTGCTGTCATTTGAGCTTTTGATCTTAGCCATTCTGACAGGTGTGAGATGGAATCTCAGAGTTGTCTTGAGTTGCATTTCTCTGATGATTAAGGATGTTGAGCATTTCCTCAAGTGTCTCTCAGCCATTAGGGATTCCTCCTTTGTGAATTCTCTATTTAGCTCTGTCCCCCATTTTTTGATTGGATTATTTGGTTTCTTGGCATTTCATTTCTTGTGTTCTTTGTAGATTTTGGATATTAGCCCTCCGTCAGATGTGGGGTTGGTGAAGATTTTCTCCCAGTCTGTAGGCTGCCGTTTTGTTCAAATGACAGTGTCTTTTGCCTTACAGAAGCTTTTTAGTTTCATGAGGTCCCATTTATTGATTGTTGATCTCAGGTCCTGACCTATTGGTGTTCTGTTCAGGAAGTTGTCACCTGTGCCAATTAGTACAAGGGATCCAAGATGCAGCGGCCTGTGCGGATGTATTTTTATTTCAGGGTTAACAGTCACAAGGTGGCAAGTGTTGCAGGACGCTGTACAAAGGGCACGACCCCTTCTAAATCTCACCCAGCTACCCAGGGACCACGGAGGATTCCTGGGCAGGACACTCCTTCCCACTCTTGGACACGCAAGGAAGCGGCTGGACCTGGGAATCGGGATCACCCATCCCCCACCAGGAGAGTCTCCCGGTAAGTTCCAACCTAATACCAAGTGGGCAGATTCAGATCCCACGCAGAGATAATCCCCACCCTGCTGGTCACCCCCAGGTCTCGCACAGACCGAACTATGTGGCGAAAGTTGCGACCCTTGAAAGTGAGCTCATCTCGGCTGCAAAGTGCCTTCAGACTGCAAATAGCATTCTGTGACAAAACTGGCCAGTTTACAAGCCATGGGAGTGGCAAGGCTATTGGAGCTGAACGGCAGATTTACCTGATACAGGAACCAACCCTAGGCAAACTGCGAGATATCTGAAACTGTCGTATATCAGACTTTTATATTAGTACTGGCCCTTCTGGCGGGGAACCAGAGCTTACTTGTACACAGCTCCACCACCTAAATTAATTAGGTCTCCATCTGGGAGGCAGGGTTGAATGACTCACCTGATAGGGGTGGAGTAAGGCAACTCAAATCCTATATCAAAGTGTTCCCTGTGGACCCAAGTCCAGAAGACAGCAAAAAAAAAAAAAAAAAAAAAAATTCCACATGGCCAGAGGCCCCAGACAAAAAAAAAAAACAAAAACAAAAACAAAAAACAAAAAACAGAGCGAAATGTCTCCAACAAAAGAAAGCAACACTATTCTGTCCAGCCCGAACAACTTCACCACAACTGAAACACATGAAAACGATGACAATTCTACATTATAGAAAGTGATAGAGTCCCTTCAAGAAGAACTTAAAACGATGAAGGAATTCAAAGAAGCCACAATTCTACAAGTCAAAACAACGAATAACACCATTAAAGAGCTCCAAGCCAAGGTGACAATTTTCTTGATAGATTCTACCTACTGAAGCTAAAAAAAGATCAGGTTAACAGATTAAACAGCCCTATAACCCCTAAGGAAATAGAAACAGTCATTAAAAATTAACCAACCAAAAAGAAAGCCTAGGGCCAGATGGTTTTAGCACAGAATTCTACCAGACCTTCAAAGAAGAGCTAACACCAATATTCTTCAAAAACTTTCACCAAATAGAATCAGAAAGAACACTGCCAAACTCATTCTATGAAGCCACAGTC
Organism: Lophiomys imhausi; assembly: GCA_907164525.1. Lineage (NCBI taxonomy): Eukaryota > Metazoa > Chordata > Mammalia > Rodentia > Muridae > Lophiomys > Lophiomys imhausi. The sequence continues at coordinate 4,624,813 of CAJQZJ010027982.1, read as the reverse complement.
ACCCTGATTCCTAAACCACACAAAGACCCAACAAAGAAAGAGAACTTCAGACCAATCTACCTGTACAATAAGAACTTCAAGGACCTGTACAACAAGAACTTCAAGCCCTTGAAGAAAGAAATGGAAGAGGCCTTTAGAAGATGGAAACATCTCCCATGCTCATGGATAAGTAGGATCAACATAATAAAAATGGCCATCCTACCAAAAGCAATATATAGATTCAATGCAATTCCTATCAAAATACCAACACAATTCTTTATAGATCTGGAGAAAGCTATTCTCAATTTCATATGGAACAACAAAAAACCAGAATAGCTAAATCAATCACTACAATAAAAAAACATCTGGAGGTATCACCATCCCAGATTTCAAGCTATACTACAGAGCAATAGTAGTAAAAACAGCATGGTACTGGTACAGAAGCAGACCCGTAGATCAATGAAATCGAATTGAAGACCCAGAAATGCACCTACACACCATTGGCCACCTAATTTTTGACAAAGAGGCCAAAACCACATAATAGAAACAGGACAGCATCTTCAACAAATGATGCTGGTCCAACTGGATGTCCACTTGTAAAAGAATGAAGCTAGACCCATACTTATCACCTTGTACAAAACTTAAGTCCAAATGGATCAAAGACCTTAACATAAGGCCGGTCACACTAAATCTACTAGAAGATAAAGTGGGAGAAACCCTCGAACTAATTGGCACAGGCGACAACTTCCTGAACAGAACACCAACAGCTCAGGACTTGAGATCAACAATCAATAAATGGGACCTCATGAAACTGAAAAGCTTCTGTAAGGCAAAGGACACTGTCATTCGAACAAAACGGCAGCCTGCAGACTGGGAGAAAATCTTCACCAACCCCATATCCGACAGAGGGCTAATATCCAAAATCTACAAAGAACTCAAGAAATTAAATGCCAAGAAGCCAAATAATCCAATCAAAAAATGGGTAACAGAGCTAAATAGAGAATTTACAAAGGAGGAATCCCTAATGGCTGAGAGACACTTGAGGAAATTCTCAGCATCCTTTACCATCAGAGAAATGCAACTCAAGAGAACTCTGAGATTCCATCTCACACCTGTCAGAATGGCTAAGATCAAAAGCTCAAATGACAGCACATGCTGGCAAGGGTGTGGAGAAAGGGGAACCTTCCTTCACTGCTGGTGGGAGTGCAGGCTTGTGCAACCACTATGGAGGTCAGTCTGGTGATATCTTAGAGAATTTGGAATAGCTTTGCCTCAGGACCCAGTCATACCACTTCTGGGTATACATCCCAATGCCTCCTCACGGAATCACAAGGAAATTTCCTCAGTTATGTTCATAGCAGCGTTATTTGTAATAGCTAGAAACTGGAAACAACCCAGATGTCCCTCAACCGAAGAATGGATTAAAAACTGTGGTACATCTACACAATGGAATACTATTCAGCTATCAAAAACAATGAAATTATGCAATTTGCAGCCAAATGGATAGAACTAGAGAAGCTCATCCTGAGTGAGCTAACCAAGACTCAGAAGGATGCACATGGCATCTATTCACTTATAGTCAGATTTTAGCTATATATTCAGGATAACTATACTACAACCAAGGCACCTAAGGGAACATGGACATAGACTTTTTTTTTGCTTGTTTGGTTGTTTTTTAGTTTTCTCTCCCTGGCAATGAGACACTTTTCACTGGTACTGCCTTGTAGGCCATCAGTGTATGAGGAGGCTCTTGGCCTTCATATGACTTCTGAAGTGGGGCGGGAACAGTTATGTAGGGACACACCACTCCAGAGTAGTGGGATGGAATGTTTAGGGGGTAGAGGGTGGGAAGGTGGGGCTGGGAAGGGGGAAAGAGGACAATGTGATGGAGATGTAACCTGAAGCAATAAATAAATAAATTTATTTTTAAAAATACTACTCAGCTATTAAAAACAAAGACATCATGAAATTTGCAAGCAAATGGATGGAACTAGAAAATATCATCCTGAGTTAGGTAACCAAAATCCAGAAAGACATACATGATATATTCTCAGTTATAAGTGGAAATTAGCCATAAAGTACAGGACAACCATGCTACAATCCACAGACTCAAAGAAGCTAAGTTACAAAGAGGGCCCAGGGGAGGATTCTTGAATAGCACTGAGAAGGGGAAATAAAATAGACATCAGAGGTACATGTTGGGACAGAACTGAGTAGGAGACAGTGGGGTGGGAACAGAAGGGATCAAGTGCACAAGTATGGGAGGACTGAGGGAGAGAGCACTGGGAAAGAGTACTGAAATTGATGATGAGGAGTGCAGCTCTGGGAAGAGCAAGAAATTAGGATAAGGAGAACTCCCAAGAATCTGTGAGCAAGACCTTAGCTAGTACTTCCAGCAGCAATGGATATGGAACCTGAAATTACCACCTCCTATAACCAGGCAAGACTTCCAATGGAGGGATAGGGACAACAACACACTCAAAAAATCTTTGACCCCAAATTTGTCCTGCTTACAAGCTGTGCTAGGATAAAGATGGGACAGAAATTGAGGGACTGGCCAACCAATGAATGGTCCAACTTGAGCCAACCCCTGGCAGTATCAATGCTATTCTGCTATACTTTCAGACAGGAGTAGTGTAGTATTGTGGACAAGGACAATTAGTGTAATTGTCCTCTGAAAGGCTTCACCCAGCAACTGATCGAAACAGATGCAGAGACCCACAGCCAGACATTAGGGGGAGCTTGGAGAATCTTGTGGAAGAAGGGGAGAAAGGATTGAAGGAGCCAGAGAGGTCAAAGATATCACAAGAAAATCTATGGAATCTACTAACCTGGGCCTATAGGGACTTGACCACAAACCAAAGAGCAAGCATAGAATGGACTTAGGCTCCCTTCACATTTGTAGCAGATGTGCAGCTTAGTTTTTATGTGGAAAACTAACAACTGGAACAGGGGCTGTCTCTGACTCTGTTACCTACCTTTGGATCCCTTTCCTCTAACTGGGCTGCCTTGTCTAGCCTCAGTAGGAGAAGATGCTCCTAGTTCTGCTGCAATTCAATATGACAAGTCGAACTGATATTCATGGGAGGTTTCCCTTTTTCTGAGGAGAAAAGTAGAGGGGAATAGGGGTAGTGGAAGGGTAGGATGGAGGGAAAGCTGTGATCTGAATGTAAAGTAAATAAATTAATAAAAAGAAGATAATTGAATAGTTATTGTTAGCTCTAAAATCCTTACCCTTAAAAGGCTACCATATAATTCCACATTCTCATCCCAGATGTCTTACACTCTCCAATATGATCTATCCTAACTTATTTTCTTTGAAGTGAGAAAGCAGGAGTCATAATATCATAGTACACAGCATCATTGAAACTTAACAGCTATTTCTTCTGGCTGTGTTCTCACTGGTTGCCTTATCTTACACTGCAATGAGGGCTGCCTCTACAAAGAAGGGGGAATCTGTTGGGCTTAATGGTATATCAGTCTTTTCACAATTTCAAAATCCTCCCTACCTGCTGTAAAAACTCCTCTCTTATCTGTCCCTAACAGCAAGAAGATATTCTCTCTCTGCTGATCAGAAGGCCTGAAAAATGCAATCATAATTAAAAAAAAAAACAGACTGGAAGGAGGGGGCAAGTAATGAAAAAAGCTGTGAAAGAAATAATTGGTACTAGAAATCTTAAAGTTGTTCTTGCCAAGTTGAAATGCCATCTCATGGAAAGTCAGAATTCTGACATGCACATAAAACATGATATAGTTTCTGAAACAATTCAGAGGTGAGAAATTTGTTTATTATTAGAAAAGTCTGGGTACTTCTCTGACTCTATCTCTGGTTATTTAAGTGGTCTTAAAATGATTGCCTAAACCTCTTTGGTCTCTAGAATTGGTCTTATTAATAAGATAAGGATTGTAACAATTCAGAGGATGCTGAGGAGAAAAAAAAAGAGAGAGAGGAAAAAACTTTAGAAACATTTGAGACCAAACTTCTCACTACAGGACACTGGAGAAAAGTAGGTGGAAGTGTTGGATATATAAGTTGGAATGCTGTGTATGCTAGTCAAGGTTAGTTTGCTTTTCAGTTATGTCAATTTTTAGTCAATTTGGTCTTATTTGCCAAAAGAAAGCTTACTGAGTTTGAGAAAAATATCCACAGTGATGTCATGTTTGTGATGAAGAAATCACAATTCCTAGTCCTCAAACCCCTCAGTATCCTGCAACTGTGGACATGTGGAGGTTTGTGAAGTATTAGTGTGCAGGTTACATGGAAGTCACCTATGGTTCTGGCTTTTACTAGTAATTTCCTGTCCCTCCCACAGAGATTCACACACTGACATTCCCAGAAGCAAAGCAGAAGTTTCTAGAGAACAGGATTTGACTAGTCTACTTGTGTCCTGGGAGGGAAGAAGAGAACTGTCAATTTTCAGGGCATCTGCAGAATATCACCACCTCATCTTAACTTTTTTTGTTCAAAGATAATGAGAGATGATCCCCAACACTCCATCTACAGAGAGGAAAACTTTGCCAATTCTATTTTGTTTGACAGCCTTGACGCCAAGAACAACACATTCCTACAGACTCCTGTCTTGGTAGAGATGCAAGGGCTGGCCCTAAAAGAGGACTAGCACTCTCAATTCTATTTGAGTTGGCCAGGCACTGAAGTCCAGCTGTCACTGCAAGGCCATGTTTCCAGCAAATTTTAGAGCAGTTTACACACTGCAAAGCAGCATCTGCTGCCCCGGCCCCAGCTACATGCCAAGTGCTGTTAAAAAGAGATTTCTGCCTGGGCCAGATGCAGTTCTTAGGATAAGCGCATCTGTGCACTTTTTTTCATGCAGCCAGCTCTAAAAGGTGAATGGAGCTTCATGCCAACACTGGGCTCCAATGACGCCATTTGTTAGCTTGATAAATTTTGGAACAGAATATAATTAAGTCAGTATCCCAAAATTTTAAGCATTTTCCCCACAGTTCTAGAATCAACCGTATTATAAATTACTATACACTTCAGCCATTTATTTTCCAAATTTCCTCCCTCATTTAGGATTAAAGTACATTATTCCTTAGAAGAGGGATCCTTGCAGATGCCATAGAATCAAACAAACAAAACACGGGACTTTGGGTGCTGCAAAGTACAAAATGGATTCTTGTAATAAAATCTCTTGAAGGCAGATAGTGAAATTAGGCAAGCAGGAGTGCTGTGTAACATTCTTCTGAAAGGAGGATGGCAGAGAGCTCATGAATGGCTTTAGTTTTAATTTTAAAGGACCTACTGTGACATGTCATTAGGATATCATTTGGAGCTGTGTGTTTATGGATCTCACATGTTCATTCTGTTCCTGAGAATTTGTTAAGTTGCTAGTATGTACCACGTATTGTGGAATTAGAAATAAAAGAGACATTGTTCTTAAAGAACTCATAATTCTATTTTTACCAGGAAATAATTAAATTAAAAAATATTTTTAAAAATACAGAAAAGATATACTCAGAGTCCTATAGTAACACAAAGAATTAAATTATTAAAATTATTTGCTACCCATCCTCTTCTATAGTTAAAAAAGACACAGTTTCAAAGAATATCCTATACAACTTCCAGTTGTATATACTTGACCTTCATACCCCACCAGTGAAATCAGTATACAAAGCTACAGACTAGGGATGTGAAAAGAAATAAGATTAGAAATTGAACTCAGTTCTGATTCATCCTTTATACAGAAATTAGATATTTCAAAATGCTTTTTTTGTTGAAAAGTACAGAGAGTTAATTAGGATTAGATCACTCCCCAATACCCACTCCATGTCTTCCCATCCTCCACTGTTGTCTGTCAGTTGTGTAGTTGGCTGGATGTGTTCTGGACAGGGCTTGATAGTGTTTGCCTCCTGTTGTTCTCTAAAAGCTTGCTGTTTTGAGAATAAAATGCTATGTACTCAATTCAGACTACAGGGAGTGGGGGTAAAATGAATGGAAGAAAAGCAGTGAGTACCTTGACTCCATGTTTATCACATACTAAACACTGTGGTCTATCCCATAGAGGCTGCCTGTTCATCTTTCTATCTGAGTCATATTCCAAAAGTGCTGCCACAAATGTTTTCCTTTTATTTATCCATAAGAGTTTGTACTTGTTCTGAAACCAGCAGTAGTGATTTAATGAGAATATATTATTATGGAGATTAGTTACCAGTTTATTTTCTAAACAACTAAAGTTTTATGGAAAGCAGCCTTGAAACAACATTTATTTGCAAACAAGCTGGGTAGGAAATTCCATGTTCTACAGGATATTTTTCTGTTTGGGATCAATCATCTTTACCTTGATGTTTCAGTAAGTATCTCAGCTAAAATTATGCATATTCTATCTAACTAACTTACTCCTTTGGGGGACTGCATAAACATGTGATATAGGATGAGATGTGGTATCATATCTCTGGCTGGCAAACGTGTTTCCTAATCCCTTTACATCTTCTGAAATAACACTACAAATCAGCCAGTGTACAGCATGTAAGGCAGAGTGGATAAAGAACCCATTGTAACAAACCAACATCCAAACCACAGGCCCAAATGTTTGGATGGGCTTCAAAGAACCTCCAGAAGCCTCTGACCAAAGCCTGGCAGCTCCACACAGGAGTTCAGTAACAGGGACAAAGACTGCCAAAACTGCAGTGTGCCAAGACAGCCAAAGTGAGCTGGCAGAAAGTGCAGCCAGAATTCCATAAAGCAGGAGAGCCAGGAGAATAGATGCCAGGGGCAGGAAGCAAGAGACAGCTTCCAGGGGAGTGGGATTGGTTTTACTTACTTGCTGTAGCGTTCACCAGCCTTCTTCTTTATGACTGAATTTGGGCTGTTACAAAGCCACATTCATCATTTCTTCTGATAGGGGGTTAGAGAGCTGAAGAATGTGTGTAACAACCTATTTCCAAGCAGGCTGGGCACAGGTATTGATATGAGAGTAAGACAATAATATCAGTCTAGTCTGGAGAACCCACATCCTCATTGCATCCCAATGGTGTCTTTTAGTGGCAACTAGGATTTTAGTGGAATGACTTCTAGCAGAGGGTAACAAAGTATAGCAAAGAAACAATTTTAAAAGGTTAATCTGATTGAGAATAGCCCACATGTGCTCACTTATTCGAATTCTCAGTCTGTGGTTGGTGGAAATTGTTTTGAAAAATTATGAACTGTGGTCTTATTGGAAGAGGTATGTCACTAGGGGTGGGCTTTGAAGTTTCAAAAGCCCAAACTGGACCCAGTCATTCTCAGTCTCTCTCTCTCTCTCTCTCTCTCTCTCTCTCTCTCTCTCTCTCTCTTCCTCTCTTCTCTCTCTCTGTGTCTCTCTGTGTCTGTGCCTCTATCTCTGTCTCTCTATGTCTCTGCCTCTGTCTCTGTCTCTATCTGTGTCTCTCTGTTTCTCTCTGTGTCTATGTGGCTGTCTGTCTGTCTCTGGAAAGAAGGTTGTAGGAAGAGGTTGCTGGAGGGAATGAACTCTAAATGGAATATTAAAGAATAAGGAAGCATTACCCAAGCAATAGCAGGGAAACAGATATCTTTGCTAAAAGGACAACTTGTACAAAATTCATAAAACAATGAGATCACACTAGTTCAATGAGGCTTGACTAGAGTGTGATGAGAGAGAGGGGCAATGAAGCCAGGAGGTCAATTGAAAGCCTGAAATAAACCTTACTACTCGAGGTAGAGGGTTTAACTTTATTCTAAAGAAATAAAAATACAAAAGACAGTAATAAAATCATAAAATCACATTCTGTAACTCAGACAAAAATCATAGAAAGAGCAGGAAGACTGCCTTGATAAAGGACAGTTAAACTTATCTAGGTACATGTTAGTGGTGGTCTGAGTTAATATGTAAATATATATATATATATATATATATATATACTTAGTGGGTGAGATAGGGAGATAGACTGCATAGACAAGGAGATAGAGAATGTTGCGTGAACAGAAATACAAACCACAGGAAAAGGAAGATTTGCAAGCCTATGTGCCTGTGTATGCATGTGTGTGTGTGTGTGTGTGTGTGTGTGTGTGTTGAATTTGATGAAGGCTAATCAGGCAACAAACATTAGTTTTGAATACATTACTACTGAGGTATCTATTGAGCCTGTAGCTAAGGTAAGAAGCAACACCTAGAGGCATAGATTGGAAGCTTTTGCATGAACTTTGCTTTTTTTAAGTAGCAAATATCTTTATTATAAAGAAAGAACTGCCTCCTACTCTCCCTTTGAAAGTGTGAGCCACAAGATGATCCTAGGCCAGTTGGAAAAGATTCCTTATGTAAGCATGGAGTTTGGAACTCATAAAGTCCAAAACTACAAATTTGACCCATTTCTCATTTCAAGGTTTTAGCCAGAGGCAAGTATCCTAGGTCAGTCAGCTCCTGGCAAGTTTGTATCCCCTTTAATGCTGTCTGCATTTTCATTACAAAATCGTCACAGATCTAACCAGACTCTCAGGTTATTCTAGGCTTATATCTATTGGGGCTAAAGGACATTGACCTTCCTTGCAAGTCCCCTATTCCTAAGCTTGAGAACTGAAACTAAACAAGTATATGATCTTGTCAAGGGAGAGTATGAGATGTAAACAAATCAGTCCTTGGAGGAAAAAGATGACTCCATTGGTCTTAGTTATAATTATTATATCTTCTCATATCTTAGGAGATCAGGCTCTGCTTCTAGATTGCTTAGATTCTTTCTAGTAACAGGTATTGGTGAGAATTCTCTTCCACATGACAGTCAGGGTCAGTTTGTTCTTTGTGCTAATTAAAAATTCTGCCTATCTTGAACCAAAAATTCCTCAGGGAACAGAACAAAGAGAACTTTCTAAGGATCTGACCACCAAAACCTTGAGTAGCTTGCTCAGAGTTCAATATCCTCGGGCCTCTGTGTCATGATTATCAGCACTGTGCTTTGCCAAAATTCCATACTTTCTTTAACACCTTGATTCATCCTTACCTTTGTTTCTCCATCCCCATTTCCCTGAACTTAGGTCTTGCTCATCCATGTCTCATTTCTTCTGAGGAGCCTCCTAGACGATTTCTGTGTTTCCACTCCATTACCTTTTATTTTACGAATTTGTCGTAATTTTCCAACATGCTTTTCTGTGCTACCTCCCTTTTCTGATAGAAAGTATATGCTATAGAACTTGACTTCTTGAGAAATTGATTCAAATTGTTCAGCTGGCATTTCAAGGCTCCCCCATATATAAAGATGTATTCATTTTCCATTTAACAGCCACCGTCTCCTCCCAGTGACTTTTCTGCTACCTAAGTGTATTTCTAAAGTTTTACTTTTCTTCTGCTATTCTCTCTAGATACCAGTACAAATATTGTCCTTCCTTAAAATTCAAATTGCATCCTTTTCCCACATTAAAAAAGTTAATAATTAGCCACTTACTACTTTTATTCTTTCCTTAATCATCAGAGAAATGCAACTCAAGATGACTCTGAGATTCCATCTCACGCCTGTAAGAATGGCTAAGATCAAAAGCTCATATAACAGCGCATTCTGGCAAGGGTGTGGAGAAAGGGGAACACTCCTCCATTGCTGGTGGGAGTGAAAGCTTGTGCAACCACTATGGAGGCCAGTCTGGCGATATCTTAGAAAACTTGGAATAGCTCTGCCTAGGGACCCAGCTATACCACTTCTGGGTATACATTAAAATACCTTATAGTTTTCATAATTGTTGGCTAATTATTCTTATTGTTTTGTATTGTATTTCTTATTATAAGAAAAAGAGCATTTTATTGGACTAAAAGGGGAGATGTTGGGCAGAGAAGATACACCTTAAATTTAAAAAAAAAAAGAGGATAGGAGGGAGAGGGGAAAGTGGGTAAGAAGGGTGGGACTGGGAGGGGAGGAGGAGGGAGGGGGCAGAGATTGAGATGAAATAAATACATGCTGGAAAAAAAAAAGAAATCTGATGCTAAGCTATCTGAAGACTTACACATTCATTTTCTAATTCTTTCCCAAATTTCAATTTTAGTGTCTTATGGTCTTCAAAGTGAGCACAACTAGTCAAAATAAATAAAGAGTTTCCTTAACCAATGAGATTGAATCTACCTGGGAGTGGGGGCAGGAAAGGAAATCCACAGGATAGCAGGAGTCATTGCTGCTGGGAATGAATCCTATGTCTAAGGACTTTCAGAATGTGACTGTGCAGCCAGTCGGAAGTTTCCCAGCAGGGTAGACCCCTCTCCTCCTGGGAAGGCTCATGAATTGCAGAAACACCCTTGGAAGGTCCTTGTTACCCAGGAGGCATCAAAGGGAATGAAGTGTTTTAGGCATTCCTGGGGTAACTGGCATGCAAAAGTAAATGAGTGAAACAAAGGAATGTACTTACTAGAGCTCTCTTCCAGGTGTCCACTGATTTTTCAAGTCTAAGCGATGCATTGTACCAGAATCCTATCTTTCTAAAAGCAGCAGGAGAAAGCCATTCATTCTCCATTTTGTCTAATTACCCATAATTTTTGCTGTGATAGAAAAGAAAATACACTCTCCAAGTCTAAGATGCTATATTAAGAAATAATCTGTTTGGTAGTTGTCTGTTCGTATGGCCTCTTAAAATGTTTTTAATCAAAATTTATTTACATAGGAGATATTTCAAACCCAGACATTTATCTGTTTAGTTCATAGTCATTGGCAACCACAACAGTAAATGTCAATTCCTAAACTAACAGCTCACACTTGCTCAATACAAATGTTATAAATTAGTGCTTAAGGTTTTAGTGTGTTTAATAAAAGCTTAATAATTTTCCATGCTTATTTCCCATTTCCTGGCACAATTAACTTCCAGAGTATCTGAGCACATGTGAAAGCAATGCCCTTTAAACATAGCCAACTCTTTATATCCACTGTTTATAACTTGCCCGAGCCATTGAGGACAAAACAATCCCCTTAATTCAAGATGACATAAGGAGCTGGAGAGGGAGATCAGCTTAATTTCATAGGAAAGTTATTTGTCTTTCCCACTAAAGTAAACTAAACAATGAGCTGAAGGAACAGCTTGAAAAGATAAAATTATTGTTCAAGTATTTATGTTTCAAAATAATTTAACTAAAAACAATCTCCACATAAAGTGAGAAAAAATTAAGCAAAAGGAAAGATAAAATTAACAAAGAACAAATTCAAAAGGCAGAAGATAAAATGGTTCAAGTATTTCCATTTAGTTAAAATAATTTAACTAAAAACAATTTCTACATAAAATGAGGAATGATTGGGAAAAGATGCAATTCTTTATACCGGGGTTGAAATTTATAGACTTTTCAGTCTTGAAGCCAGTGAGTGCTTGTAAGAGACTTAGTGTGGCAGATTACAGGGCAAAGGAACAACTGGGTAAACTTCCACCTCTGTGGTCTTATGTCTGCAACAGAGCACTTGGTGGGAGCAGCCTCATTACTCAAATAGGGTTAAAACCACATGAGCAGATCCAACCCAGGCAGTGGTCCTCTCTTAGTACACACAGCTGGCTGGAAATGGGGGTGCAAAGTTTTCAGCAGCTCAAAGGTTCTGATCAAGCAGAATAGCCACGAGTCTCAAACTTCTACAGAAACCTGCCTCCACAGTGAAGCCTACAGCCTAACCTAAGGCAAAATTAGGGAGAATGCTATATCTCAGAGGACGGGCAAAAGAAACAAATGGACAAACGTATCTCAGCTAATCTGTGGTAAAATTTTCCTTAGGTCATCAAACCCAGAAGAAACTCAAACGGAGAAATAAGAACAGTCATTTATGAAAACTGTAGTAATTTTTATCTAAATGTGGATGATGGGAATGGCGGTGATTTAGAGGGATAGAGAAATTATTATAGTTTTGTATCTATAATTTATAATGATTTTACTGAAAACAATGTCATTCTTGTTAACTGACAAAAACAAAAGAAAAAGTGCCATGGGAAAACTGTACATACACACAAATGATTTTGTCTGTTAGAACTCCTATTACAAAATATCAGAGATGGAGAGGTTTAAACAATGGAAAGGTACTTTTCCACAGTCCTGGAGGGGAGAAGGCAAGGGTAAGTTTATTGGCAGGTTGGTTCTTCTGATGTACCTCCTCTGGATTAGTAAGTGGCGTCACCTCACTTCCACAGAGACACTTCTCTATGTTTTAACTGTGGGTCCTTGCCATTTCTCCTAAGAAGAACAGTAATTATATTGAAGAAAGTTCCTTCACTCAGCCAAGATGATGTCTCTAAGTACAGTTATATTTTAAAGTACTGTGGGTACTTTAAATCCCAACATGAATTTTGGGATGTGAAATAATTCAGCCCATAAGAGTAATACAATTACACATGTGTTCAGATATGCTGAAAGTCAGCTGCACAAAGAAATGGTAAATAAACATGTCAGAAAACTATTGAGCTCTAATTAAATATACTAAAACTTTAAACACTGATTTGTAACATTTTTGTTGAGCAAATGTAAGCTGTTTGTTTAGGAATTGATATTTACTGTTGTGCTTGGTGGTGACTATGGACTAAATAGGTAAATGTATGATAAATAGCTATGTTTGAGAAGAAACTTCAGATAGGTAGTTTTAAAAAATAACTTAAATACAGTTTATTTTTGCTTACTACTTTATAGTAATACTGGTAAACATTCTAGTTGGGAGCATACATTATTCTGTAGTTTCCAATGTACTTTCACCTTTTTTTTCTTCATATGCTAGCAAAATTATTTTGGTCTATAGATATGATATTGCATCCACATTTGTGTTTTCAAAGCTTAGGCTTCTCAGTACCGAACCTATAAAATTATTCTTCCATAAAAGTAGAAGTCTTGATTCTCTTTTAAATGTGTGGAATGCAATCTAAGTTCTATGAAATTAATTTATTTGATAGTGTTATTGTTTCCATAGAAAGAAGGTAGAATACTATAATGTATAGAATAAGAAAACAATCTCTGTGAATACGGTAAAATAAGGATATCTAATTTTTTTCTCTACAGAAATAATGACAGCAATGTTGAAATTGTCAGTGGGGCTTTTTCAGAATTCTGAAAATTAAACAGTAAATGAAGATATAGCGGGTCTTGCTCAAATCAACAACAAAACCAGTGAAATTTTAATATTGTTTCATTTGGCTTATTCTCAGGACTTCATCTCACCTGAAGGTTGCTTAGAATTCCAAAGTCACTTCCAAAAGAAATTTAGCAGACTCCCAGAAACTCCCTCTGAAGCAAAGGGCTGAACTGTTTCACACCACATGGCCAGAGCTTTGTCATCATTTCCCATATCTGATGGTTAGAGGGAGGAATGCACTCACAAGGCTGGCTTTATTTCATTTGGTTAAAACTTGCCTAGTGAAAATAGCATTTTCAAACATGGGTGCTTCCTTCTACAAACTAAATTTACCTTCTTTGTTTGGGATTAAAGGAGTGTACTAAGGACAAGTCTGCATTCCAGCTAGATCACACAGACCTAGAAGGTCTTTGAATGTGATCTCTTGCCAGAGCAGCCATGTTGCTGGATTAAAATTTCTGTACAGTTGCCTAATCTAAATCCAAACAAGCAGGAAGCTGAATGACCCACATACACACAGGTTCTGACATCCATGTTGATTGAAAGAACTCACACACATTGCTCATGCAGTTTAAAATCTGTTCCAAACAATCTATGTCAATACAACTATACAAACAGTAGTTACTGTTCCTTTGGATTTTTTCATAAGATGGGATGAGACAATCTTGAGAGCAAGAAATGCCCACTATCTTAGTCAAGGATGTACACATATACTAACAAACTTGTCAAGTTACAAAAGTTGGGTGTGCTTCCTTCACTGTAGGAGTTGCAACTCAGTAACACAGATTTTGTTTTGAAACATGAAAACAGAACTTAATGAATGTGTATTAATACTGTGTTGTTAAAATTTTGCTTTAGTTGAATATGTGTGTGTGTGTTTGTGTACTACATTATATGGTACATCTTTGTTTTTTCTATAAGCATGAAAAAAGTGTTTGAAAATTCAGAACCAGAATAGTAGAATTATAGGAGAAATCTGCCATGCTTTAAGATAAAGGAAACTTCTATTTTCAGAAACACTTCTGATAAATTGTTTCTGAAAGTACAAATAAAAGAATACACAAATTGTGGAAAGCATTGTCAGAGTAAATATATTAACTATGCAATAATGATTCAGAAAAAATCTGGGCTCTTTAGCAACTCTTAAATTCTAGCTTTAAACATCATAATTCATGAATCTTTCATTACTCTCAAAGCCAGAAGTATCTTCTTATCTTTCAAAATTTTATAGTAATTTATCTTTTCAGGACTCCAGCTGGTGGCTCTGACTTTCAAACAGAGGCCCTCCTCAGTTTCCTGAGTCCCCAGCTTCCATGCAAGCATTCTGACACATAAAAGAGGACCAGTGGAGCCACTATGGTAAGACTAAGGGTGACTCTCCCTGGGATTTGCAACATGGCAGCATCTGGCTGACTGGTAGCTGGGGAATCGAGCTAACAGGCCCTGAGCTTCCCTGAGCCCAAGCATGCTGTGGAAAGGATATAGACTACATATTGGAACTCCGAGTTCCCCCTCCCCCTTTGCCTGGACGTTCTTCTGGGCACTCAGGGTACAGCACCTAGATATCAACCCAGAGCAATAAATCAGTTCTGGACCACTGCATTCAGCCCGAGCAACCAGGCTGAACAAAATCACGGAGCTTCAGTCTGAGAGGCACAGGTTGACCCTGAGACTCACCTGAGAGCAGCTTTGGAGGATCATAACCACGGTTCTGACTCCCTAGCTACAAGAAAACTGTTAGAAGAACTGCAGACCCAGGCAGGAAGCTCTGGAACACCGCATTCCAGGAAAGGAAAAGTCAGCTGAGATTCCCCCCTGAGTCACAAGTGCTGTAGATACCTTGGAACTACCTGCCCATACCCACTTTGGCAGGACACTCAGTCTGCCTCAGTCTATAGCATCTAGATCTTGGCCCAGAGCAGTAAAGCAGTTCTGGACCACTGCATGCTACCCAAGAGAGTGGGCTTCACTGGATCACAGAGTTTCTGACGGAGAGGTTCAGGTTGATTCTGAAACCCCCCTTGAGAGCAGCTTGGGAAGACCATAACTACAGTCCTGATACCCTAGCTACAGGGAAATTGTTAAAAGCCCTGCTGACCCAGGAATGCTGTTCTGGAACCCAGTGCTTCTGGCAGGGAAAAGGTGGCTGAGTTTTCCCTGAGTCCAAGTGCTATAGATGCCTTGTGAACTCCATATGGGAACTCCCTGCCTATGCCCACTTTGTCAGGGCACTCAGTCTATAGCCTCAATCTACAGCATCTAGATCTAGCCTGGATCAGTAAAGCATTTCTGGACCATTGTGTGTTGCTCAAGTGAGTGGGCTGCACTGGACCATAGAACTTCTGACTGAGAGGCACAGGTTGAAATTGGGATTCCCCCTGTGCAGCCTGGGAGGACCATGACCACAGTCCTGATGCCTAAGATGCAGGGGAACTGCAGCTCTAGCCTATAGTCTGTGGCCTGCCAACTACCACCCCCCCCCTCAACATCACTAAGAAGACCAGCTAGATCTCAGGAAACTGGAGGTGGGAATAACACATCCGACCTCAACCCCTGACCTGAGTACCCAGTTGGAACACAAGAGGAAGGGGTGAGCTGTGGGAGCTCCACTGAGAACCAGCCCCCAACACAAGGATCCATCCAGCCTGTGGAGAGCTCCAGGTCACCAAGATTATATGGCCTCCACACCAAAGCTCCTTCCTTGGCACCAAATCCAGAAGGCACCAGGAATAAACAGCTAAGGCAAACAGATGGCTAAAGGCCAGTAAAAGAACATAGCTGACAAAAGTCAGGTAAATATGACTCCAACAAAATTCAGCTATGTTAATACAGAAAGCCCTGACCATCCCAGCATGGCTAAAACACAGGAAAATGCTGTCTAGTCGATATTTAGAAAAAATGGTAAAGGCCTTACAAGAAGAAAATAAATACCTAAAAGAATTTAAAGAATTCATAATTCTACAAATGAAAGCAATGGAGAATTCCATTAGAGACCTCCAAGGTAACAATAAAACAAGAGTGGGAAAGAGCCAAGGCTATGAAAGATTTGCAGGCAAAGACAATTAAATTGGAATAGCAAATCTTTAAAAAAGTTCAAGACCTATAATTGGAAATGGAAGCAAAAAGAAAACACAAGCAGAGACAATCCTGGAGGTGGAAAACCAAGGAAAGAGAACAGGAATTATGGGCATGAGTATCACAAATGAAATACAAGAGATGGAAGACAGAATATCAGGCATGGAAGACTCAATTGAAGAAATCACTACAACAACCAAAGAAAATGAAAATTCTAAAAGGTCCCTCACCCAAAACATCGAAGAAATTAAGGAATCAATGAAAAAAAAGAAAAACCTAAGAATTATAGGCATAGATGAAAGAGAAGGCTTCCTACTCCAAGGTCCAAGAAATATTTTCAATAAAATCATAGAAGAAAATTTCTGAAACCTAAAGACAGAGATGCTGGTAAATTTCCAACAGGCATACAGAACACCAAATAGCTTAGACCAGAAAGGAAATTCCTCTCACCACATAATAACTGAAACTTCAAATGTACAGAACAAAGAAAGAATATCAAAAGCTGTCAGAGAAAAAGGTCAAGTAACCTATAATGTTAGACCCATCAGAATTACACCTGACTTCTCCTCAAAAACTTCAAAAGCCAGAAGGGCCTGGGCAAACATCCTATAATCCCTAAATGACTGTAGGTGCCAGCCGAGACTACACCCAACAAAATTTTCCATCAACATAGATGGAGAAAACAAGATAGTCCATGACAAAACAGAATTTAAAAAATATCTATCCACAAATCCAGGTCTACAGAAGATCCTAGAAGAAAAATCTCAACCAAGAGAAGACAACTACACCCACAAAAAAACACAGGAAACAAGAAACTCCACTGCACCTGAACCAAAAGAAACACACAAACACACAACTACTACCTACATAAGAATAACGGGAAATAACAACGTATGGTCATTAATATCTCTCAATATCAGTGAACTCAACCCCCCAATAAAAAGACACAGGCTTACAAAATGGATCCATAAACAAGACCCATCATTTTGCTGCATATAAGAAACTTACCTGACTAACAAAGATAGACTCTACCTCTGAGTCAAGAGCTGAGATAATGTTTTCCAAGCAAATAGTCCCAGGAAACAAGCTGAACTAGCCATTCTAATATTAAATAAAATAGGTTTTCAACCAAAATTAATCAAAAAAGATAGAGAAGGACACTACCTACTCATCAAAGGAAAAATTTATCAAGATGATATCTCAATACTGAATATCTAGGCCCCAAGTACAAGGGTACCCACATTTGTAAAAGAAATTCTTCTAAAGCTTAAACCACACATCAATCCCCACACATTAACAGTGGGAGACTTGAACACCCTACTCAGACTAATGGACAGGTTATAGAGACAGAAACCAAACAGAGAAATAATGAGACTAACAGAGGTCATGAGCCAAATGGACCTAACAGATATCTACAGAATGTTTCACCCAAACACAAAAGAATATACATTCATATACACCTCACAAAACTTTCTTCAAAATTGACCATATAGTCAGACACAAAGCAAACCTCAAAAGGTACAAGAAAATGGAAATAACATTTTGTGTCTTATCAGACCCTCATAGACTACAGCTGAACTTCAACAACAACAGAAATAACAAAATCCTACACATACATGGAAACTGAGCAACTCTCTATTCAATGACCACTGTGTCAGGGAACAAATAATGAAGGAAATCAAAGACTTCCTAAAATCCAATGAAAATAAAGGCACAACATATCCAAATGTATGGGACACAATGAAAGCAATGCTACAAGGAAAGTTCATAGCAATAGTACCTTCAAAAAGAAAATGGTGACAGCTCATATTAGCAACTTAACACCAGAACTGGAAGTGATAGAAATAAAAGAAGCAAACACTTCCAAGAGGAGCAGATAATAGGAAATCATCAAACTCAAGGCTGAAATCTACAACTTAGAAACAAAAAGAAAAATACAAAGAATCAATGAAAACAACCAACAAGTTGGTTCTTTGAAAAAATCAACAAAATAGACAAACCCTTAGCCAAACTAACTTAAAGGCAGAGGGAAAATACCCAAATCAACAAAATAGAAAATTAAAAAGGAGAAATAAAAACAGCCATAGAAGAAATCCAAAGAATCTTTAGTTCTTACTTTAAAAACCTATAATCCACAAGATTTGCAAACCTAAGCGAAATGGAAAAATTTTTTGATAGATTCCACCTACCCTACCAAAGTTAATTCAAGATCAGGTTAACAATTAAACTTTCTTATAACCACTAAGGAAATAGAAGCAGTCATTAAAAGTCTCCAAACCAAAAGAAGCCCAGGGACAGATGGTTTCAGCACAGAATTCTACCAGACCTTCAAAGAAGAGCTAATACTAATACTCTTCAAACTCTTTCATAAAATATAAATAGAAGGAACACTGCCAAACTCATTCTATAAAGCCACAGTCACCCTGATTCCTAAACCACATAAAGACCCAAAAGAGAAAGAAAATTTCAGATCAATTTCCCTTATGAACATAGACCTGAAAATACTCAATAAAAACTGGCAAACCAAATAAAGAACACATCAAAAGTATCATACACCATGATCAAGTAGGCTTCATCCCAGGAATACAAGGGTTGTTCAAAATATGAAAATCCATCAACATAATCCACCATATAAACAAGCTGAAAGAAAAAAACCACATGATCTTCTCACCAGGTGCTGAAAAAGATTTGAAAATTCCAATATGCCTTCATGCTAAAAGTCCTGGAGAGAGCTGGCATACAAGGACCATACCTAGAAATAATAAAGGTAATAGACAGCAAGCTAGTAACCAACATCAAATTAAATGGAGAGAAACTTAAAAGCATTTCCTCTAAAATCAGGAACAAGGCAAGGATGCCTACCCTACTTATATCTCTTCAACATAGTACTTGAAATTCTAGCTAGAGCAATAACACAACTAAAGGAGATCAAGGGGAAACAAATTGGAAAGAAAGAAGTCAAAGTATCCCTCTTTATAGATGATATGATAATATACATAAGTGACCCCAAAAATTCCACCAGGGAACTCCTACAACTGATAAACACTTTCAGAAATGTGGTTGGATACAAAACTAAGTCTGTGAGTCATGCTTGACCAGAATGCTGAAGATGATGCTACAATGTTATAGAAACTGGGTATGGTCTAGGCAGTCAGTTGTCTATCATTTAATAGTTTTGGAAGTTGCTTGCTCTGCACTTCCTATCTAGTCAGATATATTTATCCTTCTCAGGTTCTGATGTGATTGAAGACTGCATAGTTATAGCATCACAGTAAATTTTAAGTCATCTAGGAATTAAAAGGATGTTTTAAAGTTAAGATGGTTTAGTTAATAATGTAAGATAGGATAGAAGTTGAATTAGGTATAGATCCTTAAACTCATCAAGAGACATATGTAATAGGATATATGTCCTAGTTGACTAATCAAATAAATATGGACTGGATGTTGAGAACGTATGTCACAAATTTTAGTTTTCATAATTGTTTTTATTGTATTTATTGTTATTGTTACTGTATTGTGTTTGTTGTATTTATTGTTATTAAGAAAAGGAGCCTTTTGTTAGACTTAAACGGGGAGATATTGGGGGAAGGTCTAATATCATTGCTTCTGATAGGTTGAATTCAATGCTGAGATCTGGTTACCGCCCCTTCTGAGGCATTCTCTTGATTGGTTAATAAAAGTTGCTTATGGCCAGTTAGCTGGGTAGAAAGAGTATAGGAAGGCAGGACTTCCTGAGATTAAACAGGAACCCTGGTCACACACAGAGATTCTCTCTCTTTCCTCCGGGAGTCACAGAAGGAGACAGAAGTCTGGAGAATTCTGGAAGGTAATCGCAGGCACATGGCAGTTTGGGATTAGGTGATCCGGGTTAATTAATTGAGACTCTGCCCAGCTAAGGGCTAAGCTTTAAAACATTAAAAGATCTTGATGTGTTTAATTCTTGGGGAAAGGACTGTGGCAGCTTATAGGCCCTAAGTCCAAGCAGTCCAGGGCCGTTGGACTTCCAGACTTCCAGACTCTCAGACTCCCCTCGAGCCCAGGCAAAGCTCTCACCAAGCTGCTGGTAATTCTACTGGCCTAATATAACAACTTATATTAATTAACAGAGTTTAGGTTACAGGTGGTGTAGGCCACCCTTAGTCCCGGGCAACTGGTTAAGGCATGTGGGCCAGGCTGCCTGCTCCTCTGCCAAGCTGCCAGCTACTCCACCAGCCTAATCTTACAGTTTATATTTACTAATATATACAATAATTAATTTATTTGCAGTTTCACAAACCCAGATGTCCCTCAACCAACAAATGGGAAAAAAAAAGCTGTGATATATTTACACAGTGCAATACTACTCAGCATCAGAAACAAGGAAATCATTCAATTTGCTGCCAAATGTATGGAACTAGAAAAGCTCATCATGAGTGAGCTAACCCAGACCCAGAAAGATGCACATGACATCTTTTTACTTTGGATTTTACTATGGATTTTAGCCATATAGTACAGGATAACTATCTTACAACCAACAGATCAAAAGGAACAGGAACATATACTTTGTTACCTGTTAGTGGGACACTTTGCCCTAGTGGGTCTGCCATGTAGGCCAACAGTGCAAGAGGAAGCACTTAGCCCTCATATGACTGCTGTATTGAAGGGGGCTGATATGTAGGGTACCCCACACTGGAGGAGTAGGATAGGTGGGAGAAGGGGGAGAGGGTGGGAGTGTGGGACTGGAAGGAGTGGAGGGACTGTGATGGAGATGTAACTTGAAGTAATAAACAAACATTAAATAAAAACTAAAAAAAGAAATGTGTATGCATATATATGTATATAATATATTATTTTGTATATAATATATAACTATAAATTTGAAGTGACATTTCATTAGGAATCAAAATGATTATTAGATTCAGTGCTGAAAAACACTTTTCTATTATTCATCTTGCATATGGATTAGTAACCAAAGTTCATAGTTCACTAATACTAAAAGTGGAATTTAAAACTCAATTAAAAAATCCTTTACTCCAGACATAGAAACAAGTGAAGCAGCTTATTCATCTATGATAGAGGATACCACTTTATCATCATTTACTTCGAGATGCTCAGGAAAAGGCACAACTTAATCATGTTCCAGAATTAAATATTATTTAGTTATATTTCCAAACAAATTTAGGAAAATATAGCCTGTCCCTAAATGAGTTTTTCTCTTTATCCAATGTTTTGTTGTGAAGACAATAAAGCAGACTCCAAATAGAAATTCAGTTTGTATTATATTTAGGGCTATACCTTTCAGAGGCAGCAGTTTAGTCCCTTTGTCATCTTGCCTGTTGGTTACTGCGGCTACATTTTGCTGATTGCCTGTAATTGATTGACCAGTGGGTGGTAAATAGCAGGTGAGTGACACATGAACAGCAACAAGGAAGTAGTTCAGACATCACATTTTACAATTTAAAGTTGTCACGTGTTTATTTTCTTTCAAACTAGGCATTTAGGAAAGGAGAATTTGTACAAAAATATACTAAAAATTTCAGCTACTAACATCCCATGTAATATAATCTGTCCAAGCCATAATTTAAGGATTTTTAGTTGACTCTCCTACACACACTTTCTTTACTCATTATTGTTACAAATACACACACACACACACACACACACACACACACACACACACACACAAATAAATACATTAAGTACAACTTGCTGAGTCCATTTAGTCCATATTTGTATGTGTTTAGGATTCACCACTTAATATTAGATAACTAATTAGGGGCTTATCACTGAGAAAGACTAATTTTTTCTCACTCAGTAGTCAAGTAGCATTTTTTGTTTATTTTTGAAATTTTATTTTAATTTCAACCTTTCTCCCTCACTTTTCTTCTCTTAAAACCCTCCCATATGCCTTCACACTCTCCTTCAAATCAATATCCTCTTTTATCATTAGCTGTTGTTACATGTTTATATAATATATATATATATATATATTTGTATATACACATATATTCCTATATACAATATAACCCATTGAGTTCATATATTATTATCTGTATGTTTTTAAAGCTAACTGTTTGAAATTGGACAACCAATTGGTGTGATCTTCACTGATATGGCCTACCTCTCCTTTTCCCAATTTTCCTTAGTTCCCTATAGTTCTTTGTGTAGGGTTGAGGCTTTGTGGGCTTTTCCCCATTCAGTTTGGTATGCTCATTGGTATCTTCATTGTTCAGCTCATGGATGGAAATATTGCTGAGACTTTATGAGTGCAGTTTCTGATGTTACTTGAAGATATAATCTTACAGCAAACTTCCTAATCATCTGGCTCTTACAATCTTTTTTACACCCTCTATGTCCATTTTGACTGGCTTCCATAATTTGCATTTTGATTGGTTGTTTTCTGTAGTGGGTCTCTGACTGTTACAAAGAGAAGTTTCCTTGATGAGGGCTGAGGAGTATCTACAAACACTAATGTACTAAACCAGCACAATCCCTAGCTATCATCTATAAACATTATTCTTATACACAAGTAGCACTTTTAAATTTATATTTCTCTTCAAAGGAGTTCTTGTCAAAACCATTTATCTGAAAATGTGTCTATTCATTCCATCCAGTACAGCCTGACTGACATTTTCTGATGTACATCATGATCATTTTAGGCATTTCTATTTTGATTTCTTGTCCCTGAAATTCTGTAACTCTCATCTAAAACTGACAGATAAACTCTGGCTATTCACAGATGAAAATATGCTAGGACAGAATAGAACAATAGTTTTTAATCTGAAATTTTAGTTCTGCATCTTGAAATAGCATTTAATACAAAAAATAGTTTAACTGACTATATGAGTATACAAAGTAAAAAATGTACAATTTCTTCCTTTGCATGGGTTAAGTAATACATATGTATCTGAAATCATTTCATCGTATAGCATTCAGAATAAGAAAAAAAGAATTATAAATTTAATATGCACATGTACATATATTTTAACATATAAATTAAATTATATATTTGAATATATAAATAAAATTATATTTAAAATAGCATTCAATTCAAATTTTCATAATTTATTATTGCTAAAATTACATCAGTTCCTAGAAGTAACAAAGTAACAATATCAATGAAAAAAAATAGGTATACTTCTAGGAATTTATCATTTAATTGAGAAGAGTATATGGTCTTGGGTTTGTTTTGCTTAGCTCTTGATCAAGATACCTATTTATCTCCATCTTTTAACAGATAAAACAAGACAAGCACATCCTTCCCTATGATGCTTCCTATCAGAATGAAATTAGGAACATTTTAAAGAACTATCTAAGAATTTAATACTATAACACCAAACATATGGAATCTTCCTAGATGAAATTCAAAATATCCTAATCATTTGATCTCTAAAATAAAATTTTCTTCATCTTTCCTCTACATCTCACCTTCACATTTTCATTCCATGTTTTTTACAGTTAACAGGCAACACTTGCTGCTGAAACATGGGTAGCATAACAGGGGTATGAACTCCAAAATGTACAGAGAGTACAAATTAAAGTCTCTTTTTTTCCTCAAAGGTAAGAAAATGCAACGCAAAGGATAAGCAAGCACCCAGCACATTGTTCAGCATGGCTGAATACTATGAGCCTCCACTGCAGCAGACCAGCTACAGAAGAGAGCTCCTGGGGATAAATTCTATTTCCTTTCACATTCCACCTTGAAGTTTCTTTCTTGACAAAGAACTTCAAGAACTTCAATTTCCAGGCTGCTCATTGTGTTGTAAGCAACAGATGCATTCCATCAGATTTCTATTCTTCCTCACTCTCATTCTTTCTGAAAAACATAAAGTGTCTCAGCATTTCAAACATCCATAAAGGTTAAACCAGAGTATATAGTGCCATCATGGAAAAATTTCTGCTTTTATTGTTGAACTCCTTCTGAACATTCGGATGGGATGTCAAAAGAAGGTAAGATGCTCAAAGAAAATGAGAGATAATTAGTCTCCTGGGACTAAGAGAAAGGAGACCAATTTAAATAGTATTGCAACTCACTTCTTAGTTATATGGCCTTTCATTTTAAAGTCTAGTATCACTGAACTGAAAACATGAGATCCTTTAGAAAAAATAATTTTTTCTAGTTTTTAATTATTAGTTGATGTTTTAAACATTTTATAGATTTCATAGTATCGCACATAAGCCTAGGTATATGATATGTATTTAATATTTATGAAAATTTTGATCTACACAGAAAGCATTTTTAAATTATTATTTAAAAAAATAAACTAACCTTGTAATTCCAAGAACATTTAAACTTTTTTCTCTTTCTTTTTTACACTAATTATTTATTCAAGTTACACCCCAAATGCAACCCCTTCCCTTCTCTCCAACCATTCATATCCTCCTGCACTCTTCCCCCTCTCCTTCTCCTTGGATGAGGGGAGCTCTATCATATCAACCCACCTCGATTCATGAAGTTGCACGAGGGCTAAGAGCTTCCTCTTTCTCTGGGACCTGACTAGGTGGCTAGTTAGGATAAGGTGTTCCACTAACAGGCAACAGAGTCCATATCAAAGATAGCCCCCCTCACCCAAATCCACTAGCTAATGAATCTGCATGCAGACCAAGCTGCCTATCATCTATATATGTGTAGGGGGCCTAGGTTCAGTCTATATATGCTTTTCTTTGTTTGTTTGGTGTTTCAGTTTCTGTAAGTTTCTAGGGGCCTACGTTGGTTAGTTATGTTGATCTTCATGTATTGTTCCTCTGGATTCCTCTATTCCTCCTCCCTGTCTTATACAGGACTCCCAGAGCTCCTTCTAATGTTGACTGTGTGTCAACATCTGTTTTGATCTGCTGTTTGGTGGAGTTTCTCACAGGATGTCCTTATGGTTTGGTGGAGAACCATTTGGTTATATGCCCAGGAGTAGTATGGCTGGGTTTGAGGTAGAACTATTCCTAATTTTCTGAGATATCACCAAATTGATTTCCAAAGTGGCTGTACCAGTTTGCACTTCCACCAGCAGTGCAGGAGTGTTCCCTTTCTCTGCATTCTCGCCAGCATGTGCTACCATCTGAGTTTTTGATCTTAGCCATTCTGACAAGTATAACATGGAATCTCATAGTCATTTTGATTTGCATTTCTCTGATGACTAAGGACCTTTCTTCAAGTGTCTCTAGTCCATTAAAGATTCCTCTGTTGTGAATTCTCAGTTTAGTTCTATACTCCATTTTTTTTTTTCTGATTGGACTATTTGTTTTGTTTGTGTTTAATTTCTTAATTTCTTTACATATTTTGGATATTAGCCCTCTGTATGATGTGGGGTTGGTAAGATACATTTTTTTACAGAACTTGATAGAATACTTCTCAACTCCATATCAAAAACAAAAGACCTAGAACAACTAAAAGAATCTTACACAATAGAAGAACTTCTGGAGGCATCACCATATTTGATTTCAAATTGTACTACAGAGCAATAGTAATAATAACTGTGTAGTATTGGCATAAAAACAGATCAGTTGATCAATGGAATTGAATTGAAGACCCAGAAATAAACTCACATACCTACAGTCACTTAATTTTTGACAAAGAAGCCAAAAGCAAACAATGGAAAAAGGAAACCATCTTCAAAAAAAAAAAAAAATGGTGCTGGTCTAACTGGACATCAACATGTAGAAGAATGCAAATAGAACCATGTTTATCACCCGGAACAAAACTTAAGTCCAAGTGGATCAAAGACATCAACGTAAAACCAGATACACCAAATCTAATAGAAGAGAGAGTAGGGAAAATCCTCGAACTTACTGACATAGGAGACAACTTCCTAAATAGATCACCAATAGCACATGCTCTGAGAACAACAATCAATAAATGGGACCTTATGAAACTGAAAACCTTCTGTAAGGCAAAGGACACTGTCATTAAAACAAAATAGCAGCCAACTGATTGTGAAAAAAAATCTTCGTTTAAACTTTTTCTAAACCCAGAACCCAGGATTCATAGAGTCAGATGTCATTCACTGTCCAGGAGCAAGGAAGCAAAAGATAAAATACTGTGAATGGCAAAGGAAAGAAATGATTGGGGAAAGAATTAAAAAGAAGGAGAAAAGTATATTTTGTATATTGATGCAAAATTAAGGTTGTATTGGGCTACATAGGTATTGATCTTTGTATATTGATACAAAGATTATATTTGGCCACATTGGTATTGATCTCTGTATATTGATACAAAATTAAGGGTAACAATTCTTAAAGGTATTGTACCTAGCAATGCTTAAAAAAGAAATGTAAAGTTTTGGCCTTTTGCTACCAACCGTCATAAACTGTTTAGGATAATTAAGAAATGCAAATTAATAGTAATGCAAGCATGTCATTTTGTTAGTTAATATGACAGTCTATCACAGTTATTTTCTAAGTTACTCAGAAATCAAGTTGCTAAGAGACAAGCAACATTTGCTTATCTAAATATAAGAGATAGATAGGGCGCCTTCAAAAACCTCAAGAGATCTGCAGAATATGGCATTCAAAGATGTTTTCTTAACTTAAGATTTTTTTTGATATCGAGACATGTCAGCTCCTGAGAGCACCCTCTATTTTACTCCAAGTAGAAGATGAGCATCGAAGAATCTCCAGTGTGAGATGGTTGAATTAGTGGCAAGCCTATCTCTTGGCAAGAAAAACCCCTTGCTTCAACTGTAGACAGAATGCTGACCAAAAAAGACAAAACTTGGAAGCAGGTAAGTCAACAGCCTAGCTCTGCCAAGACAGGGTAGACAAGTCCTTCATAATTCCTGCTCTACAATCAATGTCTGTCAGAGAAATGGGGCCAAACAGCTGAAGATTGATGCTGTAATGTATGGAGAGAAAATGGGAAGATTCCTCAATTTTACAAACTGAAGCATTGGAGAACACCATTAGAGACCTTCAAGCCAAAGTGGCTCAACATGAACAAGAAAGAGACAAGGCAATGAAAGATTCAAAAAGATTTGAAAGACTTGCAGACAAAGACAAGCAAATTAGAGCAGGAAACGTCAAAACAAATAAAATTGTTCAAGATTTGAAATTGGAAGTGGAAGCAACAAAGAAAACACAATCAGAGGTAATCCTAGAGGTGACAAATCAAGGGAAGAGAACAGGAACATGAGTGTCAAAAATAGGATACAAGAGATGGAAGACAGAATCTCAGGCATGGAAGATTCAATTGAAGAAAACAGTACAACAACCAAAGAAAATGAGAAATCTAAAAAAGTTCTCACCTAGAACTTCCAAGAAATCAGGGACCCAGTGAAAAGATAGAACTTAAGAATTGTTGGTATAGAAGAAAGAGAAGACTTGCGACATCAAGGTCCAGGGAACATCTTCAACAAAATCATAGAAGACAACTTCCCAAACCTAAAGAACAAGATCCCAATAAAATTCCAAGAGGCATACAGAACACCAAACAGAATAGACCAGAAAAGAAATTCCTCTTTCCAAATGTACAGAAAAAAGAAAGAATATTAAAAGCAGTAAAAGAAAAAGGTCAAGTAATGTATAATGGCAGACCCATCAGAATTACACTTGACTTCCCCTCAGAAACTTTAAAAGCCAGAAGGGCCTGGGCAGAGATCCTATAAGCCCTGAGAGAACATGCCCGGCCAGACTACTATATCCAGTAAAACTCTCTATCAACATAGATGGAGAAAACAAGATATTCCATGACAAAATCAAATTTAAACAGTATCTACCCACAAATCCAGCCCTACAAAAGATTCTAGAAGGAAAATTCCAACTCAGTGAAGATAACTACACCCAAGAAAACAGAGGAAGCAAAAAATTCCACTGCAGCTAAACCAAAAGAAACACACAATCAATAACTACATTAAAATAACAGGAAATAACAACTTTTGGTCACCAAAATCTGTTGAGGGAAGGTCTAATATTGTTTCTGATACATTGAATTCAATACTGAGATCTGGTTACCACCCCTTCTGAGGTATACTCTTGATTGGTTAATAAAAATCGCTTATGGCCAATTAGCTGGGCAGAAAGAGTATAGGAAGGCATGACTTCCTGAGATCAGAGCAGGAATTCAGCACATACAGAGACTCTCTCTTTTTCTGCCAGGAGACACAGAAGGAGACAGATGTCTGGAGAAGTCTGGAAGGTACTCACAGGCACATGGTGGTTTGGGGTTAACTTAGAGTAGGTAATTGAGAGTCTGTCCAGTTAAGGGCTAAGCGTTAAAATATTAAAAGATCTTGGTGTGTTTAATTATTGGGGAAAAGACTGCGGCAGCTTATAGGACCTCAGTCCAAGCAGTCCTGGGCTGTTAGATTCCCAGACTCCCCTTGAGCACAGGCGAATCTCCTGCCAAGCCCCCTCTAATTCTACTGGCCTAATATAACAACTTATATTAATTAACAGAGTTTAGGTTATAGGTGGTGTAGGTAGGCCACCCTTGGTTCCGGGGCTCTTTCTCCAGGATAAGTTAGGCAACTGGTTAAGGCACTCGGGCCAGGCCGCCTGCTCCTCTGCCAAGTCGCCGGCTACTCCACCGGCTACTCCACTGGCCTAATATTACAGTTTATTACTAATAACTACATTAATTAATTAATTTGCAGTTTTCAAATATCCATCGATATCGATGGACTCAACTCCCCAATAAAAAGACACAGGCTCACAGAATGGATCCATAAACAAGACCCAGCATTTTGCTGCAAAAAGAAATGCATCTCACTAATAAGGATAGATGCTACCTCAGAGTAAAGGGCTGGGAAAAGGTTTTCCAAGCAAATGGGCCCAGGAAGCAAGTTGGAGTAGCCATCCTAATATCAAATAAAATAGACTTTCAATTGAAGTTAATCAAAAAAGATAGAGAAGGGCACTGCATACTCGTTAAAGGAAAATTCATAAAGATGACATCTCAATATTGAATATCTATGCCCCAAATACAAGGGCACTCACATTTTTAAAAGAAACTTTTCTAAAGCTTAAAACTCACATTGATCCTACACATTAGTAGTGGGAGACTTCAAGACCTCACTCACAACAAAGGACAGGTCATTGAGACAGAAACAAAACAGAGAAATAATGAGCCTAACAGAAGTCATGAACTAAATGAACCTAACAGATATCTACAGAACATTTCACCCAAATACAAAAGGATACACCTTCTTCTCAGCACCACATGGAACCTCCTCCAAAATTGCTCATATAGTTGGACACAAAGCAAGCCTCAAAAGATACAAGAAAATTGAAATAACCCCTTACATCTTATCAGACCACTATGGAATAAAGCTGACTTTCAACAACAATAGAAATAATAGAAAGCCTACACATTCATGGAAACTTGAAACTGAACAACTTTCTACTGAATGACCACCATGTCAGGGAGAAATAAAGAAGGAAATAAAAGACTTCTTAAAATCCAACAAAAGTGAAGGCACAACATACCCAAACCTATGGGACACAATGAAAGCAGTGCTATGAGGAAAGTTCAGAGCACTAAGTGCCTCCAAATGAAAATAGTGACAGCTCATATTAGCGAATTGACAACAGAACTGGAAGAACTGGAAAAAAAAGAAGCAAAAACTCCCCAGAGGAGCAGAGGCAGGAAATCATCAAACTTAGGGCTGAAATCAACAACTTAGAAACAAAAACAACAATTCAAAGAACAAATGAAAGCAATAGTTGGTTCTTTGAGAAAATCAACAAAATAGACAAACCCTTAGCCAAATTAACTAAAAGGCAGATGGATAATACCAAAATCAACAAAATCAGAAATGAAAAGGGAGAAAAAACAATGGACATTGAGGATATCAAGAGAATTTTTAGGTCTTACTTTAAAAATCTGTATTTCACCAAATTTGGAAACTTAAGTGAAGTGGACAATTTTCTTGATAGCTTCCACCTACCAAAGTTAAATCAAGATCAGATTAACAGATTGAACAGCCTTATAACCCCTAAGGAAATAGGTGCAGTCATTAAAAATCTCCCAACCAAAAACAGCCCAGGGCCAGATGGTTTCAGCACCGAATTTTACCAGACCTTCAAAGAAGACCTATTATTAATCCTCTTCAAATTGTTCTCACAAAAGAGAAACAGAAGGATCACTGCTAACCTCATTCTATGAGGCCACAGTCACCCTGATTCCTAAACCTCACAAGGACCCAACAAAGAATGAGAACTTCAGGCCAATTTCTCCCATGAACATATATGCAAAGATACTTAATAAAATACTGGCAAACCAAATCCAAGATCACATGAAAGGTATGGTACACCATAGTCAAATAGTCTTCATCCCAGGAATGCAGGGATGTTTCAACATATGAAAATTCACCACATAAACAAGCTGAAAGAAAAAAAAAAGAAACATGATCATCTTGTTAGATTCTGAAAAAGCATTTAACAAAATCCAACATCCCTTCATGCTAAAAGTCCTGGAGAGAATGGGCATACGAGGACCATACCTAGAAATAATAAAGGTGATATACAGAGAGCCAGTAACCAGCATAAATTAAATGGAGAGAAACTTAAAGCATTTCCTTTAAACTCAGGGACAAGGTAAGGATTCCCACTTTTGCCATATCTCTTCAACATAGTACTTGAAGTTCTTGCTAGAGCAATAAGACAACTAAAGGAGATCAAGGGGATACAAATTGGAAACCAAGAAGTCAAATTATCCCTATTTTCAGATGGTATGATAGTATACATAAGCAACCCCAAAAATTCCCCCTGAGAACTCTTAAAGCTGATAAACACCTTCAGCAAGGTGGCTGAATACAAAATGAGTTTAAAAAATCAGAAGCCCTTCTTTATACAAAAAAAAAAATGGGCTGAGAAAGAAATTAGGGAAACAACACCCTTCACAATAGCCACAAACAATATAAAATACCTGAGTGTAACTCTAACCAAGCAAGTGAAAGACATGTATGAGAAAAACTTCAAGTCTTTAAAGAAAAAATTGAAGAGAATATCAGAATATGGAAAGATCTCCCATGCTCATGGATAGGCAGAATCAACATAATAAAAATGGCCATCCTCCCTAAAACAATATACATATTCATTGCAATTCCTATCAAAATACCAATACAATACTTTATAAACCTGGAAAAAGCAATTCTCAACTTCATATGGAATAAAAAAAACAAGAAAAAAAAAACAGAATAAATCAATCCCCTACAAAAACAAAACAAAACAAAACAAAAAAATCTGGAGGTATCACCATCCCAGATTTCAAACTGTACTACAGAGCAACAGTAGTAAAAACAGCATGGTACTGGTATAGAAACAGACCAGTGGATCAATGGAATGGAATTGAAGACCCGGAAATGAACCCACACATCTATGGTCACTTAATTTTTGATAAGAAGCCAAAACCATCAATGGAAAAATGACAGCATCTTCAACAAATGGTGCTGGTCTACCTGGATGTCGACATGTAAAAGAATGAAATTAGACTCATACTTATCACCTTGCACAAAACTTAAGTCAAAATGGATCAAAGAAAAACCTTAACATAAGGCCTGACACACTAAATCTACTAGAAGAGAAAGTGGGGAAAACCCTGGAACTCATTGGCACAGGTGACAACTTCCTGAATAGAACACCAACAGCTCAGGATCTAAGACCAACAATCAATAAATGGGGCTTCTTGAAACTGAAAGGCTTTTGTAAAGCAAAAGAAACTGTCATTCGAACAAAACAGCAGCCTACATATTGGGAAAAAAATCTTCATCAACCCCACATTTGACAGAGAGCTAATATCCAAAATTATAAAACTCAAGAAATTAAATGCCAAGAAACCAAATAATCCAATCAAAAAATGGGGAACAGAGCTAAACAGAGAATTCACAAAGTAGGAATCCCTAATGGCTGAGAGACACCTGAAGAAATGCTCAGCATCCTTAATCATCAGAGAAATGCAACTCAAGACAATTCTGAGATTCCATTTCACCCCTGTCAGAATGGCTGAGATCAAAAACTCAAATGACAGCACATGCTGGCAAAGTTAGGAGAAAGGCGAATACTCCTCCATTGCTGGTTGGAGTGCAAGCTTCTACAGCCACTATGGAAATCAGTCTGGTGATATCTTAGAAAACTTGGAATAGCTCTACCTGAAGACCGAGACATACCTCTTCTGGGTATACATCCAAATAATTTCTCAACAAACCACAAGGATGTTTCCTCACCTATGTTCATAGCAGCCTTATTTGTAATAGCTAGAAACTGGAAACAACCCAGATGTCCCTCAACCAAGGAATGAATAAAAAACAAAAACAAAAAACACTGTGATACATCTACACAATGGAATACTAAGCCATCTGAAACAATGAAATCATGCAATTTGCAGCCAAATGGATGAAACTAGAGAAGCTCATCCTGAGTGAGCTAACCCAGACTCAGAAGGATATACATGGCATCTATTCACTTATAATCAGATTTTAGCCATATAGTACAGGATATCTATACTACAGTCAGTGCACCAAAGGGAAGAGGAATATCGAATATTTTACCTGTCAATGAGACACTTTGCCCTAGTATGGCTATCTTGTATACCCCAGTGTATGAGGAAGCTCTTGGCCCTCATATGACTGCTGAACTGGGGCAGGGGAGTAGGATGGAAGGGATAAGGGCTAGAGCATGGGAGGGCGGGACTGGGAGGGGTGGAAAGAGGAAATTGTGATGGAGATGTAGTCTGAAGTAATAAATAAACATTAAAAAAAAACACTTGTCTAGACAAAAAAAAAAAAAAAAAAAAAATCTGTGTCTCCCCAGTGTGAGGAAGGCCCTTGGGTTACAGAGACATATGGCTCCATCCTCTGACACCTGACCCTTACTGTCACACTGAGGATTTCTTTTGGGTACTACAGATACACAGCTCCAACCTCTGCTCCACAGCTTTACCTGCCTTCCTGAAGAGACCTGTCACATCTCAGGATCATGCAAGTTAGACACCCCCAACCCAATCCCCTGACTGTGGGTGCAATTGTGACACAACCAGCAGATGAGAGCTGTGGCTATTTGCCAAGATCCATTCTACAATCCACAGCCCTACCCATCATCCGAAGGAGGGCTTTGCAACCCCAAGAACCTTCACCCAAGGGCTCATCTCTGGGCATCAAGTAGGGCTGGCACCAGGAACAGCCAACCAACATCAGAGACGACCACATGGCCAGTGAAATAGCACAATAATAAAAAAAAAAGGCCAGGGAAATAGGCCAACACCATAACCCAGCTATACTACTATAGCAAGCCTTGGCTATCCCATCATGAAGGAAACACACACACACACACACACACACACACACACACAAAATGACTTTAAATCTTTGCTGATGAAATTGATAGAGGCTTTAAAAGAGGAAAATAAGTCCCTCAAAGAAAAACAGGAAAATACAATCAAACAGGTGGAAGAAATGGATAAATTCCTTAAGGGAATATAGGAAAATACATTTAAACAGGATAAAGAAATGAATGAATTCCTTTAAAATATACAGGGAAATACAATCAAATAGGAGAAGTAAATGAATAAAATGATTTCAGACCCAAAAAGTAATTTAGAAGTAATAAAGAAAACACAAACTGAAACAATTCTGGAGATGGAAAACCTAGCAATGAAAAAAGAAACTACAGACACAAGCATCACCAACAGAATACATAAGATAAAAGAGAGAATCTCAGGTGTAGAAGATACGATTGAAGAAATTGATACATCTGTCAAAGAAATCTAAAAAATTCCTAACACAAAACTTCAAAGAAATCAAGGACACTATGAAAAGATAAAACCTAAAACTAATAGGAATAGAAGAAAAAGAAGACTCCCAGCTCCAATGACTAGAAAACATTTTCAAGAAAAATCATAGAAGAAAATTTCCAAAATCTAAAGAGATGCCTATAAATATACAAGAGGATTAGATGAAATTCCTCCTACTACATAGTAATCAAAACGCTAAATGTAGAACAAAGAAGGAATATTAAAAGCTGCAACAGAAAAGGGCCAAGTAACATATAAAGGCAGACATATCAGAATCACACCTGACTTCTCATCAGAGATTTTAAAAGCCAGAAGGGCATGGACAGATCTTTCAGACCATAGGAGACCACAGATGTCAGTCCAGACTGTTATACCCAGTAAAAGTTTCAATCACCATAGCTGGAGAAGATAAGATATTCTATGATAAAACCAAATTTAAACAATATCTATGCACAAATCCATCTCTACAGAAGATACTAGAAGAAAACCTCCAATCAAAGGAGGTTAACTACACCTAAGAAAACAAAGAAAATAAATAATTCCACTGCAGAAAAACAAAAGAAGAGAAGCTCACTCACATGCTAACATCATCAGCATCAAAATAACAGGAATGAAAATATTCATCATTAATATCCCTCAAAATCAATGGACTTAATAACCCAATTAAAAAAAAAAAAGCCTGGCAGAATGGATGTGAAACAGGACACATCATTCTGCTGCATACAAGAAACACACCTCAGCAACACCGATAAATTTTACCTCAGAGTAAAGGGCTGGAAAAAGGTTTTCCAAGGAAATGAACCCAAGAAGCATGCCAGAGTAGCCATTATAATGTTTGTTAAAATAGACTTTCAACAAAAACTAATCAGAAGAGATGTGGTAGGTCATGTCATACTCATCAGAGGAAAAATCCATCATGATGTCATCTCAATTCAGAACATCAATGCCCCAAATACCAGGGCACCCACATTTGTAAAAGAAACATTACTAAAGCTTAAATCACACATTAATCCCCACACATTAATAGTGGGAGACTTCAAAACCCCTCTCTCCCCAATAGACAGCTCATCAAGTCAAAAATCAAGCAGAGAAATAATGAAACTAACAGTTGTCATGAATCAAATGGGCCTAACAAATATCTACATAACTTTCCACATAAACACAAAAGAATATAACTTCTTCTCAGAACCTCATGGTACCATCTCCAAAATTGACTATTTACTCAGTCACAAAACATTCCTTAACTGATATAAGAATATAGAAATAACCTCTTGTATCTATCTGACCACCATGGTTTAAAGCTGGACTTGAACAAAAACAGAAAGCCTGCACACTAATGGAAACTGAAGAATTATCTACATGTTGACCGCTGGGTCAAGAAAGAAATAAAGAATGAAGTTAAAGACTTTCTGAAATTCAATAAAAATGAAGGCACAACATGCCCAAACTTATGGACACGATTAAATGTGTTAAGAGGAAAGTTCATAGAACTAAGAACCTTTGGAAAGAAATTAGAGAAATCTCATACTAACAACCTAACAGCACATCTGAAAGCTCTAGGGGGGAAAAAAAGGAAACAGACTCAAGAAGAGGAGGTGGCAGGAAATAATCAAACTTAGGGCTGAAATTAATAAATTAGAAACAAAGTGAACAATACAAAGAACCAACAGATGGTTCTTTTAAGAAAATCAACAAGACAGGCAAATGCTTGATCAAATTACCTAAAGAGCAAGAGACAATATCCAAATCAACAAAATCAGAAATGAAAAGGGGGTAATAACAATAGACATTGAGGAAATCAAAAGAATCATTAGGTCTTACTTCAAAAGTCTAGAAAATTAGAAAATCTAAATAAAATGGGCAGTTTTTTTGATAGATTCTATTTACCAAAGTTAAATCAAGATCAGGTAATATGTTAAATATAACCCTTAAGGAAATAAAAGCAATAAAAGTCTCCCAACCAAAAAAAAAAAATCCCAGGGGCAGATGGTTTCAGCACAGAATTCTACCATACTTTCGAAGAAGAGCTAACATCAATACTCCTTAAGCTATTCCACAAAATAGGTACAGAAGGAATATTACCAAACTCATCCTATGAGACCATAGTCACTCTGATACCTAAACCACACAAAGACCCAACAAAGAAAATTTTAGAGCAATTTTCTTTATGAACATTGACACAAAAATACTCAATAAAATACTAATAAACTGAATCCAAGAACACATCAAAAATATCATCCATCATTATCAAATAGGCTTCATTCCAGGAATACAGGGTTGGTACAATTTATGAAAATCCATCAATGTACTCAAGTTGAAAGAAAAAATCCACATGATCATCTCATTAGATGCCAGAAAAGCATTTGAGAAAATCCAACATCCCTTCATGATAAAAGTCTTGGAGACATCAGGGATGAAAGGCCCATATATAAATATAACAAATTCAATATACAGCAAGCAAATAGTCAACATCAAATTAAATAGAAAGAAACTCCAAGCAATTCCACTAAAATAAGGGACAAGACAAAGCTGCCCACTCTGTCTGTATCTCTTCAATATAGTACTTTAAGTTTTAGCTAGAGCAATAAGACAATTAATGGAGACCAAAGGTATACAATCAGGAAAATAAGAAATGAAAGTACCCCTGTTTGCAGATTATATGATAGCATACAAAAGTGGCCCCCAAATTTCTACCAGAAAACTTCTACAGCTGATAAACACTTTCAGCAAAGTGGCTGGATACCAAGTTAGCTTTAAAAAATCAATAAATCCTGCTTTACACAAATGATTAAAGGGCTGAGAAAGAAATTAGAGAAACAACAACCTTTACAATATCCACAAATAATATAAAGTATCTTGGTGTAAATCTAACCAAGCAAGTGAAAGACAAATATGATAAGAACTTCAAGTCTCTGAAAAAAGAAATTGAAAAAGAAATCAGAATATAGAAAGATTTCCCATGCTTAAGGATCAGCAGAATTAACATAGTAAAAATGGTCATCTTACCAAAAGCAATGTACAGATTCAATGCAATTCCCATCAAAATACCAACACATTTCTTTATAGACCTTGAAAAAACAATTCTCAATTTCATATGAAAAAAAAAAAAAAAACAAAAAAGCCTGAATAGCTAAAACAGTCCTGTACAATAAAAGAACTTTTGGAAGCATCACCATTCCCGACTTCAAGTTGTGCTACAGAGCAATAGTAATCAAACGTGCATGGTACTGGCATAGAAAAAGACTGGTTGATCAATGGAATCGAATCAAAGATTCAGAAATAAACACAAATTCCTATGGTCAGTTTTTTTTTTTTTTTTTTTTTTTTTTACAAAGAAGCCAAAGCCATACAATACTAAAAAGAAACCATGTTTAACAAATGGCGCTGGTCTAACTGGATGTCTAGATGTAGAAGAATTCAAGCAGACCAATACTCATCACCCTGCACAAGACTCAAGTCCAGGAAGATCAAAGACCTCAACATGAACCAGATACACTAAATGTAATAGAAAAGAAAGTGGTGGAAAGCCTTGAACTCATTGGCAATTGAGACAACTTCCTGAACAGGACATCAATAGCTCAGCTTGTAAGATCAACAATTAATAAATGGTACCTCATGAAACTGAAAAGCCTCTGTAAGGCAATGGATACTGTCAAGAGAACTGCACAGCAGCCTACAGATTAAGAAAATATCTTTACCTGCACTACATCTGATAGAGGTTTAATATCTAAAATATACAGAGAACTAAAAGAAGTAAACACTAACAAACCAAATAATTCAATTTACAAATGGCATACAGAGCTAAACCGAGAATTCTCAACAGAAGAATCTGAAATGGCAGAGAAGCACTTAAAGAAATGTTCAATGTCCTTAGTCATTAGGGAAATACAAATCAAAACTACTCTGAGATTCCATCTCATACCAGTCAGAATGGCTAAGATCAAAAACTCAAGTGACAGAGCATGCTGGCTAGGTGAGGATGTGGAGAAAGGGAAGACTCCTCCATTGCTGGTGGGAGTGCAAACTTGTACCACTTTAGAAAACAATTTGGTGGTTTCTCAGAAAATTTATAATAGTTCTTCTTCAAGACCCAGCTGTTGGAGAAAGGTCTTGTAGTGTCCTTTCTGAAGCACTCTCTAATTGGGTAATAAAAATTGCTGATGGCTATTTAGCTGGGCAGAGAAAAAATAGGAAGACGAGACTTTCTGGGATGAAGAAAGGAACTTTAAGAAGAGACAGAGGAAGCTTTCTCTTTACGCCATGACTTGGAAGCAGAAGGACATACCAGTGTGAGATCTGATGGTACAGAAAGCCACATGGCTGGTTGGGATTATGTGGCCGGGTTAACTTAGATTAGCTGGTTGTGAGTCTCCCCAGCTAAGGCCTAAACATTGAAACATTAAAAGGTCTTGGTGCATTTAATTTTTAGGAAAAGACCACTGTGGGTTTCAAGCCTCCAGCTAAGGTGATTCAGGCCTGCCAGGCCTACAGGCCTACTTCCATGGTCTCCAGCTAAGGCAGGCCTATAGGCCTCCTGCTAGGCTGCTGCTAGCTGCTCCACTGGCATAATTTAACAGTTTAGAGTTATTAATAAATGTATTTGTTAAATAAGTTGCAGTTTCACCCAGCCATACCACTCCTGGGCATATACCCATATGAGGCCTACCATTCTGCAAGGACATTTGCTGAACTATGCTCATAGTAGCTTTATTCATAATAGACAGAAACCAGAAACAACCTTGATGTCACTCAACCGAAAAATGGATAAAGAAAATGTGGAACATTTACACAATGGAATACTACTCAGCTATTAAAAACAGGGAAATCATGAATTTCAAAAGCAAATGGATGGAACTGGAAAACATCGTTAGTGAAGTAACCCAGACTCAGAAACACACACATGGTATATACTCACTTATGAATGGATATTAACCATATAGTATAGTATAACCATACTACAATCCACAGATCTAAAGAAGCTGGGTAACTAGGAGGTCCCAAGAAAGGATGCCTGAATCTCACTCAGAAGGGGAAATAGAATAGACAGTGGAAGCATATGAAGAGAGGGAAAGAGAGAGGAGAGGGAGAGAGGAAGGAAAAGAAGGGGGGGGTCAGTTGTGGGGAGAGCAGGAGTGGGTGGGGAGAGAGCTGGGAAACCAAGGGGGGAAGGCATCTTTGAGACAATCTGTAGACTGGTGACAGGGTAGGTCCCTGGGAGGATATGGGTGTGACTCTAGATGAGACTCCTAGCAGTGGGGGATATTGAGACAGAAGAGGACTCCTTCTAGCTATATAGGACTTCTAGTGGAGTGAGGGGAGTCACCAACCCATCCACAACCCAGAATTTACCCTGTATACAAGATGTCCAGGGATAAAGATAAAGCAGAGATTGTAGGAAGGTACAACTGATGACTGGCCCAACTTGAGACTTACCACAAGGGAGAGAGAATTAACCCCTGTCACTATTAACAATACCCTCCTATGCTTACAGACAGGAGCATAGCATAACTGTCCTCTGAGAAACTCCATGTAGCAGAGGACCAAGCAGAGGATGGTGAGACTCACTGCCCAACATTAGGCAGAGCATCTTGTGGAAGAGATGGATAGAGAGTAGGACCCAGAGAGGATAAGAACTCCACAAGAAGACCAAGAGTCAACTAAGCCAGGCCTATGGGGGTTCACAGATCCTGACACAAAAGAGCATACATGAACTAGACATATTCCTACACATATGTAACAAATGGGCAGCTTGATCATCATATGAGTCCCCTAGGAAGTGGAGTAGGGGCTGTCTCTGACATGGACTCTGATGCTTGCTTTGGATCACACCCCCAAAATGGTGCTGTTGTACTTGGCCTTAATGGAAGAGGATACACTCAGCCCTGATGCGACTCAATGTGCTGTGGTGGGATGATACAGGTGGGGTTCTGCTTTTCTGAAGAGAAGGGAAGGGTGGATAAGAGGAAGAGGGCAGGAGGGTGGCACCCTGAGGAGGAGAGATAGGGAGCTATGATTGAGATATAAAATGAATAAATAGATAAATTTATATAATAAATAGGAAAGCTTATCTAAAATTGCAAAGGAATTAGGGTAGCCAAGTGGCCTTTGTAAAGAGTAACACTCCTTGAGCACTTAAACTAGACAGTGTCAAGATTATTGTAGTACAGAATCATTCCTGTTCTACTTCAGATATACAAAGATTTCAAACTTTTGTTTCATATACTGTTTTTCAAGAAAGTGGCAGGGCAATTTCTTCAGCATATTAAGAACATAAACTAATATAAAAAATGACCAAAGTAGAAGTCATTCAGATGAGAAAGGTAAAGAGTCTATAGCAAAAATAGCACAATGTTGCAGGTCTACAACAGTTGAAGTCAAATGGGGTTTCTATGCAAAATATTGTAACTTGTAGAGTCAGAAATATGGAATTTATTAAGGAACAATTGAGGGCTACTAAGAAATCAAAAAGCTTAAGTGAAAATATGTAGCTATAACAAAAAAAGAGTATAAAATTGATTAACAAAGGAAACAATAAACTAATTGCTTTAGTAGAAAAAATATTATAGTAGTAATACTGAAAATGTTAAGTAACAATTTACCTAAAATTGGTATTTACTTTACAACAAAAAACTTAAAAAGGAAAAAAATGTTGAAGACATTGAATAATTGACCATACTAAGTAATTTCTGTAAACCTACCTAGCCAATTAAGTTCTACATAACCCTGAGAGTCATTTTAGCTGGTATAGAATCCTCTAGAAAAAAAGACCAAGATCAATGACATTTAGATGCTACTTAACTTCTTTATTTTTTTACTTTAAGGGCGGAAGTTTATTCTGACTTACAGTTTGTAATAGCATAGTCAGTCCATCATGGTAGGGAAGAGGTACCAACAAAAATGTGAAGTGGCTGACAACATTACATCTGCAGTTAGGAAGGAGAGAGAGAGATGAGTGCTATTGTTCAAACCAATTTCTCCTTTCACCCTTTCTATTCCATCTTGGGCCCCAGTCAACATTCCTGGCAGGTCTCCATCTATGCTTAAACCTCACTGGAAACATCCTCACAGATATGATCTGAGTCATAAAGAAGCAGTGTCAGAACAAAATTATGCCAGACTAATTTTCACTGTGTATATGTAGCTGGTCTAGAACGAATTGTGTATATCAGGGTGACCTTGAACTCACAGTCTGCCTCCCAAGTGCTTGGATCATAAGTATGTTCCACCTCGCCCAGCTGTATCAGATTAATTTTACTTACTACACAGGCCTTTATTGGTAAACAAGCATATAAACAGGCATATGGTTCAGGAAGTTTTATTATTGTTCTTTTAAAGTGCTCAGACCAAAGCCCAAAATATTTTAGATAAACAGAAATATGTTTTTTTTTAAATAATCTTATAATTGGCAGCTTTCAAGTTATTCATGGAATTTCAGGTATCAGGGCTTTTATCAATTCTAAGACTATAAAACACGGGCTTAGTAGATGATTTTATGTTATGCTAGGTACATGAATACTTCCTTAACACTTGCTGAGAAATTAGTGTGGTTTCATTCTGGGAGACACTGGTAAATGTGAGGAATTTGTAAAGTATTTCAGCCATTCTACATATTCTCAATTCTGCTAACACCATCATTTAGAACTCTTACTAATTTCTGCTAAAAAAACTAACTAAATTCACCCATAGCAAACTAGTATTTCTGATATTGTTTATGTCAGTCATTAAGACCTGCATGTAGGAGGAAAAAACAGTACAGAAGTGTTCGACTCCTCAAGTCTGTGTTTCCTGATCAGCTGACTATATTTGAGGTGTGAATAGAGGGGCTCATTGTACAAGGAACGTAATGAAATCTACACACACGTCTCATTCAATGCAGAAATAAGGTGTTATAGCTAGCATAGTAGAATCCAGAGGACAAACATGTAGAGTGAGTTGAAAAACTAGATATACAAGTACATGATATGGAGAGCTGAAAGCAAAAATTGGCATTAAACCAAAAGTCCTGGAAGTCATGATTTGAGGGAGAACAGTGGTGAGACTGGTGTAAAGCACTACCAGTGATTTGCAGGTTAGGTCTTTTGTATCATCAAAATAATTTAGAAGCAATACACATGTATTTCTTTGCTAACCATAGCATTAATTTGAATAAGTTGAAAGATTAAGAATAAAAGCCAGGATAGGAATCTACTGGGGAACTGAGAGTTGCTTCATATCCCTTCACGGGGAGGAAGAGATAAAAGCTCCCAAGTCCCTTGTTTCAGAAAAATATTCTTATTGCTCCTGGAACCCACTGATGTATCCAGATACTTTGCTTCTCTCTTTTGAATAAGAGATAAAAGATAGATAAGATAATAATGAATTTAAAATTGCACACTAAATGGAATATAGATGAACTATTGAAAGAAATAAGCCTTGCTTCAAATCAACAAAACTCCACAAAGGGTTCAGGACCTTGGTTTGAATTAAAATGAAGTAGTTAGAAATTTTCCTGTATTACAAATGACATGACTGAGTGAGGTTCCAGAGGACTACAAAGGACTTTTCAATTCAGTTCAGGCACAGATTCAGAATGCACTCCTGTGCCAGTGTGTACCAGCTATTAATGGAATATACATCTGGGAGACACAATTATAGCTCTCAGGGTTCACTTTTGTTGGAGACAAACAGACAGGAACCATCCATTCACAGTCACTTTCCTAGACTTGGAATATGACTGCCATTCTTCACATATGGCCGTGTGCATCTCTTTCCCCTCTCAATAACCTTCCCCAGCAAGGGACAAGTAAACTAACTCTGGTTTCACTTGTACTGCACAACGTTCTCTGACTTTCTCCACTGACATGGATCTCCTCTCATCTCCCTCAGTGAATAACGTATTTCCTTTTAATTAATTCATACATACATACATACATACATACATACATACATACATACATATATGTATATATATTAAAGTTTTACTAATTGGTTTCATTTTTCATTGACAGTTTCATACATAGCTCCAACACATTTTGACTCTTCTCCATCACTCTCATCTCTCTTCTACCATTGCCAGGACCCCTTTTCCCTACAAATGTCTTTACTAAAATCAGACTTTTTGCTCTGTTTTATGACTCAGTGAGTTTAACCGGGACTGTCTGTGGGATTCTGGATTTGAAACTATCCATTGAATCATGGTGAGTTCACTAGTGGGTACATAGCAGAAGACAATGACTCCCCATCTTCCAGAATATTTCAGTAGCCAGTAGTTTCACAGTGAAGGGTAGGACTACAGGAGCCCCTTACCCATCCATAGCTGACTATTGGCAGGGCCATTTCATGTAGGATCAGTGCCTGTAACCACAGCCATCATCAGTTCACGATTTTAATGGATGTGTTGTGTCTAGGTGATAGCATTTACAGCCCCATTTCTATCTTCTGAGTCAACAATGAGATTGAAATTTGCAGCAGAATAGGAAAGTATTTATTAACAGGGAAGTATAAAAAGTGTTTGAGAGCAAAGAGGAGTGATAGCAAAGATAAGATATTGAAAAAAAAAAACCTTGAAACATTTAGAAGATTGCCTATGACCCCAAACAACTGTAAAGTGGAATAATAAGTAACATTAAGAAATTATTAGTATGAGTTAGATCTCAAAATGCCTTAGTTTACCTTTGAGTGACATTGTCCTTATAGGTTCCAGGTAACTACTTATGTTTTAACAGAGAAGGAATGAGAGCTAAACTTTTATTCCCCAATAAAAAATATTTCTGTTTAATCCTATCACAATGAGCTTATTGACATTTAGGTAGCTACTTTACTCTGCATTGCTTTCCAAATATACACTGAATACAACACATGTAAATCTATTTTACACAAATGGAATCAAGTAACACATTCTGTTTCAATCATGCAAACATTAAAAAAAAATACTTTCTTCTGATTTTAATTTACTCCACCCCCCTTTTCCTTTCCTCAGTCCCACAAAAATGAATTTTAACATGTGGTTACCTGCTAATAAGTGTGCATTCATAATTTTGTCATTATTGAAAAATAGAATCTTTTAGTATTTTTTTTCTTTATTTTCTTTTATAAACTTAACAGTATATTGTGGAAATCATTCTAGGTCAACTGGTATATAGTTAAATCTTTGTATTTAGTGAATAGGAGCTTACAGTATGAATGTATCATGTTTTTTCAACCATTTCACTATTGACAGACCTCAAATATGCTTCTAGTGAAAACTATGACACAGTAAAGCTATATGTAAAAGTGTATTTTTGTTTGATGGCATTTCATAGATGAAATTCTCAAGTAGGAGATTTATAGTTTGAATTATAAGTCCATTTTCTTTTTGATTTTAGCAGGTTTTGATAGGTAATTCATATTGTACTAGAAATACATGAGTACATAGTCATCATATGCTTGTAACATAGGTTTTAGCATTGGACACCATTTTATACATGCATAGACCATTTTGATTTGTCACCAGTCAACTGTTAACCAATGATATTCTCCTGTAATTCTGTAGGGTGTACTTTAATCAACTTGGTAAGAGTGGATTTTTTTTCAAATTCCTGCAATTCTTTTTTATTTATAATTGAAAAATTTTTATTATGTGAATTTAACATCATGTACCCTGTTCCCTCTCATCTCCCACCTCCCCTCAGACCTGTCCTTCACCCTTTCAATCTATCCCAGCAT
This sequence comes from Lophiomys imhausi, assembly GCA_907164525.1. Lineage (NCBI taxonomy): Eukaryota > Metazoa > Chordata > Mammalia > Rodentia > Muridae > Lophiomys > Lophiomys imhausi. Next base: position 4,580,364 of record CAJQZJ010027982.1, on the reverse strand, counting down.
AAAAAATAAAGTCTAATTGTGGAAGCTTCAGTATGTCTCAGTTTATCTCACATTATTCCCTTTTGTCCACACATTTTGCTTGCAAATGTTCATTAAAATGACTCCTTGGTCTGGCATGAAGCCTCTGGTTTCTGCTACTTTGTCAATACTGGAACCTCACTGGTCATGGAGATCTTGTAGTTTTGGGGTTGTGGAACTGGCCTCTTCTTACACTCCAGTAGTTCATCCATTGGGTAGATGTTGGGGTGGGCCAACTCAAAGCCCTGGCTCTGGACCTGCAACCCCTGCTTGAAGGGCCATTTCTATTATGGAATGGTGCAGGCCTGCTCTCCCAAGTACTGCAGCATGTGAGGGGCAGGGACAGCTCCCCTGCTCTTGAGACCCCCATCTGGGCCAGATCTTACCATAAGGCTGGGTCTCCACAACCCCACATCCAGGGCTAGGCAGATTTCTTCTAGTTTCTGACTTGTTTTGGGTCCTGGGAGCCCATCTGGTGCTTGCCTGGTACTGGTCTGGTAGTCATCACAGACTACCTCATGATGCGAATGTTGTGTTGGTATCCAGCTTGCTTTTTTTCCAGGAATGTTAGGCTACTATTCATTCAGATGTTCATAAGTCAGAACACTGAATTTAGATATAACCTCTCTCCTCTCTGCCACCTACTGATGCACATGTGACATAGCAACCACATCTGCAATGCCTCTAGGGGGAGTAAAGAGTGGATATTTTTAAAATCCTCATATATGAGGGTTTGGGGGAATAAATCAAAGAAAGAAATGACGTAATTATAATCTCAAAAAATAAAATAAAGAGGTAAAAAATTAACGTACAATGAAAAACAAAACAAAACAAAACCTTTGGCAGATCTTTCCTCTCTCTGTTTTCCCACATAGAATGCCTAGTCCCTAGTGCTGCAGCAGAACATCAGCTGCAGCTTTCCTTCACTCATGCCCATATCTCCTGTGGATCCCACACATCACCTTACTCTACCTCCCTCCATTCCTTCATAGTCCCCAACTCCAACATGTACTCCCTGCTAAATCAAAGGCTACCCTTGCTAATTCATAGAAAACTAGGCAACCTGCCAACAGAAGTTCTCTTCTAGCTGTTCCCCTAGATTCAATCCCACAATCTCCCCCATAGCGCTGTAATAGAACACCAGCTGGAGCTTTCCTTCCCCATTGCCCATATCTCTTATGGACCCACAGTTCATTCCTTCCTTCCTTATCTCCCTCCTGACATTTGCTGCCTTCTATCAGACCCCAGCTCTCACAGGCAACCCATGCTAAACAAAGGACCTCTTATGTCAAAGCAGCAAGTAGGATGAAGGCAGACCCACATCTCTCCTACTGCTCAGGAGATGCAATCCCTTCCTCACCTCAATTTCATTGCCAGTTCTGAAGCAGGATCACCTACTGTGGTCTTGATTTCCACTGTGATCCCATCCCCAGTTGTAAATGTTGTTTTTATTCCCTCAATTGAGGGGATGAAAGGATAGCCATACTCAAACTGTATGAATAAATGGCTTGGGTTGAGCCTACAGAGTTTGTCTTCATTCTAGCTTTCCTTAAACCTGGGTCTGGAAGCTTTTAGCCTGCATACAATTTAATCTTCTGCAAGCTCAAACCTTGAAGATTTCAGCTTCCAGCCTCCATCTGCTAACCTAGGTCTAGAATGTTTTCAGTGTCAGGGACTTATTCCTGAATAAACTCACTCTTTCAAGCTCTTTCTGAACTTTCCCTGGCTTATTCAACTCAGCTGTTCTGTCCCAAATTCCTCTCAAAAGTGACTGATTCATTCTGGCTTCTCTGGACTTCTAACTGAATTTCTCTGCTTGGCCTCAAACTAGCTGACAGTAAATTCTAATCTTCTGGCTCCGTCTCAATCTCTGACTTCCTCTATCTTCACCTTTGTCTAGGTTGTTCTGTCTGCAACCTGTCTCTGTGAAACAGTTCTGCTAAACACACCCACTATTCCCACTATACTCTAACTACTACTACTACTATTACTACTACTACTACTACTACTACTACTACTACTACTACTACCACTCCTTCTCTCTTTGCAGTGCTCTTAAGTAGCATCTCTTTCCTGTGCTGTTCTTATAAGAGTTGGGCATATCTTATCTCTGACTCATTCTGTCTAATCTTTCTCTGATTAATCACTTTGTCTTCCCTCTCAAATAGATGTCACTTTCAAAAATGTTTAATTTCTTTTATAGACTAATCTTATTTTCATTATTTGGGATTAAAGGTGTGTACTAAGTGCATGTCTGTATTCCAGTTGAATCACATAGACCTAGAAAGTCTTTGGATGTCATCCTTTGACAGAGCAGCCATGTTGCTGGATTAAAATTCCTCCACAACCAAGAGATCACAAAGACTTTCTCTTTCAACCTTTCTTCCCACAAGGCCAGGAAAACAGGCAACACACAGCCATCATACTCTCCAATAATCCAGAGAGAATTTAGAAACCAAGAAACAAAACACACACTTAACAAAGATAAATCTAGAAATCAGCACCGAGACTAATAATAATCCCAAATCCAGATGCTGGGACACTTGTGTAAAAAAAAAAAAAAAAGAACAAAAACCAGGCAATATTTCTCCATTAGAGCCCAGCTGTCCTTCCACAACAGGACCTGAATATTCCAACATAGTTTAGTACAAGAAAAGGACCTTAAAACAACCTTTATGAATATGATAGAGGTCCTTAAAGAGGAAATGAATTCCCTTAAAAAATCTAGGAAAACACAAACAAATGGTATAACTAAATAAATAAAACTGTGAAAATTTTGAAAATGGTAATAGAATCAATAAAGAAAACCGAAGCTTAAGGAATTCTGGAAATGAAAAATTGAGGAATTTGAACAGGAAATACAGACACAAGATTCCTCAACATAACACAAGATTTGAAAGAGAGAATCTCAGACATGTAAGATACAACAGAATAAATTGATACATCAGTCAAAGAAAATATTAAATCTAAAAATCTGCTGACATAGAACATCCAGAAAATGTGGAAAAGTGTAAAAAGAACAAGCCTCAGAATTACAGGTATGGAGAAAGTAGAAGAAGCCCCACTGAAAGGTCCAGAAAATGTTTTCAACAAAATCATAGAAGAAAATTTTCTTAACCTAAAAAATGAGATGACTATAAAGGTACAAGAAGCTCACAGAACATCAAATAGATTGGATAAGAATAAAACAGCCCCATTTCCACATAATAAACAATATCCTGAACATATAGAACAAAGAAAAAACATTAAAAGCTACAAAGGAAATAGACCAAGTAACAAAGGCAGACATATTAGAGTTACATCCAATTTCTCAAGGGAGACCCTAAAAGCCAGAAAAGCTTGGGCAGATATCCTGCAGACTCTAAGATAACACAAATGCCAGCCCAGAATACTATACACAGCAAAATTTCAATAATCATATATGGATAAAATAAGATATTGCATGATCAAGTCAAATTTAAACAATATCTATCTACAAACTAGCCCTGCATAAGGGACTAAAAGGAAAACCCCAACCTAAGGAGGTTAACTATGCCCATGAATATACAGGGAATAAATAATATCATACTGACAAAATCAAAGGAAAGGGAGTACATACACTACCACCACCAACAACAAAATAACAGGAATCAACAATCATTGGTCATTGACATCTCTCAATATAATGGTCTCAATTCCCCAATAAAAAGACACAGATTAACAGAATAGTGTAAAAGCAGGATCCATCTTTCTGCTGAATCCAAGAAATATACCTGAACATCAAGAATAGTTATTACTTCAGCATAAGGGTTAGAAAGACATATTATAATTAAATGAATCTAAGCTCCTGTATCCATTTTAATATCTAAAAAATAGACTTTAACTCAAAACTAATCAAAAGATATAGGGAAGGAAATACTTTAATGAGTATGTCTCATTAAAGACAAAATTGACCAAGATGACATTTCAGTTATTAACATCTATGCACCAAACAAATGGGTGATGAAAGCCTAACAGTCCTCCTATATACAAATGACAGACTGAAGTGAGAAAGACATCAGTGAAACTACATCTTTTACAGTAGCCCCCCCAAAAACATAAAATATCTTGGAGTAACTCTAACCAAGTGAGGGAAAGACTTGTATTTCAAACTTCAACTCTTTAAAGAAGGAAATTAAAGAAGATACCAGAACCTAGGTGAAGATCCATACAAATCCACACACATATGGACACTTGAATTTTTTTTATTAAGAAGTGAGAAATGTACACTGGAATAATGACAGCATCTTCAACACATGGTGCTGGTCAAACTGGATGTCTCCTTGTAGTCAAATACAAATAGATCCATATTTATCACCCTGTACAAAACTCAAATCCATAGGGATCAAAAGCCCTATCATAAAACCAGACACACTGAACCTGATAGAACTAAAAGTGCAGAATAACTCATTGCCTTTAACTCACTGAAATAGAAGAGAAATTTCTGAACAGAACATAGATACCATGCATACTATTAATAAATAGGACTTTATGAAGCTGTAAAACTTCTATAAAAGAAAGGACACTATTAATAGGACAAAGCTGTTAGCCTACAGAATGGGGAAGGACTTACCAACTTCATATGCAATAGAAAACTAATATCCAAAATTTATATAAAACTCAAGAAACTTGATATCAAAAAACAGATAATCCAATTTTAAAAATGGAGTACAAATCTAAACAGATAAATCTCAACAGAGTAATCGCAAATGTCTGAGAAAACCTTAAAGAAATTATCAACATCCTTATCCATGAAGGAAATGCAAATCAAAACTTTTTGAGATTCCATCTTATACCTGTCAGAATAACTAAAATCAAAACAAAAGACAGTTCATTCTGGCGAAGATGTGGGAGCAAGGGGAACACTGTACCATTGCTGGTGGGAGTGTAAACTTGTGTAATCACTATGTAAATCAACATGGCAGTTCTTCAGAAAGTTGGGACTGAATCTACAGGAAGACCCAGCTAGGCCATTCTGTGGCATATATCCAAAAAGATGCTCTATCCTACCATATGGACACTTGCTCAAACATGTTCATTTCAGCATAATTCATAAAAGCCAGAAACTGGAAACAACCCAGATGTCCTTCATGTGGTACATTTACACAATGGAGTTATTACTCAGCTGTTAAAATTATCACACCATGAAATTTGCAAGGAAATGGATGGAACTAGAAAAAAGTCATCCTGAGTGAGGTAACTCAGGCCCAGAAAAACAAATATGCATGTATTCACTTATAAGTGGATACTAGTAATTAAATAAATTACAACCCAGGTATAATCTGTAGACTCAGAGGGGTTAGGTACATAGGTGCTGTCTAAGGAATTCACGAATCTCTCCTGGAGAGGAAATTGAATAGATTTTATAGGCAGATTACAAGTGTTTGGGGACTGGAAAGAGGTGGAAGTTGTGGGGTGTGTGGTGGACCAGATCAGCAGGTGGAGATTGAAACTGAAACTTTGTTAACAAATGTATTTATTAAAAACTATAAACACTTATTACCTAACAACTAAGATAACATTTAGGAGGGTACAGCCTCTGGGGCAGGTCCTCAGTTGTAGGTCATTTAGGGCACTTGGTCAACAGTCTTTCCTCAGGAACACCTCAGGTGTAGGTCCTTTAGGGTAATTGACTATTGCATTGCTATGGCAGCTTTACGTTAAACGAGGCTTGATGCCTTTGTCTCTCCGGGTGCCTCAGCTGTCCGTAGGCCAACTTGGTCAGTCTGTCTTAGGCACTCAGTCACTCTGCCACAGTCATTGGGGTTAGGCCAGCCATGATTCTATTCAGGCCACCATTTGAAATAGTTGAACCCCTTAGGGTAGGCGCTGCTGTGGGATTTACTCCTTTGCTTTGTGGCCTTGCTGGGGCCTTCTATTCTTGGTAACTTCTTCCCTCCTCAGGGCCAAGGCTGTTCTCCTGTGGGTTCAGAGTTGACCATATTTTTACAGCTCTGTTTTAGGTCTGCTCTTCAGTCAGTCTGTTTTGGCTCCATCAGATAAAACATGCTCTTTCATGCAGCTGTCTTTAGCACTGGGCCCCCAGGCTTTGCCCCCATGTCCTTAAACAGGGTCTTGTCTCTTCCAGTTTCACTTGGCTTCAGCCTAATCTGGGCTCTGACTATGTCGTAGCAGCTGAAAGCAATGCCACGCCAGTAACCCTTTTTCAGTCCATATGCTGCCATGCCAGATGCCCACAGGTGCCAGGCAGATCTTCGTGCCCTTTTAAGAGACTGTCCTTCAGAAGCTCTCAGATATTCACTAAGTCTAACTCCCATTACATAAGATGGAATGGAAGGAGTGACAGGAGTGATGGCTGGAACTGGGGGCTTTTGGGTGCTGGTGTGGAAACCTAGTGCAGTGGAAACTTCCTGGAATTTATGAAGGTGATCCTAATGAGGATTTCTAATAATGGGGATTTTTGAAGTCTCTTATAATAGGCTATTTCTTATTGCCAGGCCAGGCTTATAGTGGCAGTACTGGGATGCATTCAATTGAGTTGCTGACCAAGAGGGTGTAATAAAAATCTCCAGGCTCTTGCTAAGACAACAGGTTGCTCTTTCCAAATTGACAGTAGGATCCCATTGCAAAGGCCAAAAGTCTCACAACTCATTGAACATGAAGAGGTCAAGCTTTCAACCACTCACACTCACATCTCAGTTTTGAGAGGAAGTGCCTAACACACACTGAAAGTACAGTCATTACTCAATTGGGCAACTGGAGCAAACTTCCATCTAGCCCAGGTTATCATGTGGGATCAACAAAAACCTGCATTCCTTTCTAGGTTCTTTGAGAATAGTTACAGAAATGTGGGACTTCATGACACTATGATTCCAAGCTGTCCTTTAAATTCAGTTATCTTTTACTGGTTCCTACTGCTGGCAGCACTGGAATGTGAGCTCAGATGTTCAGACATGCTAGGCAAGCACTCTAACATTGAATTATATTTCCAGGCCTTGTTTTATGAATACTGATTTTTAAAATGCTTGCATTTCAGTAGAGTTCATCTGTGGTATATTTTTTCATTCTTTTATTTCTTTAAAATTTGTTCATGTTTTTGCATGATGAAACTCTAATTATTAAGGTATTTGATTCATTAACCATAATGTTTAATTTGGTGTCATGTTATGGATGAACTTCCTAGACTAAACACTAATCATTGTTCACAGTATTCTATCAAGATAGTTTTGGGGATTTTTCATTTTATAGATTCTCCAATCATTATTACTGCATTGCAAGCTACATTCAGTAATGAGAGGCTGAACCAGAAGTTGTTAGCTTGTGTTTCTATTTACTGTTAGATATATGACTCCACTCAGAACAGAAATCTCTGAATAGCATAGAATAGAAAACAAAGAAATTAAGAAGAAACACTCTTAAGCTGCTGGAACCTGTCTATATTTAGTAAACAATGTGTTTGGAATAAACAAATTTCTTCAAAAATATTTTGAGCATTAGAAAGTTTCCATAAGCTGGGCGGTGGTGGCGCACGCCTTTAATCCCAGCACTCGGGAGGCAGAGGCAGGCGGATCTCTGTGAGTTCGAGGCCAGCCTGGTCTACAAAGCGAGTCCAGGACAGCCAGAGCTACACAGAGAAACCCTGTCTCGAAAAAAAAAAAGTTTCCATAGATATTCAAGGACTCATTCATATGACTTAAAATTTAGAAATCAATATAAGTATCTGCAACATTCTATGAAAGCAGTCACTAATGTACTATTAATGCCTATTAAAGTTTTTATGTAGATTCCTAAGGGTAAATTTTACTGTTTTAATTTCAGACATGATAGATTTCTAGTCCTATCTTATTTTTCCCTAAAAATTATTTTGTAATGTATCTTAAGAAGTTAATGTATTTTCATGGAACCCTATTAATTAAAAATGTTTCCTATTATCCCTTTCTTAAAGTCTCTACTGGATCTATTTAATCATTTTGTTTTTATAACTATTCCATAAGAAAGAAAGGTAGCACTATTTTTTTTCTGATGAGAAAGTACTATGATAATTGTATGTTGTGTAAAAATCAGGACTCTATGATCAGAGAAAACCTTTTCAGCTTTCCAAACTACCATAGAACATGAAACAACAGTTACATCTTTCTTGTTGTAGAGTCTTCTAAGTCAGAAATTTGCACCATGCTGAAGGTTTCCAGAGCCAACCATATTTATCACAAGTCCCATGACAGTACAATTTGATTAGACACAACCTCATTTTGAACTGAGATTGTCATTCCCTTCGGAAATTCATGGAACTAGGACAGTGCTATGAAATGGTTTCTCACTCATGTTCAAACATTCTTAACACAGGGCAGGAATTCAAATGGCTATTAAGACCTCAGTCCTTGTGGTTTTCCCCCCTAGTTAATTTCTTGAGCATGAAACTACACATTCACAATTATGATTTGTTGTTTTTCTGCTTCTCTTAATTACATGCAAACATCTGATGACATAGATGATACAGATATTTTCCCTGTTTTATTATTCATGTGGTGAAGAGGAGTTAGAGTTAACTTGATGATAGTGTGCACATGTCTAGAATAATACCTTTTAACTCTAAAGGCATTGTGGACTAGTGAAGAAAACAAGGCTGTTTGATGGGGATAGAAAAGTTATCTTTACAATATGCCAGCTCACTGCCCCCAACCTACTGTGCCCTCATGAAAGTTGATCTTTGTTTTATGCTGAGTAGCACAGAAAAGAACAACAGAAAACCAGTCAAGCTCTGTTGAGCAGATTTATTGTTCAGTGACAAAGCTGAAATCACTTTGCTCTAACAGTTGACTTTTCACTGAACTCTGAAAAAAGTAAGCAATTACTTGGTTCATGCTCTTTAGTAGACTGAATGCTTGCTTAGTTTATTTTAAGCTTCCAGATTTGATCTGTCACAGCAGGAATGATAATATCCCTAAGCAATTATGGCATTTGTCATTTGTTGTTCTATTGTACATTTCTCTAAGCTACAAATGAAAAATAAACCTCCTTTGAGTGCTCCATGTATAAACTATTTGGTAACAGCAATAGCAGAAAGAACTACTCACTGCTGATGGGGGCTGGCTAACAGGAGTAATTTTGGACTTCTTTCCTTTGCAGTCCTGAACCCAAAGTTCTCTACCAAATTAAATCCAGGTGCACCCACAGGAAGTGAGTGTGGTTCAGATATGTGCTTAAATGTTGAAAAACAATTCCATGGGTTTGTTTAATGCCATTCATTACAGAAAAGCAAAATATTTACTTATTTTTGAGCCTGGGAACTCCAGTTCTTTCTTTTCTTACCAGTTTTTTTTTAAGACAATAGATTGCTTACTTTCTTACCTAAAATCATAATTGATCATTTTTTTTCTTGATGATAATTGTTTAAATTAAGACATTGTTTAATCTGTCAATAAACAATTAATGACTTTTTCAATTACATGAGGGAAAGACGAGTAGATGAAAGCAATTCATCTCTTTTTCCCTGTTAGAACTTTTAATTTAATTTTATAAATGAATGCTATAGAAAATGAGTCACTAAGAGGACAAAAAAAAAAAAACCATTGCCTCCCAAATTAGAAAGAAAAAAAGAGAATAAAACAAAGGTCCCACAAGGAAACACCCCTTAATAAAAAAGCTTGCTTTGTTCCTGAGTTGCCTTATCCAGTCTTAACATGAGAGGTGGTGCCTAACCTTACTGCAACTGGAAATGCCTTGTTTGGTTGATGTCCCTGGGAGGCCTGCCTCTTTTTGAAGGGACATGGAGAAGGAATGGTTGGGAAGGGAGGAGGTGGGAGAGATGGATGAGATTGGCGGTGGTGGAGGCTACAGTAGGGATGTATAGAGACTAAATTAAGAAAAATTTAAAAAAAGAAAAGAAAAAAATTAAATAAATTCAGTTCCTTCAAAAATACTCTACTCCATAAAACTGAATACTGAAGTGGTGGTTTCCAGGTCTGGGAAGTGTTATTAACCAATAGACAGAAGGCTTCAGATAAATAAGATGAATGAACTGGGCAGATCTACTATACAGTGTCTACACTCATTTATGATTCAAAGAAGATTGATCTCTTGTTGTGCTGCCCTGATAAATGTTTTTAAAGGTAAATTTTCTTTGAGCTGTATACATAGGTGGTAGTAAGGGCATTTGCTGAATAGAATTGTCAGTTACAACCCCGGGGAAAAAAAAAAATCAGAGGTGTGTTTAAAACCATGCTATTAATTCTGGAATGGTGAATGTAATGGTTCTTATCCTTCTCTCTTTAAAAGGAAATACAAATTTTCTGATAATGTTGTTCACTACCTAAAGGAAACATGCCACTTGTTTTTGAGAGAATAGCGTTTTTCTGATATTTATTGAACATTGTAAGGACAAAAAAACACTGCTTAAAATTATATACAATTATTAAAGCTATTAGTTGTAAAACAGCATCATATATTTACATTCACAGAGCATACAAATAAAACTCAGGTCTTCACATTGCATTTGAATCACTTTACCCTCTCCCCAACTGCTAAATGAAGACCGTAAAGTTCACAACAAAACTGAAAGGAAGATAAGTATTTCCCATATATTCCTGGCTCCCATACCTTCATAGTGTCACCCACTGTCAACATCAATCAGAATGGAAGATGTATTGCAACTAATGAATCTATGACGACACATCATATTATCCAAGGCCATAAAAAATACTCTGGCAATGTGCTAAATGCAGTCTTTTCTTATGCTTTATCTTTTCTTCTACATTCTTCTGACTGATACATCAGTGTGCTCATTGAAGGCTACTATCTTCCTTTAAGAAGCTGTGGTAACGAAGACAGACAAAGATGAGGAACAAAATATCTGCACATACTAATTTAATTTAGCACTTTAATAACATTAGTTCTTATTTATTTCCCCTGAAAATTGTTAGTTTTTATTTACTTCCTCTGAACATTTTAATGTCAAAAAATAAGTTGTAAATTTGTTTTCTCCTATATATTAACAAAATGAGAGATTTAAAGGGTCCAATTTCAATGTTGGTTCAAAGTTGTGACTGTAAACAGTTATCTAGTACATGGCCATTAACAAGATTCTGGTTATCAAAGATCATGTATCTTTTTAATTTAGTGGTACTAATAATAATTGTATCAGTACATTTATTTATTTATTTTCTCAGATTAAATTTTTTTTCTGGTTGTGATAAGGACTTACCTCTTTTTACATTTAATTATTTCTCATTATTTAGTCATATTTTGGATGAATCTGAATTACTAGAAATGCTGTTAACAAGTCTCTGGATCTTTATGTCTATTGATACTCTAATCTTTTCTCTTTAGGCATTAACTCAAGGAACGGCAGTTGTCCTGCATGCACTGTGATGGTTTCACTGACATTTCTACAATCAGTTTTTTTTTCTACTTAAAGGTGATATTCATAGGTTTTAACACCTTATGTAGAAATAACACTTGTAATTAATTTCTAATAGTTTATATTTAATACTATTGAAGATATAATTTGAATATGTAAAAGATAGGTGTGATTATACTATCTTATATTTAACAATATTGATTAATGATTAATAATCTTAATTGTAAATTTTTATGATAATCTAATTATACTGTAAAAAAAGTGTAGTAAATATGGCAAGAAACATTTTCATCACAAAGTATTGATTTTTTAAAATATAAGAGCACAGTGAACATTCATATAAAATAGCATTGAATGAGCCCTGTATATTTGTAACACAGTGCAGTCCTATTTTTACCCATAGGACAGGTGAGCATAAAAAGCAACACATTACCATGCACTAATAATTTCCTGCAAAATTAATGCCACTGATATCAATCTTGATCTTGTTTTATGGTTAACTCTACAATACCTTCTGGAATAAGTATTTTGAAAGAAGAATATCTGATCCCTTTGTATCATAATGGGCCTGAAAGGGAAAACAAGAAATAGTAGAGAAAAGTGGGCAGTTCTATTCTCCAGGAAACCTTCTTGGTAGGGAAGCTTTGAAGAACAGCATCTGGAGAGTAAGGTCAGAGATGCCAAAATATACAGAATCACACTGATTTAGAGTTAGCGTCAAAATTTATTATATTTCTAAGCAGTAATCTAAGGGCCTAGTTATATCTTCAATAAAATAATATGTTTAATGTGGAGAAACATGGGATTTTCTGTGGGCTTTTATAACTAAAAGTGTTTCTTATTATACCTGTTTGCATCCTGGTGACCAAAGAATGCTCTTCATCATACAGTGCAGAATATCATATTTAGTTTATGTTTACAAACATTGTATGTTTTATGTAAACTGGAAGATCCCAAGATAGCTGGATATACTATTCGTGTTTTATAAAGGTAGATTTAATTGAAGAGGAAAGTAAATTTATTACTTTATTCCTTTATCTAGTTTAAGAAAGAAATGGAAAATCTATATTAACTGCCTAAATTAAACATCAGAATTTCTGACATTTTGCATTTACATTTCTGCTTTGCTATAATTTTACAAATATTTATATTCTTCCACAGTGATCAAAAGCAATGAAAAGTTCATTATTTAAAGAAAATTAAGGACTCCAAGTTATGCTGAGAATACACTTTTACATATTCATTCATTAAACTAACATTTATTAAGCATATAGTATTAATACATATTCTGTAAGTGATATAGAGAACATGGAGTAAAATGTCAGCTCTAGCTTGATTAATATTTCCAGTGAAAAGTATGGTGATATGACAGAGGCATTTTGACTATTAAAGAAATGAATTAGAGTCTATGGATTTACAGGTTGGTACAGGATAGTTAAGTCAAGGGGAATAAAAAAAAAAAACCTTCCTTCTTATAAAATATCCGGTGTAGGGCTGGAGAAATAAGTCAGTGGTTAGGAACACTGATTGTTCTTCCAGAGCACCTAGGTTCAATTCCCAGCTCCCACGTGGCAACTCACAACTGTCTATATCTCCAAGATCTGACAACATTACACGGTCATAATTGCAGGTAAAACACAAATGCACATAAGATAAAAAAATAATAATAATAAAAGAAAAGAAAAAATATCTTCTTTAGGTTATAACCATGGCTCAGTCCCCGGTCTACTAATCTCAGCTTCATAACGAGGCTGAGAATTTGCAAACTGCTTTTTTCTTATGCTAGGAAAATGGGGTAAAGAGTACTGGATAGTCTAGAGAAGTAGGGGTGGGCACTTTTTGCCAGATCACTTCTTGCTAACTGTCTTCCTTTCCCTTGTCCTTAATATCATTTCAGAGACTTCTTTGCCTTGGTACTCTTTCAGCTTTATATTTTCTGCCATCTTAAAGACACAGTTACATTATTCCTCCTTAGAAAGGAACCTACATTAGTTTCTTGCATTCAGTGATTTAAGTCTACAAAGCTCTTCATGAAAGACCCACATTTTAATAATTTCTGCATATTTCTTGTTCCTCAGCTCCAGTAATGATAGCTGCTTAAAACAATTCCATTTTCATGGCACTTTATTATTTTCTTGTTTGTCTGCTAGTTGTCAGTTTGTAGTACTAAGCTCAAAATTATTCATATTAAAATCTTTCTGTAAACATAACTAGTGGTTTTTGACTCTCAACTGTTCAGAGATTAAAGCTTTAATAATATAAGTTATAATTATGATCCTGAAAATGCAACCTTCTCTGTAGTATTCAGAATCTAAGCTCTCTATTTTTTTTCATAATTTTTAGTACTAACAATATTTAAGGCATATTTCATACATCTCATTTATATATAAATATATGTGCTTAATATATATGTATGTAGGTATACATGCTTGCATATTATACTTAAGTGTATAAAGCATATATGTCTTGGACAAATAAAAATCAACATAGATCAACAGCAATAGGTAATGATATATCCTTTTCATTGTAGAGGTCATAACAGTTTAATACTTTCTACATTTATGAGATTCTACAGAATATTTTCAAGAGTAAACATTCATTGCAATAGGTCCCTTTTCATAGAGAATTTATTAAAGAAATATCATAATCAAGCATACTGTTAATTTCTCAATCTTGCATCTTTCCTGGTGTCCATAGTTACGGCACTTCAAGCATCCTAAAGTACTCCCATGAGATCCTTTTGTTCCTATCACATCAGATGATGACATATTATCTTTTTCCCTGATGTAATCCTAAAAATTAATTATGGCTCTCATGTTTCTGAAGTGAAAAATACCTTTTGTCACTATAACTCAGTAGGTATTTTATTTTGTTAGAATTGAAAAAAGTATTTTTTTTTTCTTTTTTGGAGAAAAAATTTTCTCCAAGCTGATTTGTGGGATTGATTTGAAAACATAATAACTCTGAAAATATTTTGATTCTAACACCCAAAATGAGAATACCTGAGTGATCTGTTGTAGAAGATTAACATTTTATATTTTCCCTCTGAGATTTTCTGGAAATCTCTATCTTAAGGGAACAATGAGAATTTCTCTTACCTTTGTACACCTGTCTGTGATTATTGTACATCTCTGAGCATGTTATTAAATATATATTATACATATATAATTATATATATGATATATAATAAATTATATATACTAAATATATATTAAATATAAATGAACTTCTTAATTTTCCATCAAAATATCATTATATAATTTAATTATATTTATATTACTACCATAATATAACTATATTTTAGTAAAATAATTACATTTTATATTTATATTTATAAATATTTTTATTTATATTCATATCATAAATATTTTTATATTTATTACAATAATATAATTATATCACATAAAATAATTTTATTTCAATTCTGGCACGACACACTTGTACTCATAGTGAACAATATTTTTACCCAGAAAAGATTTTCAAATACTAAAACATTTCTTTCTTCTTATCTTGATCTAATGACAATTAGATGGACGTATCTTCTTTGATTTTGCAGAACATGAAATCCAAGGACTTTATGTGATTTCATGTTGTGTTTATCAATTTCCCTACAATTATGAACCTTTCTATCATGCCATAAGACAAAAAAATGTAATTATTATCAACTAATAGAGCCCATGATCCCCATTAGCCATTCTTCATCAGCTGTTGATATTTTGTTAGTTGTTTAGTTACACAAAAGAGTTTCTTTCCAACATAAGAAAAAATGTGTATCAATACATGAAATTCTTAGGGATCAGCTCTGAAGATTAATTGATTATCATAAACAATACAGGTTATATGTCCTGGTGATCTATTTTTAAAGTTGATTTGTAATGCTCTGTAATAAGATATATTCCAAGTCTACCACTAAACCCCAAAGTTCTATAATCTATTTTGAAATGCCAAGTATTTAATACCAAAAACCTTCATGGATTTTACTTGCTCCTTGTCTTAAACACAAGGAGAATAAAACCTTCCATATGTTATTAAAGATGGAATGTAAGATAAGTTTTTTGAATAAAATTGTAAGATGAAAGTGAAAAATGAAAAAAAATTTTCATATGAACATGTTAAAAACTATCAACAGTTAGAGGACTTAATCCACCTGTAGAAAAACCACTAATTTTATTTATTTTCTATGAGTCTAGGTCTTCCATTTAACCAGAGAACACTTTGATAGTTGTATATTAAGTCTAAAAAGAAGCTTCATTATTTCAATTGAGTTTTATAACTTTTTTCTTTTTAAAATAAAGACCGAGATTCCATGTGATTCTCTTTTATAGAAAGGGAAGCAGAAACCACAAAACAGTAGCAATCCAGTAATGTTATTTTTTCTAGGCAACAAAAACTAACCTTGTACCAACCAAAGTTGGTATAGTTACTGCTGGGTTAGCACCAGTTGACCTTGGGTGGAGTTGTGCTACATTCTTCAATGTCCATGTCCTGTGTGTCTTCGCCAGTACTCCTCTAATGGTTGTTCATTTTTGTGGCCTATTTATTTCTGTTGTTTTGTATTGTATTTATTGTTATAAGAGAAAGAACCATTTGTTGGACTGAAAGGGGGAGCTGTTGGGGAGAAAAAGGTAACTTGAAGAAATAAAAAAATAAATTATATTAAATAAATAAATAAATAAATGAGCCATCTATCTAATTTCTCCCACTGAGGGTGAAACACAGGATGAAGTCCTCTTCCATATGCCTTGGATTGGGGAAGAAAAGCAGAAGGGAGGTTGGCACAAAAGAAACCCGAGCTATATGGAAGATGGAACTTTGAAAAAATGAGGCACAAGTCAGGACAGGATTGGAAACCCCCCACAACCAGTCAAGGTTATTGACTTCCCAGCTTTCAGTGGGTTGATCCTCTGTAATAAATAGGATATAGAGAGCACATCCTCCTAAATTATATCAGAAGGTGCCCCTGATTCTTGGGTAATGTTTGTAATCATGGCATCAATAAAGAAGTCATTATATGCAAAGTGCTTAAGGTATCTTGTCTCATTTTAAGATGTACAGGGGAAAAAGAATCAATCTGAAACAGAACTCAGAATTTGTAGCCTCCTACTGAGTATTTGTGAAATAAATTGGATACTTAAGCTATATAATCAGAATTGGCTAATGAAATTACTCTTGAAAACTAGGAAAATACAATAAATCTACCATTTAATCTACTGAAACTCAAGTCATTTTCAATTGTATATTCTTTCTCATACTCTACAAGTGACTGACAAAGGAAACCATATGTTTCAAGGAACATGACATAAATTAGTCATGTTATCCAAACCCATATGAGCTAAAAAATATCAGAGAAACTTGGATATTATGATGAAAAGTAGACATTTCATATTTTGTATATGTGAGATGATAAAATATACCAATAATCCATTTACTTTTTTGGGCTCTGATTTTATATGTGAGAAACCACTAGGTGACAGTGTAACTTTAGAACAAAATGAACAACCTTTTCTGAATTCATAGTAACTCTCAGCCTGAGAATTTACACTAAAATAATAATTTGAAAATTAAACATTTGTTTTGAAAGGCAACAAAAATTACCACTTACAGAATTACTTCCAGGTGGTGCAGCTTTGTTCAAAGCCCCACTATGACACCTGCTTGCTTTTCTGAGGTCAAATTCTGAAAAGTACAACTTTTCTTTTTTTCTTTCATATACTAGTGAAAGGACTTAGTACGTTTTTTTCCTGACACCACTGGTCT
Organism: Lophiomys imhausi; assembly: GCA_907164525.1. Lineage (NCBI taxonomy): Eukaryota > Metazoa > Chordata > Mammalia > Rodentia > Muridae > Lophiomys > Lophiomys imhausi. The sequence goes on along the minus strand of CAJQZJ010027982.1, from coordinate 4,563,254 downwards.
TTCCTATACTTTCTTTGAAACCTTCCTCCCCTTCTATCACACAGGTGCTAGCCAAGATCTATGCCCAGTGTTTAATAGGCACCATTTTCTCCCCCTGTTCTCCATCCTTTTTCATTCCTACAGTTGCTAAGATTTACAGTTTTCCTGCCCGTTGGTTTTTCTCCCAAACACTAATAAAATGGCCCTTGAGCTTCAAAAAATATTACTTCTATATGGAAAATCAAAAGGTTAAAATATTTGTTTTTTTTCTCAGTAAACTTACTCTCTGTCTTCACAGGGAACAAGGTTTACAATGAAACACTTCTTAACATGCAACAGAAAAATCTCATATGAACAAGTCTTCATTGTCTAAGTCTTCATTAAGTTACTATAGTCCCTCTTCTTTTGTGACACATCTAAATAGTAAAACATAGAACACGATTTCCCACTCATCTACTTATTTTGCAGGAAAATAAACTAAAACAGACACCATTTTCTTTAAATTACATATACAATGATATTTTATGGTTATTGCAGAAGTTTTACTCTATTATTGAAAGATGTGGACTATTTGGATTAATAGTCGATAAATCCTATTTGCAGAATTCTCAGAGATCTTTTCAACCTCTCTGCTGGTATTCTTTTCTCTGGTCGAACCTGGGATGGATAGCTTACCTCATGGAGATGTACACAATGATAAGGTAAACATATTTATACGTAATAAAGTACCCAGTTGCCCTCTGACCCTGGCTCTTGGAGAGTAGTCTGCAAAACCTCAAAATTTTCTGGTTGGTTGGCCTGCCATTATCCTTCATGGTGTACTTTAAGACAGTAGTTAATAGTTTTATTCTAGTGGGTGACTTAAGGTAGGTTCCTCCATAGCTGACACTAACATACCTAGTATTTGTGGTGGGGAGATGACCACTACAGAAAGACAAATGTATGATTATAAAATCAAGAGTTTGAATCATTCACTGTCAGCTAATCTCCAGGGAGAGGAAGAGAGCTTGACTACAAGATCTAATGTACTGCTAGTAATTTAATTATTGGTGAACACAATGAACTTGCCAACAAAGCTCTGCATACAGAGTGTGGGTCAGCTTTGCTGGCTACATTGTTACACACTAAAGGGATTATTTCTGAGATGGATTCATAGATGGAATCTTCCCTGACCTTAGCTGTCTCTCTCTTTAGCTTGTTTTGTTCAATGTCTTCTTGTAATGGTAAAATTGTAGCCATAAGGTTAACATTTTTTGAGCTCTCTGAATTTCAGGTAATTATCAGACCCAAGGGGGCATTGGGGTCTTCTGAACTTCTAGGAAACTTGTCATAAATCAGTTTAGAGTCTTCTAAGTTTTTGGTTGATATCTGAAGTGAGGGTGGTTTAAGGTACTTTGCCCTTAACCTCGTTTGGCAAGCTTACAAGATATCAGATTAAAATTCTTACACTTCAAATTAGTATAATATATCTTGATTGGTACTTGAGTTATTTCTCAACACCATTTAGTTCTCCTTCAAAACTCCCTCAGGCATTAATGATACCTGCCTATGAATAGTTATTTCCAATTAATCACTGTGTCACCTCTCTTTTTTCAAAATAATAAGCTATCCTATCACTTACATATGAAAATATTGATATGAAAGCTGACAATTTTTGGTGAAATAGATTCTTATGCAATGTGAGTGAATTGTGGCATCTCATTTTTGTAATTGTGGCTGTTCTTTTTTATGTTCTTTCATCAGAGAAAGTGTTATACCAAGAGGCAATAAACTGAAAGAAATAAAGTATTTTAGGCCAAATTCATAGTAGCATGAAGAGGAGAGTTTGAATAAAGTAATGATAAGGTTAGACTGCCATTTAGGCTCTGTCTATGCTAAAGACAGAGGCAACTTGCATTCCTTTGATCCAATAACAAATGTTCTGTCTATTTCTAGCATCTTGATAGCATTATATGTAGCATTTCCCAATAGGCAGTAGACTTAGTGGGGGCACTATGAATATCCTCATCCTTTCATTATTATAATCCGGGAGAGAAACACATATGCTGATTGTACATTTTACTGTGGTGACAAAACAAAGAAAACAATTGTAAATCTGTCCTCTTTTTATAGCCAAACTCTTCCTCTCTCTCAGGTCTTGTGTGTAATTTAAAATTTTCTAATGAGTGATTTTCTCTTAAGTAGGCAGTCAGGTTTTGTTGAGTATTACCAAGAATCTTGACTCATAGGGTTTCAGAAATATATATATATATATATATATATATATAATGATATTTTATTTAAAAAGAATTACTTAAAGAGAAGGGTAGCTGAACTCTTCTATGGAATATAGAGTAATTTTTTTTTCATTTTGGTACGCTGTAATTATCACCATAAATAACTCTGAGAAAGTCCCAATACTATTGATAAGTAAGCATTGTTAAGATAAAAATTCTTTTAGGTAAACTTTGACTGTCTAACATTGTCACTTACCACATGGCAAATCTGGCACTGCCAGTCTCTTGGAACTTAAAGGAATACAGACTCACAGCCCCACTTCTGTGGTACTAACTCAGACTCTTCATGTACTCAATATCCCAATGTGATTTGTATTAGAGGTATTAGTATAGAACAGAGAGCAAATATTTTATTGAGCTCAAATCTCCTGGTTTGGAAGCTACTCTCTATAAGTCAATAAGTCCCTTTTGAAACATGAATTAATTGCTTAGTTCACTAGCATTTATTTAATGTAGTATGGGTCTAGGCTAAAGGAATTAATTAAACTGACAAATTATATTCCAGGTTGAAGCTATGTGGTCATTTGAATTAATCTTCAGACTCAAATCTAGACAATTAAAATGCTTTGAGCAAAGTTTGTCTTCCTAGATCATGGCATTGAGAATAAAAAGAATAAAAATTAGAATGTCTTGATTTTAAACATAAGAATTCTATGCAGACATGACAAATGACTTCATTGTAATAAGGGAATAGGAACTATTTTTTATATAATTTATTTTTTATTTCTTCAAGTTACGTCTCCATCAAAATCCCCTTCCTATTCCCCCCTCCAGTCCCACCCTCCCACCCTCTTCCCCCTCAACCCCCCATCCTCTACCCTTTTTAAGTTTAAGGTATATCATTCCCCCCCAACAGCTCCCCGTTTCAGTCCAAACAAATGGTTCTTTCTCTTATAACAATAAATACAATACAAAACAACAGAAATAAATAGGCCATAATTATGAGAGTTCTATGGCTTAGCATACATTCCCAATGTCCAGTCCAAATGTATTTGACACCTGACTTTAACATTCTACTATCTAACCAAATCCACTAGTTTAAAGTTCTGTATCTAACTCAGCTTTCATACTAACTTGCATTATAATTTTAAAAACATCTTCTTAGATCCAGAACACCCTCTTGATTCCTAAACAACTCAAAATTTAACTATGAGACTATAGCTATCTATTCTTCAACCACCTCAGAGACCTGAGAGGGATAAATTTTTAACCCACAATTTTAACTTTACAAATTTTAGTCCTAGACACATATTTCATCTTAGAGACTCTTTAATAGATAATCCTCATATTTCTCTCCCCCAGTACATGTAAAATAAAGTACAATGGAAAAGATATGCTTTCAAGCCCTGATTATGGAAACCCGGGTGTCTTTGCCTGGAATTCCATACTTAGAAGAGGCTAAGCCCCACAGGACAAGAATACTGAAGAAGCTCAATGGAGGGGCTGGAAATACATCTTAGTGCTTCAGACCATTAATTGTTCTTGCATAAAATCTAAGTTCAGTTTCCAGCACACACATGGTGGCTCACAAATATGTGAAACTCTAATTCCAGGGGATTTTTTTGCTATTTACTGCCTCCTGGACACCAAACATGCATGTGACACCCACTCCCCCCCGCAAACACACATATGTGGAAGTATTTATACACATACAAATACAAGTAAAAATAAACAAGTATTTTTTTAAAGAAGTGGAGGAGTTCACATGGATAAGAATTCAACAAGTTCCAACTTGGTTGTGACTCAAGACATCCCAGCTGGCAGTCTGACTGCAGTTTCATAGGAGGACCTGAGAACTTTCCAGTAGAGCCAATTCTTAACCTTTAGCAACTGAGAAATTCTTATTATTTTCTCAACAATTAGATATGCACCTGCAATTATATTAGGCACAGAAAATTCATTTAACAGAGACTGGTGTTGTATTAAGTCACACAACACATTCTACAATGTAAACTTGAATGACTATAATGCATAGATATAATTTTTGAGATATGATTGGTTAACTGATTCAAATAAATTGAAATACTATCCTTGAATGTTTAGTATGATTATTCTAAAGCTACTTTAAATATCTTCACAGAAAAAAATATTTGTTCCTTATGGATAAATGGGTTATATAATAAACAACAAAATTTAAATATAATGTCCTCAAATCTTAAAGATAAAAACATATAGTACAGGATTAAGATCTCAGTTCTCTTAGTTTGCTTCATTAGTCATTTTTCCTTTTTCTTTTTGGTGGTCTGAGGAAAATTCAGAGGTAATAAATTCTAGGGTTCTTTAGTCTAAGTTTCTGTCTAATAGTGTTATGGGATGGGGTAAGAAATTGCTAGAAATCCAAGCTTTTTTGTAAGATAGGAAAAGATAGTATTTCACTCCTTTTGTTGAAAACTTTTACCAGCTAGAAGTTACAAGGAAAAGTCAAAGTTTTTCAAAATTAATTTGGTTGAATATAATTCTATAGACAATACAAATTGTGAACTGCCTTGCATGTCATTGACATTAACAAGCATACAAGAGGGCAGGCAACCATCTTGTAAGCTGTCTTAGTTTTTTTTCAATTACTGTGATAAAACATCATGAGCAATACAACTTATAACAGAAAGACGCTGGGAGCTAACATTTTCAGAGGATTAGAGTCCATGACCATCATGTGAAGCATAGCAACAGGCACTGACAGCTTACATTTTGAGGCATGACCAGGAAGCAGAAAGAATTAACTGAGAATGGGATGGGCTTTTAAAATGTCAAAGTCTCCGGTAGTGACATATCTCCTCCAACTAAGACACATCAACTAATGCTTCTCCTTAATTCCCTCCAACTGGGGCCAAGCCTGTGGAAGGTCACCTATTTGCTCCCAGTTTTCCTCAATTGCCTTTAGATCTTTGTGAAGGGCTGAGGCTTGTAGGCCTTGTGGGCTTTTTTATTCTATCCAGTTTATTATGTTCATTGGTGTCGTCCTGGTTCAGGACATATTTGGGCTGTCAAGTTGGTAAGACATTATGGTTATAGCTTCTGATAGAAGGAATAGATACAGTCTCACAGCAAACTCCCCAAGACTCTGGCTCTTATAATCTTTTGCCCCTTCTTCCACAATGTTCTCCAAGCCTTAGGTGAGGGATGATTTCTATTCATTTATGGTTTCTACAAATTATTTGTTTGAGTTAACTACATGATAAACTATAGGTATTACCTCAGTAATCAGCCATGTAAACTCTAAGATGAACAGCTATCCATGCACCAAATACTCTTTATATTGTTATTCAAATATGGACTGATAAAAACTCTGGAATAGCTATGATTATCAGAAAGTCCATGGTCATAGAATATTGAACTTCTAATATAGGTGCAATCATTTGCTGTGAGTTGCAATAGTCTTAGGCCAGGAGTCTCTATAATAAACAGGTAACCCATAGCAGCATGTGTGTGTCTTCTTCCTTCCTTCCTTACCTTCCTGTTTATCTTTGTGACACAGCTTTTGTTCATGGTGGCCACAGATCTGATATATGAGCACAAGACTGGACCATTCACAGTTCTTTCATATTTCTAGATCTTTTCAGTATCCAAGTGTTTGTCACTGAAGCATTTGGCTCATTCTACATGCAGAGATGAACTTCACTTCCTATAAAACTCTGTTTTATTCTATACAGCATGACTACAAATTCAGGAAACCCTGATAGGGCTTGCCTGTAATAACAGGAATAGTGATATCATACCCATAGCAGATGTCAGGCAAATTTGGTACAAACCAATTCAGAAAGAGTGAAAGCTAAATGAGGTTTAAAGAAAATGCACAATCTGATATAATTTTCTCAAAAACAAGACAAGATAGAGGGCGAATATCCAAAATTTATGAAGAACACAGAAATTAACCACCAAGAAAACAAATAATTCAATGACAAAATGGGGAACAGAGCTAAACTGAGATTTTACAAAGGAGGAATCTCTAATGGCTGAGAGATACTTGAAGAAATGCTCAACATCCTTAATCATTAGAGAAATGCAACTCAAGACAACTCTGAGATTCCATCTTATACCTGTCAGAATGGCTAAGATCAAAAACTCAAATGACAGCATATGCTGGTGATGTTGTGGAGAAAGGGGGATACTTCTTCATTGCTGGTGGGAGTGCAAACTTGTACAACCACTATGGAAATCAGTCTGGCAATATCTCAAGACCCAGCAATACAAATCCTGGGTATACATCCAAATGATTCCTCACCAAACCACAAGGATATCTCCTCAATTAGGTTGATAGAAGCTTTATTTGTAATTGCTAGAAACTAGAAACAACGCAGATGTCCCTCAACTGAAGAATGAATAAAAAAATGTGTGGTACATTTACACAATGGAACACTATTCAGTCATCAGAAACAAAGAAGTCATGCAATTTGCTGCCAAATGGATGGAACTAGAAAAGCTCATCCTGAGTGAGCTAACCCAGACCAAGAAAGATGCACATGGCTTCTATTCACTTATAACTGGATTTTAGTCATATAGTACAGGATAGCTGTCCTACAACCAACAGACTGAAAGGAATGGGAACATAGATTTTGTTATTTGTTAGTGGGATACTTTGCTCTAGTGGAGCTGCCATGTAGGCCCCCAGTGCAAGAGGAAGCTCTTAGCCCTCATATGGCTGCTGAATTGAAGGGGACTGATATGTAGGGCACCTCACACCAGAGGAGTAGGATAGGTGGTAGAGGAGGAGAGGGTGGGAGCTTGGGCCCAGGAGGGGTGGAGGGAGGGGACTGTGATGGAGATGTAAACTGAAGTAATAAATAAATATAAAAAAATACAAGACACAAAGTAAGATTAACAAGACTAGAATTAATAATACATTTTTCAATGCTTAGGGAGATCTTCAAGCCAACAAGCATCCAGGGCCTTCAGGAAACCAGCCTTTCATTAACAATCAGGTTGTTATGTGAAAGGGAGAACTCTGAGAATAATTTAAACAGCTGTTGTAAGGAAAATCAGCCTGAAACACATACACACACACACACACACACACACACACACACACACACACTCACACACACACAGAGAGAGAGAGAGAGAGAGAGAGAGAGAGAGAGAGAGAGAGAGAGA
>CAJQZJ010027982.1:4532900-4555898 GCA_907164525.1 Lophiomys imhausi | reverse complement strand
AGAGAGAGAGAGAGAGAGAGAGAGAGAGAGAGAGAGAGAGAGAGAGAGAGGGGTGTTTCAATATCTTTACAGAGAAGCACAGCAAAGAGATAGAGTCAACTTTCAAAAGAATCAAACAGATTATTGAGATGAAAATGAACAAAACAATTTATTGAGTTGAAAAAAACTCAAGCAAAGTTTTAAATGTGATAGAAGAAATCAATATCCAGAAAGATTTTCTAAACAAAAGTATTGATTCAAAATTGGTGTATTTGAACATATCCTGGAGGGCTTCGGAAAATAGAATAAGGAAGAAAGTAAAAAGTGTAAAGGAACTTTGGATAACATTACAGAAGCAAAAACTGTATCTACTTTCAGCAAAAAACATTAGAATGCCAGTAATGTTGTTCTCATTTAAAGAAACAATAAAAAATATTCACAGATCTTGAAAATGATATAACTCTCCATATATACAAAGGACAAAGGTGGTAGAGTTGACTCTGCCAGTATATCTTAATGTTAACATAATAAAGGTATTAAATGTGAAAGGCAAAGAGAATATTTTCAAAGTTACAAGAAAAGAGAAGGGGAAAAAACTTGTGTCAGGAGACCTTACAGATCAGGAAGCTGAGTGACTATATTTACGTGATATCTGTTCTACAAGTAATGCAAAGGGCGGTTCTTCAAATTGATGGGCATATGCAAGAAGTGAGAAGGGAGTATGGGTGGCATCAAATAGGTAAGAGTAGGTATGAAGATAAATTCAGATTAAAGAAATGTTATTAGTGTGTGTGTAAAACCATCTTTAGTTTTAGAAAGGCTGTGCATGCGTTTCTGGAAGTTCTCCAATTTCTTTTTTGTTTTGTTTTGTTTTGTTTTGTTTCCTTTATTTTTTATTTCTTCAAGTTGCATCTCAATCGCAGTCCCCTCCCTATTCCCCCTCCAGTCCCACCCTCCCACCCTCAACCCCCCATCCTCTTCCCTTTTTTTTCTTTTAAGTTTAAGGTATATCTTATTTCCCCCTACAGTTTCTCCTTTCAGTCCAAAAAATGGCTCTTTCTCTTATAATAACAAATACAATACAGTACAACAGAGGTAATTAGGCCACAGTTATGAGGGTTATATGGTTTAACGTACATTCCCAATGACCAGTCCATATGTATTTGGTACCTGACTTTAACATTCTACTATCTAACCATCTCCATGAGTTTAAAGTTCTATATCTGACTCAACATTCATACTAATTGCAACACAATTTTAAAAGTATATTCTTAGATGTATAACACTCTCTTGACTCCTAAACAACTCAAAATTTAATTATGAGACTTTATCTATCTGTTCTTCAATCACCTCAGAGACCTGAGAGGGATAAATATATCTGATTTTATAGGAAGTACAGGGTCTGCAGCTTCCCAAACTAAGAAATGACATACCAGTGGCTGCCTGGACAGTTCCCATTTTCTCTCCATACATTACAGCATCACTCTTCAGTCGTTTGGCCCCATTTCTCTGACAGACATTGATTGTAGAGCAGGGGTTATGAAGGACTTACCTACCCTGTCTTGGCAGAGCTAGGCTGTCGACTTACCTGCTTCCAGGTTTTGTCCTTTTTGGACAGCATTCTGTCTACAGTTGGAGCAAGGGGCTTTTCCTACCAAGAGATAGGCTTGCGACTAATTTAATCATCTCCCACTGGAGATTCTTCGATGCTCATCTTCTACTTGGAGGAGAATAGGGGATGCTGTCAGGAGTTGATATGTCTTGATATAAAAAAAATCTAAAGTTGCGAAAACATCTTTGAATGCCATATTCTGCAGATCTCTTGAGGTTTTTGAAGAGGTCCTATCTATCTCTTATATTAGGGTAAGCAGATGTTGCTTGTCTCTTAGCAGGTTTATTTCTGATTAGCTTAGCAAGTAACTATAATAGGCTGTCATAGTACCTAACAGAATGACTGGCTTGCATAACCATTAGTTTGCATTTCTAATTATCCTAAACAGTTTATTACAGTTAGTAGTAAAAGGCCAAAACATTACATTATATTTTTTTTCTTTACCTCCTAACCCTTCCACCCCATTTCTCTGGGTTGGGGTGTCCTTATATAACAGTCCCTCATCTCAGTTGAGAGGTCGTATGAGGGCCAAGAGCCTCTTCATTCATCGGGGAATCTATGAAGCAGTACCATCAGTGAAAAGTGTCTCGTTGCCTGGGAGAGAGAACTAGTAAATAAACACATCAGTAAGCATACAATAGATAAAAAGACTAAAAAACAGAAAAAAACTAATATATAAAAAAAATAAAAATTAAAAATAAGAAGTCTATGTCCAAGTTCCCTTTGGTGTGTTAGTTGTAGTATTGATACCTTCTACTATATAGCTAAAATCCTACTATAAGTGAATAGATGCCATATGTGTCCTTCTGAGTCTGGGTTAGTTCACTCAGGATGAGCTTTTCTAGTTCCATCCATTTGGCTGCAAATTGCATAATTTCATTGTTTCTGATAGCTGAATAATATTCCATTGTGTAGATGTACCATAGTTTTTTAACCCATTCTTCGGTTGAGGGACATCTGAGTTGTTTCCAGTTTCTAGCTATTACAAATAAGGCTGCTATAAACATAGATGAGGAAACTTCCTTATGATCCATGAAGAGGCATTTGGGTGTATACCCAGAAGTGGTATGGCTGGGTCCTGAGGCAGAGCTATTCCAAGTTTTCTAAGATATCACCAGACTGACCTCCATAGTGGTTGCACAAGCCTGCACTCCCACCAGAAATGGAGTAGGGTACCCCTTTCTCCACACCCTTGCCAGCATGTGCTGTCATTTGAGTTTTTGATTATAGCCATTCTGACAGGTGTGAGATGGAATCTCAGAGTCATCTTGAGTTGCATTTCTCTGATGATTAAGGATGTTGAGCATTTCTTCAATTGTCTCCCAGCCATTAGGGATTCCTACTTTGTGAATTTTCTATTTAGCTCTGTCCCCCATTTTTTGATTGGATTATTTGGATTCTTGGCATTTAATTTCTTGAGTTCTTTGTAGATTTTATTTATTAGCCCTCTGTCAGATGTGGGGTTGGTGAAGATTTTCTCCCAGTCTGTAGGCTGCCGTTTTGTTCGAATGACAGTGTCCTTTGCCTTACAGAAGCTTTTCAGTTTCATGAGGTCCCATTTATTGATTGCTGATCTCAAGTCCTGAGCTGTTGGTGTTCTGTTCAGGAAGTTGTCGCCTGTGCCAATTAGTTCGAGGGTTTCTCCCACTTTTTCTTCTAGTAGATTTAGTGTGACCGGCCTTGTGTTAAGGTCTTTGATCCACTTCGACTTAAGTTTTGTACAAGGTGATAAGTATGGGTCTAACTTCATTCTTTTACAAATGGACATCCAGTTGGACCAGCACCATTTGTTGAAGATGCTGTCCTTCTTCCATTGTGCCGTTTTGGCTTCTTTGTCAAAAATTAGGTGGTCATAAGTGTGTGGGTCTATTTCTGGATCTTCAATTCGATTCCATTGATCTACTGGTCTGTTTCTATACCAATACCATGCTGTTTTTACAACTATTGCTCTGTAGTACAGCTTGAAATCTGGGATGGTAATACCTCCAGATGTTTTTTATTGTACAGGGTTGATTTAGCTATTCTGGGCTTTTTGTTGTTCCATATGAAATTGAGACTAGAAAATTGTGACAGCTCATATTAGCGAATTAACAGCTAAACTGGGTGAATTGGAAAAAAAAAAAAGCAAACACTAAACACTCCCAAGAGGAGCAGAAGGCAGGAGATCATCAAACTTAGGGCTGAAATCAACAACTTAGAAACAAAAAGAAGTATACAAAGAATCAATGAAACCAAGAGTTGGTTCTTTGAGAAAATCAACAAAATAGACAGACCCTTAGCCAAATTAACTAAAAGACAGAGGGAGAAAACACAAATCAACAAAATCAGAAATGAAAAGGGAGAAATAACAACAGACATTGAGGAAATCCAGAGAATATTTGAATCCTACTTTAAAAATCTATACTCCACCAAATTTGAAAACTTAAATGAAATGGACAATTTTCTTGATAGATTCCACCTACTGAAGCTAAATCAAGATCAGATAAACAGATTAAACAGCCCTATAACCCCTAAGGAAATAGAAACTGTCATTAAAAATCTCCCAACCAAAAAAAGCCCAGGGCCAGATGGCTTTAGCACAGAATTCTACTGGACCTTCAAAGAGGAACTACCACCATTACTCTTCAAACTCTTCCACCACATAGAAACAGAAAGAACACTGCCAAACTCATTCTATGAGGCCACTGTCATTCTGATTCCTAGACCACACAAAGACCCAACAAAGAAAGAGAACTTCAGACCAATCTCCCTCATGAACATAGATGCAAAAATACTTAATAAAATACTAGCAAACCGAATTCAAGAACACATCAAAAGTATCATACACCATGATCAAGTAGGCTTCATCCCAGGGATGCAGGCATGGTTCAACATACGAAAATCTATCAACGTCATTCACCATATAAACAAGATGAAAGGAAAAAACCACATGATAATCTCGCTAGATGCAGAAAAAGCATTTGACAAAATTCAACACCCCTTCATGCTAAAAGTTCTGGAGAGAACAGGCATACAAGGGCCGTACCTAGAAATAATAAAGGCAATATACAGCAGGCCAGTGGCCAACATCAAAATAAATGGTGAGAAACTTGTAGCATTTCCTCTAAACTCAGGGACAAGACAAGGATGTCCACTTTCACCATATCTCTTCAATATAGTACTTGAAGTCCTTGCTAGAGCAATAAGACAACTAAAGGACATCAAGGGGATAAACATCGGAAACAAAGAAGTCAAATTATCCCTATTTGCAGATGATATGATAGTATACATAAGCGACCCCAAAAATTCCACCAGAGAACTCTTACAGCTGATAAACACCTTCAGCAAAGTGGCTGGATACAAAATTAATTCAAAAAAATCAGAATACCTTCTTTATACAACAAACAAATGGGCTGAGAAAGAAAAAAGGGAAACAACCCCCTTTACAATAGCCACAAACAACATAAAATACCTGGGGTTAACTCTAACCAAGCAAGTAAAGGACCTGTACAACAAGAACTTCAAGCCCTTGAAGAAAGAAATGGAAGAGGCCTTTAGAAGATGGAAAGATCTCCCATGCTCATGGATAGGTAGGATCAACATAATAAAAATGGTCATCCTACCAAAAGCAATATATAGATTCAATGCAATTCCTATCAAAATACCAACCCAATTTTTTATAGACTTGGAAAGAGCTAGTCTCAATTTCATAAGTTCTGCAATTTCCATGGGGCCATTCTGCAAGACTCTAGCTGACCTTACTTGAATAACTGTGGAGAGGTTAGAATGTTGCCAGCCCCAAGGCTAAATATAATTTACCTTCAGCTGTGTTTATCCTCTTTGACAGCCATAGCCATTCCTTGCCCACTCCTGTGCCTAACCTAATAACAACTCTGTGCCTAACAGATAAAAAAAATTTGGAATGTGTTAATTTAACAGACAACAAGCTTCTACTAAACAGAAGGCTATGAATGTTGTCAGACAATATATGAAGACTACAATATCACCATAACTAGAATCTAAACAGGTTGCATACACGGGAGTTAGTATAGGATGGTGAATAAGAGGGGCTGAGATGAATAAGAGCTTTAGCAATGAAACTAAGTTTTAGTAAGACAGGAACAAAAATTATTGGCATACTACTACACAGTAAGGTGAGTATAGATAACAACAATGTACCGTGTATTTCTAAAAACTCAAAAGAAACAGTTTTGAATATTTCCATCAAAAAGAAATGATAAATACATAAGGAGATATACTTAATTTTAATTTTACTATGCAACACCTATATTGAAATATCACGTGTTCCCACTGATACATACAATTTTTATTTTTTATGTGCCAGGTAAATATATTTAATTTAAAAATAATTTAAAAATTTTAATTTAGATAAGCATATCCCAAATGTAAAGCTCTTTTTTTTTTTTCAATCAGGAAGGCAATACATTGCAGTAACATTTGGCCAATAATAGAGTAGATAAACATAAAATGCAAATGTATGGCTTTTCTATGCCCACCCTAGCTCCCAGATAATGACACATAGACCTATTATTTTTATTAAAAGCTTCAGGCACTATAGCTGGGCTGATAATGAGCTGATCTAACCTGATTATGCTGGGCTGGCCTACTTCCCCAGTCTTGTGGCCCATTACCTGCCAACTTAGTCTTGCTCTGATTGCCCCTTGTTTATCTGTGTCCTTATGGTGACTTCCTGGTCCCCACTGAAGGCCCTCTCGGCCTATCTGGGCCCTAGAAGAAAGACAATCATCTGTGAGGTTTCAAACATGTTTTATCTTTTATATTTTTGGTTGTGAGCCTAGCCTTTAACGGCTGAGCCATCTCTCCAGCCCACATGTTTTATCTTTTCTCCACAATACTTTTCTTAAAGTGTCTGTATGAAAACAAGCCTTTTAGTGTAACATTTAATTGTAAAGTATACATGCACTTTTCACATAACATCCTAATCTCTAATCCATTCATTTACTAATTTTTCCTATCCATAATATTTACTAAGCTCATGCTATTTGCCTGACTTGCCCTCAGAGTTGAGGTTACAGAATTGTATAACCCAGTGCTGCTGACTCAATTGGAAGAACTTACAGACCATGAGGACACAATTATATAGGTGAGACATGCTGGGAAAATTGTTGCAAAAGTGTTTTATCAAGTACAACATGACCAAAAGAGAGGTAACAGGTGAGACTGCTTACAGCAGAAATGGAATTGATGAAAAGCAGCAATAATAAAGTAATATTGATTACAAAGTGAAATTCCATAGCACACATTGTGGCCAGCCATAATACATTTCCCACATATGAGGAGCCATGGAACTGAGGGTAATTAAGAAGCAGATGCAATGGTACTCCTTGGTTTCCTTCTATTTCCTTAAAACTAGAATTTGACTAACAAGGAATCATGGATCTTACCTCCACCACTGGTTTTTGCCAGCGAAAACAAAAGCTATTTCACTGAAGATGACTTCAGGTTCCTATCACTCTGGAACTGATAACAGAGGAATGACATGCTTTTTCTAATGAGCCTTTGTCTCACATTTATTTGCTTCCCATAAGTTGACACCCATGAAGATCTCTTCAGTCCTGCACCTGTGGGATACAAAGCTTTAATGCTCTCAACTCTACATATTTAATATTTGCCTGATGGTATTGCTGGCCTTTTATGAATAATATGGTTTAGACTGAAGCAGGGGATGAAGTGGATTAGGTTCCTGGTCAGCGATTAGCTTAGAAGATTCAGAAAAGAAACTTTCAAGTTTATGCACACACTGATTTATTACTTTTATTTGGTTTTGTGTATTATTCTAAACATTTTGGCACAATATTGAGTCCACTTTTTTCTTCTTTACTTTTGCTTTTATTCAGGTTGGAACATGGTTGTGTTGAAAGGAATGGAAATTTTTAAAGATCCCCCTGGCAGACAGAGTGGAGCCAGGCCAGCTATGTTCCAGGAACATAGCTAACCATAAAAAGGCGGAACCAAAAATGAAGGTCAGGTGGGTCATGAACCCCAGGCTCCAGGAACTAGATAACCACAAAGCAGATGGTGAAGTAAGGTTAAAATTCATTCCTGAGAAAAACAAGTATAGGGTGTTTCCCACATGACTAACTAAATAATGGGCTGGTACCTTCCACTTGTATTTCCCCTCACTCCCTTGGTTTGTGTTTTTTTTTTTTTCCTTTAAATACTTCACTCTTCCCCAGATTAGGGTCGGAACTCCTCTACCCCTGTGTGGGATATGAGTTGTGACCTCAGCGCGCTGATCCCGAAATAAACCTCTTGCGGATTGCATCAAGATCAGTCTCTTGTGAGTTATTGGGTGGCCATGTTATCCCAAGTCTTGGGTGAGGGACTTCCCTCTTGGGGGTCTTTCAGTGTGAACTAAGTCCCCAGAAAATGCTGCAGTGACACTAACCCTTCTACAAGGATGACTTGCTGAAGAGAACATCAGTGATTGCAGAGAGATAAAATAATGCAGTTCTCCAGAGTCAAATGGTCTTGCACTATCTTAGTCCTGAAATAACCATCTGTTCTCTACTACTTTGTGTGACTTAACATCCATGTGACTCTTATGTGAATACGTTTGGAATGTTCAGATAAAATCCAAACTTCAGCCAATCTAATGTCATAAAGTATCATCAGACAACATCTGGGGACTATATAAAGATTTCTCTATTTTGCTGTATTGACCTATTTGATGTTTCCACTAGTGTACTTGAAAATGTCTTGATTTATGATTTCATTTACTATCTTCCTATAAAATTTTTGTAAAAGTGTAACCACATTTGAACCTGACATTTGGGATAACCTGAATCTGTTGCTAAGCTATGACCTCATATGTTGACACAAGAATAAACTTTCTGTTATTCCTCTTCAGGTGAGGGCTGGTTTTTTCTTTTTGTTTTTTGTTTTTGTTGCTGTTGGGTTTTGTTTTTGTTGTCGTTGTTGTTTGGTTTTTTTTTTGTTTTTGCACCAACAGTGTCAGTTGTATTCAAGTTAAAATTTGTCACAACATATCTTGTATACATTCTTAGATTTTAGACTTTACCTAAAAAAATGTAATAAAAATATCCTATCCTTTCTGGTACATGAAGAGTAAAATGATGTAACTATCTAAGTCTATAAATTATAGAATTTTATGACTATCTTGGAATTACTGAAAAAGAAATCTGTTTGCACAGTTATGCTATAATGTAAACATTGCTTTACAGATCTGTTGAAACAAGAAAGTGATGAATTTGTTGACTATTATATACACATGGAATTCTGTTTCTCACCATACAGCAGACAGGGGCTTCAGTTCACATTGAACTGAGGAATTCCCTGCTCTTTAGTTCCTCTTACTCTCATTGTGGTAGTTTCTCAAATAAGGGACAGAAAATAAAGGACACAAGAATTACTTTGAGAATTAATATATTCAAAGAGTAAAATGAAAGAAAAAGAAAGGCAGACTATTATAAAACTTTTGAGTTTTTTTTAAAAAATAAAGATAGGATGTGCTTAATATTCACACAATTTTCTCTCTGTGCCCTTTCACATGACTTCAAAAACTCAAAATTTCAGCATCTTTAATGAAATTAAATTTAAATTTTAAATTCTGGGGGTGGGGTTGACCTTTTGTAGACAATGACACTGATTCTCAGAGAGGTTCATTAAGTTGCCAGTGCCTTCAGATTGAGCACTGCAGAAGCAAGGGGAGCAACAGGTTTGTAATGAGTTGCTCTCCTTGACATTTTGTGCCACTTAGTGTCTTTAATGAATCAAGGGAGGTGGAGAATTCACCTCTCCTTGGTCATGCTCTGGACAGTAACTTTAATTCTGTTTTCCCAATTAATCATCTCAAAAAGCTCCCCTTCCTCTCACCTCCTTTAAAAGTTAAAATAGAATAGTCCAACTAAGAGAGATTGGTTTTGCTTTGCTGTACTTTCTTCCATTTCTGCCTTCCCACTAACTAATTGAGTTGCATGTGTACTGTTTTAAACCCAGGGATAACACTGTTTTTTGTGTGTTTGGTAGATCTCGCAGAAATACCATGCCGGATTTTCCTTCTTTCTCCTTTCATGATTCTCCCTTTTCCTTCTTTTCTTTCCACCATTCCTTTCTCTTTAATTAGGTTCAGGGCAAGATGGATGTCTTTGTTCCCAGTTCATTGTCCTGAAAATGAAATCCACTTTTAGGTCAGGAGTTCTTTTAAAACCACAGACCTAGTTGTGGAGCCTGAACATATTGAGAAATAACCCTCTAAAGTTTTCTGTTTCTCATTAACTTTTAAAGCATTGCTGACTACATGTGCTCATTACACTGAGTTGTAAATGATGTTTGAGGAGAATGATTCTGGCCTACTCAGTGCACAAAGAGAATACAAACAAGCATTTGCAGTTGCTTCTTCAAGGTGATACATGTGATGATATTGAGCTGAGTTAATGCTATGAAAGCTTGAAGTCCCCAAAGTCTCAAACCACTGAAAAATAAACACGGGATGAAAATGTATAACGTTTTATGTTGACTTTCTCACTTTCGACTAACGTATTAAACATGGCAACAGATTTTTTTTTTTCTCAAAGATAAAGTACCACATGAAAAACTGTCTTTTTCCTTCTGCCAAATTACTTCTTTCTTCTCTTGCCTCTTTTCATTCTTTATTATGCCTGAGCTTTGCTTGAACTATTTATTATGTTACTAATAGCACAACCCTTCATGATGTTGGCCACTGAATAATGCTGGCTATTGAGTAAACAGCACAGATGTGACCTGTGGTCATATCTAAGTAAATCGAGCTCCATGTGTGTTGCCATTTGCAACAAATCATGTCCTATGCTTTGTCATTTATGTACTTACCCTCTTATCATAATAGCACAAGATGTTCAAGTGTTTACCAAGACAGACTTAATAACCACAGAGCTCTAGCTGTCTGTTTCTAATAGTTTTTCAAAAAAAAGCAATTGTTCTATTCTAAAAACGTCAATTCTTTGCCAAATGTCTTCTTCAATGTAGAAGACTACGTTCTGAAAAATATATCTTCCAAACGAAGGGGGGCAAGTTTGCTGAGGGTACCTACAGACAAGCATGATAAGCAGAGGGAGCAGAAGCAAACACGCATCCGACCTTAGTCCTTTGACAGAAAGTCTGAACTGTGGGGATTATGGCAACAAATGACTGCAGAAAGCATGTTCTGACTTTGAATAGCTGCAAATATCTGGCTATGCATATAACTTACTTACATTTAAAATCACTAATTTATAAAGAAATTACCCTCATCCCCACTCTCATCCCCTTGTCTCTGTAACTGATGTTAGTTTCTCAGTTACTAACTAGTGGAAGAACAAAAGGGATTAAAGCAACTAGTTATATCTATCTGAGATTCTACCAGGGAAACCAAGTTTATTCAGATGAATCTCTGACACCAAACCCTCATGTTGCCTCAGAAATCATTGTTCTCCTGGCCACTGTCAATTCCTGGTTTTCACTGATCAGTGAGAAGTACACTGAGGTACACAGTGAGTGGCATCCTGTGAGATATCTCCATTACTGATTACTCTTTGTACTTTGCATCCTTTGCTGCATGATTACCATGCTTCACAGCATTTGCAGCTAGTGTGCCTTTGCTGTGCTGCTCAAAGGTGACAATGATATTCACAGAGCCATTAAATTTCCTGAATGAGGCCATGACTCTTTATTTTCCAAGTGGCTCTCCTGAACCACACATGCACTGCTTCAATATCAGAGGTTCCAACAACTAGTTCGGTGTCTAAATACTTAAATTTGGGAAATACCTAGAAAGAAAACAACCCAAAGAAGTATGAGTTGTTTTCCCACGCCAGATTGTTATGGTTTTTATTTTGTTTTCTTTCATGTATATTTTTATGGGTTGGGGGTGGAGTTAAAGACTGAAACATTGATTTTTGTTTTCACTTTGAGAAGAAAGAAGCACAGACCTTCCCTCTTTTGTATTGTACACAGTCCTTTACAGTAAGCATTCCAGACTAGGCCAGAGTACCTGTTTGAACAGATACAGATTTGATTCATTGCTTTTTCATGTCTCTTTAGCTATTGAAATATACTATAATTGGTTGTGGTCCACAATTTTCTAGGTAATTCAACGTCAAACAATCATTAATGATGATGAGGCCATGGAGTAATACATGAAGTAAAACACCTGCCTTGGAATCAATACTTTTCCATCTCCTTCTGAGTCTGTGACTTTGGGAAAAAATAAAGACCTCAAGTGTTTATTGTGAGGATTAAATTAGATAAAATAGGAGAAGTATTGAAAAATATACTTAAAAAGATATTCAGTTGTATTATAGGAGAAAAATTCACTTATAATAACAATAACAAAAAATTAAATGCATAGTAAACTCAACAAGAAATATATAAAACATAAATATAAAATCTTTAAAATTCTCTCAAAATACAAGACAAGCAGACTTGAACAAACACAAAGACATACTTGTTGGATTTTTACCAAATATTACAAATAAGCATTGTTATTTTACAAGCATGAAAACTCCAATAAATACAGTAACAAACCTCATTTTGGAGTCAAGTAGGTTTACATTAAAATCCAGAAAGAAAAACTGACCACTTAAAGTTAACCACATACTGACTAAAAGTAAAAACGTTGATAGAGGGATTAGAATGAACAAGCATCAAAATATACTATAAATCTTTAAATCTTTCATAATTAAAACAGTATAGTACTATCACAAAACTAAGTAGACAATTCTGCAGAAGTAAATAATTAAATTCCTTACCAGTATTTATATTAAAGTTAATTGGTCTGTGGTGTTAATCCTTAACCTGCCATTATAAATGAACACACACAGATACCTGATGGATTTTAGCAAGCCTTAGCCTGAATTGAGCAATCTTGGCCCATCAAAGCTAGCTCATTCTATTCCCCAAATGTGACCTGATATATACATTCATCCTTTGGGCTGTTATTCCCCACATTATGCCCATGTTCCAAGCCATGTGGAATGAGGTTCTTTGCTCAGACCTATGGCATGTGTCCTCCTTCCTGCTCTGGCTTCTTCTCTTTTACCCAAGATCCTCTCTGTCTGCCCAAGAAGTACTCGAACTTCTGCCCCAACTACTTTTTCTCCCGGCACAATCACAGGCTTTGGCATTTTTGCTAAAGCCAATCAGAGACAATGAATAGAAATCAAGGTAACACAGCATTACTTGATGTACAGCAAGCAGGTCGCTGGGAGCAGGTTAATTCACATTTACAATGCATATCATCACTCCATCACAAATCAGTGTAACAAATTAGGAATGCATAAACTTACCATGTATGTATACATTACTCTATGATTAAGTAACATCTCCACCTTTAACAACAACAACAAAAAAAAAGGATAGGAGGGAGAGGGGGAAGAGGGAAGGAGGGTGGGATCCAGAGGTGAGGAGGAAGGGGGCTATGATTGAGATATAACTTGAAGAAATAAATAAATGTTGAAAAAAATTAACATCTCCAATAATGCTAAATTTACAGTATCATGTATAAATTCCAACCTATTGTCCCTTAATACATAAAAAGATTTCCTTTCAAATATAGAGTAATAGTAATTAAGAAAACACTAAGATATTTTCACCTGGAAAATTTGGAAAACTTGAAATATATGAAGTCATAACTTATTTTAAAGCCTTTAAGAAAATTAGCTCTCTCATAAATTTGTGCTGAGAAATTAGTAGTTATGGTCACCTGGAGATAAAATTGGAGACAGAAACTACATATTACAAAGTTATGTTTTGACATAATTAGCTCTGCTTCTGAGCCCTTAACTAAGATGTTTCACAAAGTGAATATATATTTGTTTGTGTGTTTGTGTATGTGTGTGTGTGTGTGTGTTTACATTTATTAATTTTATCATTCTTTGCAAACTGAAATTAGTTTGGGCATTCTAAGTGTTTACACACTGGAGAGTAGTTGAATAATATTTTTATTCTTTAAAAATACAATGGAATATATCAATAAAGAAAGAGTGAGGAATACATATATGAACTGGCTATGGCTGATATGCAAGGTTTTATTCAGTAAAAGTAAGGCATATGATCCAAAAGAGTGCTTATAAGTCCCTGTACATTTGTTAAAAAAAAAATAAGTGGTCAAGTTGGGCATGGTGGTGCATGCCTTTAATCTCAATACTTGGGAGGCAGAGGCAGGCAGATTTCTGTGAGTTTGAATCCAGTCTGGTCTACAAAGTGAGTCTAGGACAACCAGGATTGTTATACAGAGAAACTCTGTCTCAAAAAAACAAAACAAAACAAAAAACCCAAAAACACAAACAAACAAAAACAAAAAAAGGGAGAGAGAAAAGTCAGATGAAAGTATATTTATGTGCTCATCTACTGATATATGAATAACTGATAAAGAAAAACAATATTTAGAAAATGATAGAACATCTCCAATAACATAGACAAAATGACTAAATTTATAGTACCAAGTATAAATTCCTAGTAGAAAACTAGTAGACATTGTCTCTAGTAATTAGAACAAGACCAGTAGTAAGACTGAATAACTTTGCATCTCAGGGATCACTGGAAAGAGAACATCTCTACTATAGTATTTCTGTCAAAAATTCCTAGCATGACTTTGATTATGAAGATAATAGAATAGAATACATCAAGAATTATTATGTAAGTAACTGGCCAGTATTCTTCAGAAGTACAAAGAATGAAAACCAGAGGAAGTAACAATGGAGAGATAGGACAAAAATGTTAACTGCATGCAATATGTGATTTCCCCCCTCCCATTTTTTTCTCTATATTCCTCCCCTCTTCTTCCCACCTCTCTCCATTTGTTTCCATCTCTCCCCTTTCTTATATGTTTGAAAACCAGTTTGGGTACATCCTGCAAGACATGCTACGGGGAATGGCAGCACAAAACTTATATCTGACTTGACTTAAGGCCCACTTCACAAGACTGAATCCGTACTTGAGACTTCTTGAATGACCCACAACCAAGCACTAGGTAGTCAGAGACCTAAGGTAAAACCAAATGTTATTGGTCTTAAAAATAACAACAACAACAAATGCAGTGATAAAATGATTCCTAATGATATTCTGCTCTCTGTGCCTTGTTCAATCATCATCAAAGAAGTTCCTTCCTGTAGAAGAGGGGAATAAATACAGAGACCCACAGTCAGACATCTCTCTCTCACACACACACACACACACACACACACACACACACACACAAGGAGACATAGAGAGAGAGAGAAGAAATACTCATCCTTAAATGGGATATCACCATCAAATCCCTCCCCTCAGACCTCAGGAACTCACAGAAGAGAAGGAGGTAAGAGTGTAAGAGTCAAAGAGGATGGAGGACACCAAGAAATCAAAGCCCTCTAAATCAATACAAATAAAGCTCATATGAATTCACAGAGATGGAAGCATCATGAACAGGGCACCCTATGAGTCTGCACCAGGTCCTCTGGGTATATATTATGGCTTCAATTTTAGTGTTTTTATGGAATTCCTGAATGTGCAAACGAGTGGGCTCTGACTCTTACACTTTCTCTTGGGCTCTTTTCCTTCTGTTAGTATGTCCAGTCCCACTTTGATATCACAGTTCTTTTTTATTTTATTGTATTTTCTTTTTTGTTATATATTATTATTATCTCTGAGAAGCCTGTTATTTTCTAATGAGAGATTTAGAAAGGGAATGAATCCACATGTGAGGGGAGGTGGGCAGGAACTGGGAGAGGTAGAAGAAGGGCCAACTTTAATCAGAATATATTATGTAACAGAATAATATATTTTCAATAAAATGGAAAAAAAGAAAACAAAAATGAAAATTTTATTCACTTGAGTATTTAGCGTTGCACATGCACTAGAAGTAGGTGAATGTATTTGGGGGTTTCCAATGCTAATATTAAACATTATCTGGTCTCTTTGCTTATCCTTCCTCCCATCAAAAAAGTACTCTTTGTATTTGGAAACTGAGGCATGGCCCACCTACTTTCTCATGTTCTCAGACAGCATCAACCTCTTTGTCACCAAGCCCTTCCCAGGCAATCTTATGGTCAAACCCTAGGGAAACAGATCTTCTTTTTCTCTCAAACATTCCTAGATGTTCTCCTAAATACAAGTCCCACTGAAATATTCTCCATTAGATTATGCTGTATTTTTTGTTGTTGTCTGGACACACTAAACCTATTAGAAGACAAAGTAGGGAAAACCCTAGAACAGGTGACAACTTTCTGAACAGAACACCAACAGCTCAGGATCTAAGACCAACAATCAATAAATGGGACCTCATGAAACTGAAAAGCTTCTGTAAGGCAAAAGACACTGTCATTCGAACCAAACAGCTGCCTACAGACTGGGAGAAAATCTTCACCAACCCCACATCTGACAGAGGGCTAATATCCAAAATCTACAAAGAACTCAAGGAACTAAATGCCAAGAAACTAAATAATCCAATCAAAAAATGGGGGACAGAACTAAACAGAGAATTCACAAAGGAGGAATCTCTAATGGCTGAGAGACACTTGAAGAAATGCTCAACATCCTTAATTATCTTTTTAAAAATGATAACACTGCCTCAGCCTATACATTTTCCCCAGTGTATCCACATAGGGCTTTCTAGGTGGATTAGATTCATTTCAGAGCAGCTCTGTACACACATGCTTAACAGTTTTGATTTAAATGTTATTTTTGATAACAATTATTAAATTGTATTCTGGTTGCTCCAATACCACCCTCTCCAATCTCTTCTTTGCCTTAAAGTCCTTCTCCCACATTCATGTCTTTTATTACTTTTAGCCACACACAATGAGTTTAAACCAAGATGCCTCTGTGTGATGAAATCAGAACTATATGTTGGAGCCTTGTTGTTCCTCAGTGGAACACAAGTAAATACAATGACTGATCCTCCATGGGAAAATACCAGTACCCAGTAGAGCAGCAGGGGGTATATGATTGACTATTGATGAGGCCAGCATTTTGAAAGGTTTATGTTTGACTCTTTCTCTAATAGGTTGTCTTCAGTTTATTAGAAATAAAATTTATCTTATATGTGTTATTTCAAATAGCCATTTGCCCATTAGAAATAAATTTAATTTCATTTCTACTAATAGAAACTCAATAATTTGTTGGTAGTATTTTGCACAAAATTTAAACTTCTGGTACATGAATTTTCTGTCAAACCAATTGAAACATTTTCTTGTAGACATTTACATTGTTATTTTTAAGCAAAAATAATTTTCAACAATATCTTTCTTTATAAATACACACACATTTATATACTTTAAAAAGTCAAAAAAAGGAGTATGAAATTGTGTTACAAGTTTTGACAGAAAGGCCTAAAGTTTTCCTGAAATCCCAGAAACATAAGACTTCCTTGTTTGAAAGAAACACAGCTATATCTTCATGTTAAATCATCTGGACAGCATCACCAGTCTGGCCTCCACGTCAGTCAGAATGTACTTGAGCTGTCAGGCTCTCCTTGTACTTTCAATGTTATTTTGTCATCACCTCCCACACAGTCTCTGCCCTTCCAGCCTTATCTCTCATAAGAGGTTAAGAAAAGGTGCATTTGCTGATCAGTCAACAGAAACTGTCAAAACATCCATCATTGTGGCCTTCTTCTCAAGAAACAAAATAAATCATTCCCCCAGCCAGGTTCTGCTGTAACCTCTGGTCCTGGGTCTAAAACCATTTGGACTCTCCCATATGGATCTCAAGAGGTGATTATATCATTCCATCAGGAAGCCACTCAAAGGGCATTTTCTCAGCTTGATTTATATTTTCCTTTCATCTCTAATAGGCTCCCAGGAACAGTCATTCATTGGCCTTTGTTATCCCGTTGGCTGTTCAGTTTCCTGTCTTTTCTCTTCATTTCCCACATTTAATTCATGTACTAGTTTGAAGTGCAGGAGCCATAGCAAACATTTTGGTTCATTGTACATCTTATAATATCATACCAAGCATTCTATTTCATGGATTTGTATGACTGCCCTATGTGTGTTTGGGGGCAGGCACATTACACATAAATTAGATTCTGCATTTATCAAACCTTTGTATATTAAAAATAAGAATTAACTTACATTTATATTTAAGAAAGAAACCATTTATGAATATATAATATCTGGTGATTGAAGTACAACATACTAAAATGTAGTCATTATTTGGAAATGAGGAAAAATGGCACATGAAGGTGGTAATTTACTCAACTTATTCTTCTGGTGGTGGAGCATACAATTTTTCATAAAACACATGATGCTCTAAAATTATGGCATCAGAGAATTTGCATTCTTCCATATTGACAAAGGACTTGAAGTTGAATTCAGAACACAGAATTTAAACTTCAGAATTTCATTCTTAAAATGTTAGATTGACAGAAGCCTTGGGGAATGAGGAGAATTTTGGAACTGATATTAAAGATTTAAAAAAGAAGAAGAAAAGTCTTCATGTAAGCAATGCTGAGACACTTTCTGAGGAGAAAACGGAGTGTGTTCATTTTTTGCAATTGATTTCATGTTCATTTTCTTCCTACAACATCACGACATTAAACCAATTCAATGTTATAGTGAAAGAAACCCCTTCACTTGCCATTTTGATTTTCTGAAAAATATTCCTAATGAATGATTAGAGACAATTTATTTTCAACAGAAGTAAGATTCTTTTATCCCTGCCAACTGTTGACTATCCCAACAGATGTTCAACTTCCCTCAAACAATCTAACAAAATACAATTTATAATCATTAACTCTGAACTTGGCATGTGGACTGTATTTGTAACCTGACACTTACAAGGCTAAAGTGGGTGGATTGCCATAAATCTAGGACTGGCTTATATAATGAGTTCAAGGTCAGCTTAAAATAGAGTGTGAGCTACTGTCTCAAAAACCCAAAGTAGAACAATGCCATAAAGCCAACTCTGTGTGTAGTTGATATAGACTCATATCTCAAGGATTATTTCATCTTTTCTTGATTGTGTAGAAATCCTGGAGATAATAAAAAGAAAGTGTTTGGTTAGATTATGGGAAGACATTTATCAAAATGTAAAAGAATGAAAGATATCATGGAATACATTCACCTTTCAGGCATATTTAGGTATATATATTATATACATGCATATCCATATATATAGATAACATACATGTACATGAACAATAGAAAGCAACTAGTACACTATTCACTTGATTTACTGAGGTGCTATAGTTCCTCTTACCAGAGATCCTGATGGTCTTAAAAAGGCTAAGTACTGATGAACATGAATTAGTCCAAAGACATCATTATTGTCACTAATTCATCAAATCAAGCTAATTATTTTAGTTGTTATGTATGTTTCTTATCCTTAATCAGACTCATTCACTTACTGGTTAAATTTAGCACACAACTGAAAGACTTAGAGAACTGAAAGACTTAGAGAACCTACATGTGTTTGGATTGATTTAGTTATTCACTTCTGGATACTATGAGTTATACATCTGCCATATACTGTTTTCTTAAGAAATTTAAGTGGAAAGTGAAGATAATGATTCTAATTTCATCATTGAAGTATTTTAATCTAAAACTAGCTAAATCCTGGTAAACTAGCAGTGGTATCTTTTGGTTGTTTTGCCTCAATAAAAGATATTTAATATGTTTATTTTTAAAATCAGTATAAATATACTATGTGCAAGCCATAGAGGACTTAAGTGTGGATGTTAGGGACTGCTCTGACCTGTCTGAAGTTTACTGCCCTTTGTTGCTGTGTACTTACCTCCCACCTATGCTTTTGTTCAGAAAATTGGCACATATGACAGAAATCAACAAGGGCCACAATACCTTGAAAATTACTTATTAAGGAGCTGTATTAGTAATCAAGCTACCATTTTTTTCACAAACCCTAAAGAGACATTCACACCAGCCACTCCAAGCACTAGTCAGGCTGAGGAAAATAAAAAGGTCAGTGGAGTCAAAACCAGAATAAGCAATTAGCTGATTCTGTTGTAAACCCTGCTTTCTTCAAAGTATTTCTTTAAAATTTTGTATCTCACAGAGCTTGGATGATAGTTATGCAGAAAATCTGAATCACATTTGTCACCTCATATCCATTCTAGGGTGTGGCATCTAGAGTGGTGAATAGAAGCAAATACATTACTGAAGTATTCAATTGCTCTTTCCACTCTTAAAAACTATACAGCTGATTCTGGAAAAGGCTAAAAGAAATTAGAACAGCTATTATCCATCTCTGATCTCCAGTTTGTGAGAGAACAAATCTTTTTGCAAGTCATAATGCAAAGTCCTCATATTTAATCAGAATATACCAAAGCAATTCAACCATTGTCAGTGAGTCTGTATAGATTAAAAGCTAATAATTGTACCAAATTACACTCTGGTGGTTATGAAAACAAAATAAAAAGCTGGTTCAGCAAAATGACTTTTATACATTTTTTTCACAGTACTTGATTATCACTATTCATTTTTCATTGATCTCAGCTTGTCTATTGGACCTGATCTTCCTCCTTTATGACCTTCTGGGAAACCATGGTGGCAAATTTAACGATATTTGTAAAAATCAAAATTAAATAGACTTGAAGAAAAGACCTTAGGTGTCTTTGTGAATACAGTATATATGCATTTAGAAGGCACTATGGCCACTTTCTTTCTTGTGCTCTAAATATGTCCACCATCATACTCAGCTGAAACTGATACATAGATAAAGTGAGACTGTAACTGGATGATTCAATTCTGATGTTTAAGCCTATAGTGAGTATAAATGGATCATAGTAAATCAAAAGGGTCTAAAGCCTAGAAAATTCCTTCTGTTGTTCTCATGGGATGAACCTAGGCTTATCTACAGCTACAAACACTTATTCAGAGGAAAGCATAGTTACTCTAGCAAAGACCTAACTCTCTTTTTGGCTTTTATTTGATGTGCTCTCTATATAGCTTGTAGCTGCATAATCAGCATTAAGTGAAAGCAATTAACATGACTGATTTCATGATAACAAAAAACTTTTTGCACTTGTTTAACATTTACTTGTGAACATGTTCCAAGTATTGTATATTATAATTTTGAAATTAAATTTGTTGACATCTTCTAAGGGTTAACACATTCCAGACAAACTAGGGACAGTTCTTTGTAAGAGGAAATAATTTTGTGCTTGAGATAACTCTTTTTCAAAATATATGTATAATAGAGAATGCACAAACACAAGAATAACACATTTGTGATGTAGAGACTGTATATAGACATGCAGCTATAAAGGGGATTGAAGTTATGGTTTTGATGGGATTCTGGTTCAGTCACAGGTATTGGTCACTGGAGTTTAAGTCCTACAGAGTAGGACATTAAAGGTGTTTCACAAGAGTAAGCACTAAAACTTGATCACTGATGGGGTGAATGACTCCTGCACATAAAAGAAATTTGAATAAACATTTGTGATAAGCAATTTCCTGTATGTACAGTGACCATTATAGCTTAGATAGGTTGAAGACATATAGATAGAGTCTGTTGGTCCTCAAGTGATTTAAACTGCCTGCTGTTGAGAGGGAAGGATCATACCATGTAGCCCATCACTTAGTAAGTTGCCCCTTTCATCATTATGTCTGAGTAAAAGATGAGTGTTCTTAGAGGCTGAAAGTGTCAATCACAGGTTGAGAAGGAGAAAGAGGTCCATATTTTCAACTGTATGAAGCTGAAATACAAAGTTCCAAGGAAAAACCATTTTCTCCTAGTCCAACCAATATGACTTTGATGGCATTAAAAAGGTAGAAGATCAAAAGGACACTAAATAAGTATATTGAGTAATACCAAAGAGAGAAATAAATACCACAAAGTTATAAAAACAAAAAAAACGGGAGAGAATGGTGGAGCTAGGATAAAGCTTGATTGTGACAACATAATAATAAACTAGGGAATTTTATTAGGATTTCACTGGACTGTCACTCAAGTTATGTAAGGAGAGAAAAGAGGATGAGGGATAAGAGAGAGAATGAAGCAGTTGCAGAGCATCCTGAAGAGGGCAGATAAAGTAATAGGTGCTATATTGGTAGTGTAACATAAATATTTTCCAGGAGTGAAGAAAAGATATAAGTGTTCAAGTTGAAAGTACACTTTTTTTTAAATACTTTATTTTTTTTCTTCAAGTTACATCTCAGTCACAAGCCCCTCCCTATTCCCCCTTCCTATCCCGCCCTTCCACCCTCTTCCCCCCCAGAAGTTTCCCCTTTCAGTCCAACAGATGGTTCCTTCTCTTATAACAGTGAATACTATACAAAACAACAGATATAAATATGCCACATTTATGAGAGTTAAATGGCCCAGTATACCTTCCCAATGTCCAGTTTATACATATTTGGCCCCTGACGTTAACATTCTACTATCTAACCATCTCCATGAGTTTAAAGGTTTATATCTGATTCAACATTCATACTAACTTGCAACACACTTTTAAGAGTATCTTCTTAGATCTATAACACCGTCTTGATTCCTAAACAGCTCAAAATTTAACTATGAGACTCTAGCTGTCTATTCTTCAACCACCTCAGAGATCTGAGAGGGATAAATATATCTGCTTATATAGGAAGTGCAGGGCCTGCAGCTTCCAAAACTAAGAAAAGACATACCAGTGACTGCCTGGACAGTTCCCATTTTCTCTCCATACATTCCTGCATCAGTCTTCAGCCTTTGGGTCCTGTTTCTCTGACAGGCATTTGTTGTAGATCAGGGATTATGAAGGACTTACCTACCCTGTCTTGGCAGAGTTAGGCTGTCGACTTCCCTGCTACCAAGTTTTGTCCTTTTTGGACAGCAATCTGTCTGCAGTTGGAGCAAGGGGATTTTTCATGCCAAGAGATAGGCTTGCCACTAATTCAACCATCTCACACTGGAGATTCTTCGATGCTTATGAATAGGGGGTGCTGTCAGGCGCTGATATGTCTTGATATCAAAAAAAGAAAATCTTAATTTATGATAACATCTTTGAATGCCATATTCTGCAGATCTCTTGGGGTGTTTGAAGATGCCCTATCCATCTCTTGTATTTAGATAAGCAAATGTTGCTTGTCTCTTAGCAACTTGATTACTGGGTAGTTTAGAGAATATCTGTGATAGACTGTCATAGTAGCTAAGAAAGTGACATGTTTGCATGACTAGGAGTTTGTTTTACTTAACTATCCTAGACAGTTTTAGATGGTTGGTATCAAGAGGCCAGAGCTTCACATTTTATTTTTAAGTATCTCTAGGTACGATACCATTAGGAAGCGTTACCTTTAATTTTGTATCAATATACAAAGATCTATTCAATTGTGGTTAAATATACTCTTAACTATGTATCAATATACAAAGATCAATGCCTATGTAGTCCAATAAAAACTTAATATTATGTCCATATACAAGGGTCAATACCATTGTGGCCAACTATAATCTTAATTTTGTATCAATATACAAAGATCAATACCGATGTAATC
>CAJQZJ010027982.1:4499075-4532890 GCA_907164525.1 Lophiomys imhausi | reverse complement strand
CAGCTTGTAATCTCTTCCCCTAAATATCAGAGTTTTCAGTTATCCTTAAAATAACCAAAAAGAAGGGTGGAGAAACACCCTCCCCACTCTCTGGGCATGGGACCTCGCTCTCTTAAAGTGACTTCCTGCTGGTTTGGGTCGTAGTAGGACATGGTTCCACACAGTTGGAAGGCTAAAGGGAGCATGTGGAATATAGTTACTTCTACCACCCCAAAATTCTGGCTGACATTTTCTGATACTATAGTGTTGAAAAACTTGGGTTTTCATTTTTGTTTTAAACCAATGAACTAAATAAAAAATTACACCTCCTGACATTTTCAGTGTCATAATCTTCCTAGTGATTTGAAGTTGAAAAGCACCTATTTTTGAGGGCAGAAAGAGAATTACAGTGAATCTATAAACTTAAATTACTAGTTACTTGGAATTCTTGAATAAATCAATTTACAAATTACTGAGTATTTGCAACCCATTTTATCATGACTGGCAATTCCCAGTAGTGAAAAGAGAAATACTAGAGTACCCTCTAAAGGGGATGTTTAAAAACATGGGTAAAAAGCTGTGACTTTCACACCACCTCAAAACTGTGAAATTCAACACTGCCCCCTTTTTATTAACTCCCAGAAATCTGGATACAAACATTTTCAAAGTGCTCAAATAGTCAAGATAAGCATTTCATGCACTGATGTTATTTAAGATTCAGCAATCTTTATGTTCCTAACATATATTTGTTCTCTAAAATAACGATCTTAGTGCCTTGAGATCATTCTTAAAATGTCTCTGTACTACATGGGAGCAAAATAGATAAAATCTTTGAAAGTTGTATATTTAGTGACTACAAAAATAAATTTTCTAAAATGTGCCTTTCATTAATTTCGAACATATTCCCTGTAAATAATAAGTAGAAGAAAACTAGTAGTGTAAATCTTTTTGGTGATTCTCAATATTGCTATAAAGTGTTGATAGAAAATTTAGACCCCTAGGTACCAGGATGTCAATGGGATTGGATTCTAGTCCGGGTGAAAGACCCAATGGAATTTTCCAATCTTATTATACCCACACCCCAATAATAAATGAAACAATCCAGCTGAGAAGGATCTTGTATTGAATTGACTTCATTGAATATTTCAGCACCTGAGGCAATTGGTGTTTGGTACTAATGGGTTTCTCATAACATGTTTTGTTTCCTTGAGCTCTTTAGGAGCTTCTGTTATAGTTACTATTTGCTAATATGCGGAAATTATACACCATTATGTTTCAGTGTTGACTACAGGCCCCCTAAAGTTAACTCCTGTCACAACTTATTTAAAATTAGTTGGAGCACAAAACTAAAATATTTTAATTCAAAATGACAGAAGTCCATAAAATACTCATATAATTCCACAGTATTATCCATTATAGATCTATGTTCTTCCCTGTGATACTTGAGAGCACATCTTCTCACAAAACTCTTTCTTCAACATATTGCTCGTAGCAGATGGCCACAGCTCTCTGCCTTTCCCTCATGAGGTGAAACTCGTCTCTTCAGTTTCTTGAATTTGAACTAATCTTGCAACTTATATCAGCTCAGAATCCAGTGGTAAGTAACTTGTGTAGTACTGAGCCTGGTGTGTCAGAACTCTCTCACATAGTTTCTGACTCTGTGTAACCACCATGGATGAGAAGCATAGAGAGCAAAGATAAGTCATTGTACCTGATGTAAGCATTCATCCAGCCCCTAGGTAATTGCCAAGTATCATGAACCATCTCCATCAATATTAGTCTATCGAGGCATAGATCTGAAGGAAAGTCAGCATACTGACTCAAAAGCAGTAAATCATTGTTAAGGCATTGAATTTGAGGGTGACTTTTTAAAAGATAAATAGCTAATCACATTACTTTCACACCTTCACAAAGACAACCTGATTTCAATTCATTTACTTGCTATACAGTGATGATAATGACTTTGTCCTATTAAAAACTTTCATACATCTTATGTGAAAGGGAAGCCTTTAGGCCAAATGAAACACACTGAGTACAAAGAGTGGATTTTGCAATTTCAGTGTGGCTACAAATTCAAGAGAAAAATTTTCATGGTTCCTCAAAATATGTTGTCTAAAAATAGTAGAAAGACTGGGAGCTAATCTGTAAATATTCACAAAAAAGCAATTCCATTTCTTGCTTTTATTATTTATTATTTAGAAAGTTTTATCTTCATGAAACTTTTTCATGTGATTTTCTAAAAATTGTGATTTGATTATGTATTCATATTCTTAGTTTTGTTATTCTTTTCTTTCAGAAAGGGAAAACTGTTGGTTTTAAGGACCCTGAAGTCCACCACTTGTCCCGCCTCTGTAGTACTGAGAATATACCAGTGTGTATCAACTTTCCGTCTTGTCCTTGTGCATTGGAAATACTGAGGTGAATATATAACCATTAATACTTGAAATATTTTTGACACTTCTTTTGTCTTTGTTTCTGAAGAATACTAGAGAACTTCAGAGACAGCATGCTTTGTGAATATAAAAATGCCCATTCAAATGCACAGGTAAAATAAACATACCTAAGGAGAACACTTTGATGTTTTAGTATTTCTTCAGCTTTCTCTTTTCTTTTAGAAAGACATTCAAAATATGCTTCTGAGGCCCAAGGATGGTAAAAACAGCTGGTCCTCAGTTTATACAACTGATTTGGAGGCTTTATTGAACTATTTCTCAAACCTCTCTTTATTCTTTTTCATTCTCAATTAGTGCCCACTTCCACCTGGAGTTCTAGGAGTACTCCATGAGCAACTCGCTTCCAGAAGGGCTTTACAGATTATTTCAGATCTGTTATTGCCCCAAGGGGCTCTTTGAAATCCAATTAATCTCTAATATTTTAAATTCATTCATATAAATTATATTTCCATATGATTCATGTCACAACCTTTGTAGAATGATGTAATTTTGGATGGTGCTTTCTTTAATCATAAATCTGAAGAGAGTCCAGTCTAGGATAAGGATTATATATTTGTATAGGGACCACCCACACCTCTTACATAACTTCAGTTTCCTGACATCTTTTCACATGAGGAAAGAAAGACCATTTTCATTTGTGATGAAAGACCTTCTGTTTTTCCTGTGGTAGTATAAAGCAAGACTGGTGTTCTGTTGATAAACAACTGCGAGGAACTAAGATCTTCTACATACTTATGATATATACTCTTTTATGAAGTGAGGTTGGTGTTTACTAAGGTAAGTTTAATATAGATTTAAACACAGTCATTAGGATGGGAAGATTGATTTGCCTCAGAAGAGGACAGCTATAAAAGCTTGAAGATGTGGATGCACTCCTTAAGAAGTAGATAAGGACAATAAATAGAATGAGAGTTTGCATGTGTGTGTGTTTTGTGTATGTATATATGTATATATATATATATATATGTGTGTATATATATATATATATATATACACATATATCCCACCTGTAGGAAGAGTTTTTCTCTCTATCCCCTTGATCCTGACCTTAACAGGTCATTAATACTTTACAGTTTGTTAACCTGAAATCTCCAAGGAAGAAATCATTCAATCATAGTTGTTTGAATCATTCAAATTCAAAAGGAGCACTTTGTTAATGGTGTCTTCTATTTTGAACCTGGTTGGTGATCTAGTTTCATTTCTGTTGCTATGATTAAAATGCCCTTGTTGGAACATGGTCAAAAGAATAACCCACGGTGAACAATACCTTGCTGAACAAAGGCTCAAGGAAAAAAAAAAAAAAAAGCAGGGCCTTTCACCTCAAGTGCTCCCTGAATTGTTCCTGGATGTGATTTCAGGCCTCCTTTGACCAAACATTTACATTCAATATATGACATCTATATTCTTGTTGGCTGTCAGATCTTAGCTACAGAACCCAGTCTGGTTAGTGTACCCTGAATCTGGATATGGCTTCTGCCTTTCTTTCATGCTTTCCCACATAGTACATGCCAGGTAATTGTGATTAAACTGATCTGTCCCAAGAAATTTCTAGAAAGGGCTGCTCTGTTAATATTTAGTATGTGCTTACTAATGTTTCTTTACGTGTTTTACTATCATGTTTTTCTCACCATGTTTTTCTAAAATCAAATAACGTTCCTTGGATCATTGCTTTCTTTGTTAATTTAATATCTAAAAGTACATTGAAACTTAAGAAAAGTTGTCTACAACATTAGACTGTCTGTCATCTGCTGATGACACATCCTGACCAAAAAGAACTTGGGGGAGAAGGGTTTTTTTGTGTGTGTCTATGTTGTTTTGGTTTGGTTTTGGCTTACAATTGCAGGTTACAAATCTTCATAGAGGAAAGTCCTGCAAGCAGGAGCTGCTTGTATCACATCCATAGTAAAACGCAGAGAGAAATAAATGCTTGCTTTCTACTTATGATCAGCTAGTTTTCTTCATTCTCTTACAGTTCATAACAGCCCATGAAAAGGTGACACAGTGTGCTAGGTCTTCCTACACAACTAATGATCATTAACAAGCAATTTAGTTACCAACAGAAATAACCAGGGACAACCTCTTCTTAGGTAATTCTGTTGGCTCAAGGTGACAGCCAAAACTAATTCGTGCAATGGGAAAACACAGGTACTTGCTGACTTGTTAGCTCTAGAAATTTGGGTTAAAGGAAAGCAGCTGACAAGTAGACACGGTTTTCACCTGTGTAGGAATTTTAGGTCTTCAAGGCATGTGACCCTACCAATGGCAGTACAGTAGTAAAAACAGACTTCGGATCAAAAGACAAAGAACAGATATAATCTGAAGCCAATACTGAGTCCAATATCAAAGTGTCCTTAAGGAATGTTCCAAGAAGCACATAAGGAACTGTTAACCACAGTCCTGATTATTTTGAAAAAAAGGTTAAAAAATGCCAACATGTTTAACTCTTGGCAACATATCAAAACCTAGGTGGGAGTATTACTCTCAATTTATTATATATTCACAATTAATGTAGACAAAAATATTTTGAAATGCTAATGATTGTAGCTAATTCCAACTGATGTAATTTTCTCATATTGGGTTTTACTGCGCATAACAGTTCAAACAATTTTACTGTGATATAAAAGAAATATCCCTTTTACAATGGCAGATCACAGCCCCTTTTATACTAATAAGGAATAGTGATTGGTATGAATGAGTAAAATGGGCCTGTGCGAGAGCAGTAGATACTAGAGGCCAATTTTTTTCCCACCAGTATCTAAAGTTGTCCACATAAATTTACCCACTTTTACATGTAAACCGTGTTGTATGTTGTGCAAGGAAAAATTAAGGATTGGGCAAGGAAAACGCACCTTAAATTTATGATTGTAATGGTACTGTTTTTACTGAAGGTGTGTGAACATGTGACTTTGGAGCTGCTCTCAAATGACTTTTTAAAAAGGCAAAAATCCCAGGGAAAGACTAAAAAGTAAATTCCAATATCAACCTTCATTTTCATCTTATGTGTACTTGACACTGGACCTGAACAAAGCATGAAGAGATTTTCAACATCTCTCCATGTTGTACTTCCTGAAATTGTGTGGTAAATCTTAGTATAGCAAAATCACCCCAATTGCTTACAAGAAAACACTGAGTCCCCACTTTATTCTTAATCCTTTGAGTCAAATCCTTAGTAGATGGAACTAAAGAAAACATATTTTAACAAGATGTCATGGTGATTCAGATGCATATTCAAGTATGGAACATTCACCCTGTGTATCATTAGTGGATACTAAGCTACATGTATACTTGCAAATATAGTTTCTTTAGATTAATATATATGACAATTATGTGAATTGAAGCATATACATGTCCAGTGTTTGAATATAAATCACCTTCACTCTTAGATAGCAAAAGTATGCAAATTCACTCTCAGTCACTCAAACTTTCTCAGCTTTAACTCTATACATATGATCTTCCATTGGTCTAGTACTGTTTGCTATTAGATTCAACAACTAAACTCATTTTTTTCCTAAGCTACTGAGAAAACAATACCGAGAGATGTTTAAAATCTTTTGATGCTTTGTTCAGGCTCAGTGTGAGGTACAGCTAAAATGAAAATGAAGGTTGATATTGGAATTTACCTTCTAGTCTTTCCCTGGGATTTTTGCCTTTTTAAAAAGCCATTTGAGAGCAGCTCCAAGGTCATGTGTTCACACGCCTTCAGTAAAAATAATATCATTACAATCATAAGCTCTCTTATATGCAACAACTAGATTGTTTTTAATTACATTTGGGGAGGTAGTATTCAAGTAGAAAGATGACCGTGAGAGAGAGGAAGCACTATTAAGGGATGGTGACAAAAGGGAAATAGATGGTAATGGAATTTGGTGGGAGGAAGGACAGAATATTTGGTTGTAGCAAGTGACATCAAAGGAGGAGGTAATGGGATGAGTAAAAATAAGGTATAACACATATGAATGAAAATGCCATAATTTAATAATAAACATGATACATTACTGTTGAGTAACGTTTTTAACTTCATGTAGTGTAAGGATCTCCATTCCATATGTTTTCCTGTGTACATCATAATTTTATTTTTCTGTGTAGTAACAATTTTTGTTTCTTCAAAATCCTAATTATGTTATGTAAATGTGTTCTTGTTTTAATCCCAGGTGTGGGATATGGGGCTGCTTCAGTTTGTCCACAGTTGTTAACTCTGATTTTCTCATGCTCTAGCAGGGGCGTGTTTTTGACTGCTGCAAATAGTTTAATTCTGAGGACTCTGGAGAGGGTATAAATGCCTAGAGAGATAGAGGAGCTTGGAGAAAGTGAGGAAGAAAGGAGTGCTCTGAAGAAGCAAGTGACTGCTGCTCTCCCAGCTGTTGCTTCTCCATGCTGTTGCTGGTTCTTCCTTCTGCTGTGTTTGCTGTTGCTGGTTCTTCCTTCTGCTGTGTTTGCTATTGCTGCTTTGCTGGACTGGTGGATATCCTGAGGACTAAGATTGGTATTGACCTTCATGAACCTCACAACACTAATCAGCAGGAAGTTGCTCAAAGAGATCTACTTTCCTTTCCCTAATAACCTTGTTTCTGTCCCACCTAGTGTTGGGGAGTTGGAAGCAATAAGGGTTGGAAAGGAAATAGAGAGATTTAAGAAGCCAGTAAAATAGTTAAAACATTTGTGTCAACATTTTTGGATAAAAAATGTATGTGTATATGAACCACATTTTCTTATCTGTTTATAGGCATCTAAACTGGTTCTGTTTTGGATCTATTGCAGTGCTGCAATAAACACGCAGCGAGGGATAACTATGGTATGCTACTGAGGAGAGATATCCAGTAGTTCTAGTTTAAAAAAAAAATTGAGGAACCTCCTTACCAATTTCCACAGTGGAATTTCCCCCATGTACATTCCCATCAACAGTATTTAGTGGTTCCTCTTTCCCCAAATCTCACCAGTATTTACTGTCATTTGATTGCTTGTCTTTAGCCATTTTCAATGGGGTAACATTGAATCTCAAAACAACTTTAATTTGCATTCTCCTATTGACTAAAGATGTTGAGTACTTAAACAATTATTATTAGTCATTTGTATTTCTTCTTTTGAGAGCTATCTATCCAGGCCATCTGCCTATGTATTGCAATACTTGGTTTCACGGTCTTTAAAATGTAAAATTCTTTATGTATTCTATTGATAAATCTTGTCTGATGGGTAGTTGTCAAAGACTTTTTTTCTCATACACTAGGATGTCTCTTCACTTTGGCAATTGTTTGCTGTGTAGAAACTTTTAAATTTTCATGTAATTGCACTTACAACTCTTGATATTATTTCTATGATATTTGAATTCTTTTCATAGTTCTTGCCCAAGGTATTCTTCTATATTTAACTCACATTTTCATTTGCCTTTGGGAAGGTTTTAGAATTTCCTTCCTGATTTCCCAATTACCCACTAGTTAGCTATAAATATATTGTTCAGTTTCCAAGCATGTAGTTTCTGTTATTGATTTTCAGCTTCATTCTAGTAAATTCTCATAAGATACAAAGAATGAGTTAAATTATTTTATATTTTTCGAGACTATTTCTGTGGCTTACAATGTGGTCTATGTAGAGAAGGTTCCATTGGGTGAAGAATTGATCTCCAGCTCTGTAGACAAATTTCAATAACTCCACTTTGGATTTGCATTCTCCCCTGCAGGCACTCTGATGATGGATCAGTAGTCTTCCATTTAGTTAGTTACATAATCTTATTACCTAAAGTCAGTAAGTTCTGTGAAGCAGGGCTTAGTTATTGATGAATCTATCATATTGAACATGTAGACTAATATAATTGCTTCTATTATATTAGTCTGCATGTTAGTGAATAACACTCCTTTGAGAATTCTTTAAATGAGTTAGCAGAAATTTTGTGTGGAAGATAAAATAAAATACTAAGAAACCAGAAGTTCAGATAATAGAATGAGCTGGAAGATTACAAAGTGGCACAGTGATGAATGATTGGGTTCTACGGGCCCTGCCCATGACCCCACTGAGGAATCTCAAAAATTTGAGAAAAAAAGAAAAGTAAGTCTCAAAAAAAAAAAACTTGAATTACTTATGAGAAATTATAACTGACAGGCTTTTGATACAAAATTAAGAGTATATTTAGCCACATTTGAATAGATCTTTGTATATTGATGCAAAATTTAAGGTAACGCTTCCTAATGGTATCGTACTTAGAGATACTTAAAAATGAAATGTGAAGTTCTGGCCTCTTGATACCAACCGTCTTAAACTGTTTAGGATAGTTAAGAAAAACAAACTCCTAGTCATGCATGCATGTCACCTTGTTAGCTACTAAGACAGTCTTTCACAGATATTCTCTAAGCTACTCAGTAATCAAGTTGTTAAGAGACAAGCAACATTTGCTTATCTAAATACAAGAGATGGATAGGGCATCTTCAAAAACCCCAAGAGATCTGCAGAATATGGCATTCAAAGATGTGGTCTTAAATTAAGATTTTTTTTTTTGATATCGTGACATATCAGCTCCTGACAGCACCCCCTACTCTACTCCAAGTAGAAGAAAAGCATCGAAGAATCTCCAATGTGAGATGGTTGAATTAGTGGCAAGCCTATCTCTTGACATGTAAAAACTCCTTGCTTCAACTGCAGACAGACTGCTGTCCAAAAAGGACAAAATTTGGTAGCAGGGAAGTCGACAGCCTAGCTCTGCCAAGACAGGGTAGGTTAGTCCTTCACAATCCCTGCTCTACAATAAATATCTGTCAGAGAAACAGGACCAAAAGGCTGAAGACTGATGCTGGAATGTATGGAGAGAAAATGGGAACTGTCCAGGTAGTCACTGGTTTGTCATTTCTTAGTATTGGAAGCTGCAGGGCCCTGCACTTCCTGTACAATCAGATATATTTATCCTTCTCAGCTCTCTGAGGTGGTTGAAGAATAGACTGCTTGAGTCTCATAGCTAAATTTTGAGTTGTTTAGGAATCAAGAGGGCGTTCTAGATCTAAGAAGATGGTTATAATAGTGATGCAAGTTAGTATGAAAACTAAGTCAGTTATAGAACTTTAAACTCATGGAGATGGTTAGAAGGTAGAAGGTTAAAGTCAGGGGCCAAATATGTATGAACTGGACATTGGGAAGGTACACCGGGCCATTTAACTCTCATAAATGTGGCATATTTAATTCTGCTGTTTTGTATAAATTTACTGTTATAAGAGAAAGAACCATTTGTTGGAATGAAAAGAGAAGCTGTGGGGGGGTGGAAGAGGGTGGAAGGGTGGGACAAGAAGGGGGAATAGGGAAGGGTTTGCGACTGAGATGTCACTTGAAAAAAAAATAAAGTACTTATTAAAAAAAAAAAAAAAAGAAGTAACTTTGGCCAATCTGCTTCAGGACACATAACACTATTGGGAGTGAAAATTTCTGTCATATAAAATCTTGGCATGATTTTGGAGAAATTGACCCAAAGTTCTGAAATTATGTGAGACACTGGATTCCACCACTTTTAATGCAGTCACTGAGGAATAAGCACAGAGAATGTTTTATGCTGACCTAATGGACCTAATGCTATTTTACAATTATAATTGAATTACTTCTAAGTATTCTACCTCAGTGTCAAAGGCAGAACCTTGAGACTCCTAAAGAATAAATTAAATGAAATGGCCAGGGTGCTGTAATTTCTATTCCAATTCAAACAGCAAGTAAAAGGAACAAGTAAAATCTTCCAATGGCAGATTTCTTCTACTGACCTTTATATAAATTTTACCTATAGACAAAAAAAATGTGAAAAAAATTTTAGTAATAGACCAAACAGTTTCAGTACTGTGTTATGTTAAACACTGAAAAATTAATACTAGTTGTTCTTTGGTTAATTTAAAGAATTGAAGAAGAGAGAATTGTTCTAAACTCACTCCATGAGGTTATAGTATCCTGATATCAAAACCAAAAGTAGACAAAACTTAAGACTACTTAAGTTAAGAAGATAGATCTACCATCTATCATCTATCAATTATCTATTATATAGAAAAAAGATCTCTGAGAATATAGATCTAAGTAACATTATACACACAGAATAGGTTATATTTAGGAATGTGTATGTATACATATATGCATGGAACAACCATTAATGAAAAATAAGTCATGAATGTGAAAGAGAGCAGCAAGGGGTATATGAAGGCTTTGGAGGGAGAAAAAGGTGGGTAGGAGTGATATAATTAAATTATAAACTAAAAAATAAAAGGAAAACAAAACATATCAAAAAATCTCAGTAAATAAGTTATGGAAGGAACAAAACTCAACAGTAGTAAGTTCGTTTAGACTAAACCAATGTTTAATGTCATACTTAAGTTAACCAAAGAGTTGAACAGTTCATGCAATGAAAATGATAAAACATTGATAAAAGTAACTGAAGACAGAAAAAGTAATAGAGTTTATGTTTTCATGGATCTGAAGAACCAGAATTATTGAAATATTTATACCACTTAATATGACCTACATAACAGATGTATTTCTGTAAAAATGATAATATAGTTTTTTTTCAATAAACTAGAAGATAAATCTAAAATTCACCTTACCCCACCCCCAAGTCTCAAGTAGCCAAAGTTATCTTGAAGAAAGCCAAAACAGGAAAAATAATACAATCTGATTTCCAAATCTATAGAAATCAAAACTGCATGGTGTTTGCATAAAAGTGGAACAAAAATAAATGGAATGGTAGAGAGAGCCTGAAAGTAAGCACACACATGTCTTTAAACAAGTGACATTTGAAAAGGCTTATAAGTAGATGTTGAAGAAAGTATAGATACAGTCTTTGTGAGGAAGGAGTGTTGAGAAAGTCAGAACCACATGCTGGAGAATGAAACTGAATTCTTATCTGTAACCAGTTACCAAAATTAACTGGAGTTTAATTAAAGACTTAAAACTTAAATGTAAGACCTGAAAAAATGATCTTATTAGAAAAAGACATAAAGCAAATGAATCCAGACATTGGAACACACAGAGATTTTTTATACCACATTTAAAGATGAAGAAAGCAAGCAAAATATCCAGATGGGATTATATCAAACCAAAAATCTTCTGCAAATGAAAAGAGAAGTTGTGTCATGCACTTGCATGTGCATGTACACACACGCACACACACACACGCAGAGTCTTTATATAGTCTTTAAAAACATGTTAAATA
This sequence comes from Lophiomys imhausi, assembly GCA_907164525.1. Lineage (NCBI taxonomy): Eukaryota > Metazoa > Chordata > Mammalia > Rodentia > Muridae > Lophiomys > Lophiomys imhausi. Next base: position 4,521,298 of record CAJQZJ010027982.1, on the reverse strand, counting down.
TAACTTTGTTACATATAAAGGCAATCTAAAAAAATATATACATCTATTTAAACATCATATACTACCCTAAAATATAGACATGTTTCATTATCATTTATTATCTAAGAAAAATAAATTAAGATATATACCCTATAAATACATATTTTATAATTCTTTCTTACATTATATATAATAACAATGGCAAATTACGGTAAAACCTCTAAAAAAAGGTAGAATTTTAGTAGGGAGAAATAGAAAAATTTGCTGGTATTTAGCTAGTTTTTGTGCCCGAATGATATTCTTTTAAGCTCATTTAAGATTATCACATGTATTTTATTTTAGCCTTCCAAATTGATTGTCATAGAAATAAGTAGAAATGGTTTACCTGAGAATTATTGTAGAGAATACTTACATATTCAGGAAACTAAATGAAAGCAAGATTAAGATAGGGAATGTCTCATTACTAATATTTTTGGACAACAAAACAGTTTTCACACATGGCTTTAAGTAGAGAACTGTAGGATTTATCTATGAATTCATTCATTCTCTTCTGCTGGAGAGTCAATACTGTGATACACAGCAAGGAGCCTATGGTCTTGGTCCTGAAGGTATGGACATCATTCTCTGTTAAACCTGCATTTCTTATCTTATTTGAAGACATATTTCAAGACAGGCACCTGGCCCTTGTGCAATATGTTCTGGGTCAACAAACACTTCCTCAAATGCCAAACCTGTTGTTTTAATTTCTTAAAACAGAGGTCGAAGACTGTTTTGTGACTGCTGCTAAGTCAACCAGATAACAGTTTGATATGTGTATGGATGTGTGTGGGAGGAAACACAAAAATTCTTCTACATGAATTTCTAAAACCAAAAGCTCTGAACTCAAATTATAGACTATAAAAATTATCTGCAAACTCCCTCTTTGGTGATTGTTGATGCTTCTGTCTACTGGAGGGTGTGGATCTGCTGTGTTAACCACTAATAATGATACCAGCTTCTTCTTTAGTGACATTTAGACTGAACAGAGGTGAGAAACTTAATAAACCTAATACTTCTCTCTAAGCTTTAAAGACTGCTAACTCTCCAATGCATAGTAAAACTGAAGTTCCTTGTCAAATAACTCAGCCTTATACCAATCTCTAAGATTAATTTGAGATTCAGAACCTCTATGGAGTTACAAAATACATCTCAGCTCACTCTGTAGTTACTGTGGTGAGTAATTTGGGTTTAGAAGCTAGGTTTAATTTTTTTTAACATTTAATTTTCTTTTTCTTAAATTTTTAGATTATAATATAATTGCAACATTTTCCTCTTTTCACTTTTATCTTTAAAACCTCTCATATACCCCTTCCTCAGTCTCCTTCAAATTCATAATCTCTTTATTCATTAATTATTATTGCATGCATATATCTACATACATATCTACATATATTCCTAATGATTTCTTGTTTTTCTGTTCTATCACACTGAGATGTCATTGAGAATGCTCTCAAAGAGCTTCTAAATAACTCCAAAGAAACAAACCCCAGGAGGACAATTTGTTACATTATCATAACCACAAATGTATAACAAGTTACCTAAGATTTTTAGACCTGAACTAAAATTTATGAAAAATTACACAACCATAAACTTATTTAATGTTTTATTGACTGATAAACTAAAAAAATGGAAGTCAACACAAATTCCCAATATTTGTAGAGTGAGTAAATTAAGGCACAGTCATACAATAAAATGTTTTGAAACTATAAAAAAAGAGGAACCTATTTACATAAGGATATAAATTATGTATTCAAAATATATGCTAGTGAGACAAAGTTATAGGATGGTACTTATTTAAAGTATTCTATTGTAAGAAAGATGGCTCAGGTAAAGCAATTCATCATAGTTTTCATAGATACAAGAGGAACGTCAATAAATAATACTTCTTCCCAGAAATGTCTTGAGTTATTTAATATTGGAAGACAGGAGGCAGGAAGGAAACTTCTAATCACTTTAAAATTTACATACTTTGTTATGTATATTGACTAGTTAAATATTTTAGAAATTTAAAAAGATGACCTAAAGTAAAATAAACCATTTCCCTGTATTAGAACACACTAGGAGAACTGAATACTTTCCCAACCAAATTCCTCATTATTCAGGGTATACAAGTCAAGGATGTATTAACATTAGCCCAATTTAATCTCTCTGCAATATAAACATAGTAAGATATCTTATATGCATCAAATTATATATTTAGAATTATCTTTAAAAAATTAAAAATACTTGCCTGCATTGTCCCACATACATCTAGTGCTTGATAAACTTACAAATGGATTCCCATGATATTTTAGAGAACAAAAACAGAAGACTCTGCAAACAGAGACTGTTCCTTCTGAAGACTTCTTCTCTACCATGGCCAGGGACTTTTCTTTTTTAATCTATTTCACCTATCACCTACTCCATGTTGACATGTCTTTTCTCTGCCTTTTCTTTAAACTATTAGCCCTACAATGTTGCTACTTGGCTGGTTTTGGTGTCACACAGTTTATCTACTTTTTCAAATTTTAATTTTTTAAGAAATATGTAGGAAGCAAACACAGCAGCTTCAATACAGTGCTATGAAATAAGGAACTAAAAAAGGTGAAGAGTGCTCTTGACACACTGAGGTCAAAGTCACCCATATGACCTATGTCTTTGAGCCAAGAAGTTCTTCTTCAACAAATAAATAGTGGCTGAGATTCTCAATTCCAAAGACAGACATTTCAGTTCTGTCTTTTTAACAGTGAAGTATTTCCTCCTTTGTAAGTTCTCCTTGACAGGAGTAATGCCTGCTGTCTTTATAGATTATGTTTTCATAGCTAGTCTTAGGGCTTTATGCTTCTTTAAATATAAAAAGTGCAAGTTACATTGACCATAAATGTAACTTTATATTTTTCTATGACTAAATTTCTATTTCAAAACTCATCTCACTGATGACACAGATAGAATCCTGATTTCTGGATGAACTAAGTGTATTCAAGTTTTCTTCAAGTCTTTCTTCAATACCTTTTTGATATTGGGGTATAAAGGGAAGACAAGTAGACATAGTTATGTAGTATCCAGTTTTGGGGATGACAAATTATTTTGCCCTCAGCCAGTTCCCATCTGGTTTGGCACTTTTTCAGCTCCGTGCTGTCTCACCTGGGCACAGTGATACAAACATTTCCACCCTACAGTTTCCAAGTGCTATTTGTTTCTCTACTGCCTGCTCTTACCCTAACCCTCGAGATTGCGGTAGCTCTCCAATTCTGATTGCTCTCTAATACTCAGCTACACTCCCAGATCACATACCATGAGGTTGCCAGTGTCAGTATCCTGTGTCTAATCATATTTAACCCTCTCTACTCTGCTACTACAAGACCATGGTGCTACTTCATACGATCAGTGATTCCTGATGAAACAGTATTATCTGTGATGGACTGAGCAGGCTGTGCCTATCCTTCATAAACAGTCCTAGATTGTCTATCTCTTTCAAATATGTGTGCCCATGTTCCACTCCCTCACCTCTTTCCACCCACCCCTTCCAGTGTGTGCTTTGGCTTCTGTGTCATAAAACTTCGACATAGTAGAAATGTCTTCAAAACTACTTGGTACCCAGTAACAAGAATTAACTATTTTTAGCTTTGACATTATGACAAATTCTCCCTGAAGGGAAAAACACAACAGTTAATACACCGGCAAAGCATCCCAGATGCTAACAGTATCCTTACTTCACAGGTATAATAAGTTATTTATGAGAACTTAGGCTGGTTTTCTCAAGGTCGTGAGCCTAGAAATGAACAGCTTTTGAATTGAACTCAGATCCTTCTATTCACAGGCCTTCAGCTCTTAACCATTTTTACCTCAGCAGTTTTTTTTCCCTTCTACATCTTATGAGATTTGCATTTTTTCTTACTTAAGTGATACTGGCTTTATTTAGTAGGAAGATAATTTTCAAAGTTATCAACATCTTTCACTAGTGAGCAATTCCTTTGTGTAAAGAAGTTATGTTCACCGATTTTATAGCTTGACATTTCAATCAGCTCCAAATCATGTTGTTAGTTTTCAAATGTGTTGTTTCTTTTGCCCCTGTGTCTACTTATACAGAATCTGTTTTGTTTAACCTAAAAACAGGTTTTTATAAGAATGTCATCTTACTCTCCTCTGCCACCATGCCCCATACTTCCATTTTTCTCCACCTTGAAGCATTTGTGTAAATTTATTAATACTATTTCCCAAAAGTGTCCTTAATTAAAGTTGCTACTGCCCAATGAACAAGCCTATTTAAGAGGAGTGTTCAGTATGAATTGTAGTCTTCCAACGTTGAGGAAACACCTTGCTTCAAGGGAGTTTGCAAGCAAATTAATAGGCAATGACTTAGCACAGCCTTTCCACATGGGTTAGATGGTTTGCCCAATGTCTTTGGTCTTCATGATTAGAAATAGGTGGAAAACTCAAGGCAGAATGCCTTCTTCTTCCTATTGTGTGTCTAACTATGGTTTTGGAAATGTAGAAAGGGGAAACAGGAGGAAGAAAAATCAGCAAAATCTAGTGGAAGGGAAGTAAAGGAGGAAAAAGAGTAAGAATGAAAAAGAAAAAGAAGAGAAGGTGGGAAGGTGGACATAAAGGAAAAAAAAAGAAAATAATTATATATCAGAAAATCAAAGTAGAGTTTCAGGACCATGAAGTCCATACTTTGTATGTAGATAGAAAAAAAAAAGACAGTGTGTGGTTAGCATCAATTGTCAACTTGATAGGATGCGAGTAACCTAGGATCAAGCCTTCAGGTACTCCTGTGAGAGATAATTTAACATTTGGCAATAGCTGAGGTAAGAAGAGTCACATTAAGTGTTGGCAGCACCATTTCTTGTGCTTGGATCCTGAGCATAAACATGCATCACTCTCTTCTTCACGGAAGTAGATGTAAAGTGTAGAATTTGAATCCATCAATATGGCTGCTCTGGCAAGGGATCACATCCAAGGAATGTCTAGATCTGTGTGATCTATCTGGAATGTCATACCTTTAATCTCTCTGGCTAGAATACAGACACCCACTTATTACACACCTTTAAAACAAAACAATGGAGATAAAGTTAGTTTGCAGAAGGAAGCACCCATGTTTGAAAGTGACATCTAATTGAGGGGTCAGACAAAGTGATGGATCAGAGAATGTTTGGACAGAATGAGTCAGAGATAGGATATGCCCAATTCTCACAAGAATAGAAAAGACAGAGAAGTCACTGAAGATCAGTACAGTACAGTAATATAGAGAGAGAATAGAGAAGACAGTACAGTAGAGTTCAGTAGAGAAGACAGTGCAGTAAAGAATAGAGTTGAGGGCCGGGTGGTGGTGGCACACGCCTTTAATCCCAGCACTTGGGAGGCAGAGGCAGGCAGATCTCTGTGAGTTCGAGGCCAGCCTGGTCTACAAAAGCAAGTCCAGGACAGCCAGATCTGTTAACAGAGAAACCCAGTCTCGAAAAAGCTAAAAAAAAAAAAAAAAAAAGAATAGAGTTGAGTACAGTAGAGAGTTTAGTAGAGAAGACAGCACAGGTGAGTGGAATTGAGGTCAGTCAGTTGGCAATTAGTTGGAAGTCAGTTGAGAGTTCAGTTTGTGGCAGTTCAAATCAATGCCATTGAGTGGAGTTGAGTTTGGTGCAGTTCAGTTGAGTGAGTGCAATGTAATAGAGCTGAGTGTGTTCATGAGTTTATGCAGAGGCAGTTGAAGCAAGAGACTGAGAAGGAACCAGAAGATTAGAAAAGATTGCTAGTTAGTTTGAGGCCAAACAGAGGAATGAGAGAAGCCAGTTTGAATCAGACAGAGTGGAGAAAAATTTGAACAAGAACAGCTGAGTTGAACCAGCCAGCCAGAGTTGAGAAAGAAAAAGGCTAGTTACTCATCAGTAAGTCTCAGAGGCCAAAACATTCTAGGCCTAGATTAGGAAACCCAGGATGGAAGCTGAAGCCTTCAAGGTTCAGGTTTGCCGAAGATTAGATTGTATGGAGGCTAGAAGCTTCCAGGCCTAGGCCTAGGGATAGTTAAAACAGATAAAGAAACATGCTGTAATGTATGGAGAGAAAATGGGAACTGTCCAGGCAGCCACTGGTATGTCATTTCTTAGTTTTGGAAGCTGCTGGCCCTGCACTTCCTGTATAACCAGATATATTTATCCCTTTCAGATCTCTGAGGTGGTTGAAGACTAGATCCCTAGAGTCTCATAGTTAAATTTTGAGTTGTTCAGGTATCAAGAGGGTGTTCTGAATCTAAGAAGATATTTTTAAAATTGTGATGCAAGTTAGTGTGAAAGCTGAGTTAGATATAGAACTTTAAACTCATGGAGATGGTTAGATAGTAGAATGTTAAAGTCAGGTGCCAAATACATATGGACTGGACATTGGGAATGTATGATAAGCCATATAACTCTCATAATTGTGGCCTATTTATTTCTGTTGTTTTGTGTTGTTATAAGAGAAAGAACCATTTGTTGGACTGAAAGGGGGAGCTGTTGGGAGGAAAAAGATATACCTTAAACTTAAAAAAAAGGGAAGAGGATGGGGGGTTGAGGGGGAAGAGGGTGGGAGGGTGTGACTGGAGGGGGGAGTAGGGAGGGGATTGTCATTGAGATGTAACTTGAAGAAATAAAAAATAAATTAAAAAAAAAACGCAACACTCTGGCCTCAGCCCAAGCCATGTATTCATACAGCTTGGTTATGGATCTAATTTCATCCTCTCATTTTAGGAAATTAAAGTAACTGTTACAGCAATGGGACTTTCTGGTTCAAGCTTCCGCTGCCTTGACTTCACATGATGAACTGTGCTCTGTAGCTACAAACTGAAACAAACTCCTTTTTCCTTGAGTTGTTTTTTTGTCAGGGCATTTTATCACCAGAAAAAATACATGAAATTATGACAAGATGTTATTCTGATGAGGACCATGGCCCTTGACTCAGAATTGCCTTCTAGGAAAACAATATTAGGGTCTGGGAAACTGAAAGTTATACTCAATGGTCTGTGTTGAAGACAACCTGAGACTCAGGTATTTCAGATGAGACATTTCACAATTCCATCTATAGTTAAACTAGTTAGAGTGCCCTTTAAGATGTATGCTGCAATGTATTCAAGTCAACAGAAAGGTATGTGTACCTACCATGGGTCACTTGATACTTTGGTAGGAATAAAACAGCTTTAAATACTCAGTCTCAGCTCTCAATACCTTAAACGATGGAAGAGGAGAAAGTCTGTTTTAGACCCTTAATCTGGATTAAACTGTGTAGCCCAGAAAATATGTCTAAAATTCTGAAGTTAACTAATGCATTCTATTACTGAGTAAGTAAATGACAACCACTTACATGACATTTGTTTATACATTCTTCAATCTTTCATTTAGTTAGCAGTTAAGTAAGTCTGTGCCAAATACTACATTAGAATACTACATAATTCTACTTAACAATTTTCTTTGTGAGAAAAATATTATAGATTTTTGGAAGGTTTTTATTTGATGAAAGAGTTCATCCTAGAAATATGTATTCTTAGCATATACACTGCAGACAATTGCTTATAGATAAAGGACTTTGGAAATAGTGCTGTAGAAAAGACCAAGATAAAGTAGATATAGCTCTTATTCATAAGGTTTTTACAACTTCTCAAAATTCTGATTAGATTTTCTTCTAACATTTGAAGAGGTAATTGAGACCACTTGATGTCTCAGTTGAATGGCACTGTAAAATAATGTCACTGATTTTCAGGTTATGCTGAATGTGGCTGCAGGATATTCCTAAGTCAGCCCACTATATTTTCAAGGCAGCTAAGTTAAATTGTGGAAGTTGTTTTGTTTGTTAGTATTAGAAAACTGTGTGTTTTAGAGTCATGAGCTTTATTGTTTTAAGTATACAACTTTCAAGCTGGCAGGGACTTAGAATATAATCTCCCCAGCCTAGCTTGTATGAAGCCTTGTGATTTTGTTTTTATTATTATTTATGTGGTAGACAAAACCCTACTGTGTAATCCTGACTAGCTTGGATTTACTATGTAGATTAGGCTGACCTTGAACTCACAGTGATATACCTGCTACTGCCTCCAAAGTACTGGAATTAAAGGTGTGCTTCATCAGATCTGGGAAAGCTCTGAGTGTGATCTCCAGAAATTCATACAACTGGACAAAAGTCAAGAAAGCAAGTGGATTAAAAATCAAGCTATATTATCTATTTCTTCACCCTGCTTTGCTGGACAACCAATTTGCTCATCTCCGCCTTCACTCTTCTCATTGATATGTAGTCCAGAATAGCATGTGTTTATGTCTACTGGGTCCAGTTGAAGCCTCCTGAGCAATAGCTGTGAGTTTCCCATGTCAGGAACATCAGTTTCATTTGGAACCTTGTTAAAAGTCTACACTTTCTGGACAGCCTAGATCTACTGAATCTATTTCTACATTTAACAAGATCCCAGGGTGATTCATATGCACCTTAAAGCCTGAGAAGCACCCATCCATGCTACATATCTAGTATATATGAGACAAACATTTCACTTCCTGTAAAGATGTATAAGAAAAAGAGAATATTATGTTTTAGGAGAGAAATAGAAGATTGTTGATCTCATTGGGACTGCTAAAATATTTTGAAGCCACAATTGCATTATTGAATAACAACTTTACCCTTGGGAATAGTTTATGTTTGGCCCTGCATATAATTTAAAAATAATAATAATAATAATAATGACACATAATTCCCACTTAGATTTATTTGCATATTACATTGTAACTTTAAACTGGCATGGTTTTGGCAGAAATGATTGCAGTACTGGGTATTTCTTGAGGATTAATGATGTTAGAAGAAATAGCTGGCTTGAGACTGAAAGGCTGAAAGCCATTAATCCATCAAATTATTAATTTTTAACACATGCCTTATATTAAAGTTGCCTTTATTTCATCCACACAGCACAAGGGAAAGAAAACACGAGCTGCAGTTCTACTGATATTTTCTCATGCTCTAGGCAGCTTCATTTTGTTGTTTGCTAATATTTTCTGGAGGCTCTCAGAGGGAGCCACTGCTTTGTTCATTAACCTTTCAAATTGCTTAAGGTTTGCAGCACACAGTGCAGTATGATCTATTGCTGTTAACTTAGCGTTTCATTTACTTCACCATGCTACCCCTTCTACATGCTAGAAATGTACTGTCAATTCTAAACTCATTATGCAAATACTACACCTAGGCACTATTATTCCGACTTCCATTAGCTCTACTCCCCCATTAACTTGGCCTCCTGTGAATAAGAGGTGTCAAATTACATATGTAGATTTGTGGGATAGGGGTGGGTGGGCTACACTGAATGGTCTCCTGCGGAGTCAGCAGAAAATAATTGTATTTGAATCAAACACTACATCCTTTATGCTCTAATATGACAGTTCTAATATACTCTCTCAAGAAAAATTGTAGAGCCTGTGAGCCTTAGGAATCAGCTTAGGAAATAATATTGTGTTTACAAAGCTGGCAGACATCTCTCAGCAACACATACTTTCCTTTGTCTGCTGAACTGTTTAAAAGTGGAAGCATGTTTTAAATAAAGCTGTGTGCCTTTGTGTGCAATAAAATGTGTTGAATGACTCAAAACTTTATGAATTTCTCATTCTTTGTCTTCAAAATGGGCATATGCTCTGTCCATATGTCATATGTTGATATGACAATATCACTCTATTGAAAACATAGACTTTCAAATACAAACCACCATAATAAGGATACTGTTGTCTGTTTACTGTTCTTTGCTTAAGCATATGAGTGAATAATGCAGAGCTGATTTTAAGAGTGTTTGGATGAAATATTTTTCCCTCTGCCCAATACATCATGCTAAATTCTGTTTATTCCAGTTACCCCTATTAGTGCAGGGTAAAGCCAAAATTTTCCATAAGTGAATATTCATGAGCAGAGAGCAACTAAATCTTTTGAGCACCTCCCTATCAACAAGGGTGTTTCATCAATCACTGCCCATTCACTAAGTGATATACAATATATAAAATACCTTCTATCACTGAATGTATAGATATGGTTGATATTAATAGAATGACAATGGACTTAAAATTTTTTAAAGTTGGTTTGTCATTGTTTTGAATCTGAGTTGATAGAGATGCTTCAAATCGTTGGAAAGAAATCAGTCATTGAAAGTACTAATTTAAAAACTGGATTTCATGATTCAAAATATGATTTCTTTATCAGAGAGGAAACATATTTCAGTTTCTACATGACTCCTGGTGCATAAGTACTCCCCCCCATATATGACTGAGTACCTATTTCGTGATATATGCACATAAGCACACCAGCATCCATATAAGCACTTTTTTTTTTTTTGACTTGAAGTAGGTGATAATGGTTTTAGGATTGTGAAGTAGGAATGGATTTCAATTGTTAAATCTTTATGTAATTTCATTTCATTTCACTGGCAGGAGTAAGGTTTTGTGCTATATGTAAAATTAAAAGGCATCATAGATTATATTTATATTAATTGTTCATAGAAAGTGTATGAATTGGCCAGGTATGAGATTTGAGGAGGGGAATAATTTATGAATGCAGAAAAATACTACAAATTAGAGGAGCTGGTCACATCTGTCAGACAAGGGCACTTAGCACATTTTAAAATAATGTGTTAAATGACCTTAAGAAGCCTTTGATTTGTGCGTACTTTTCCCTCAGTTCAATAGATTTCTTCAACATTTTTTATGCACTGACATCCGGGGATATTGATCTAGACATATTTTATCAGTAAAAGCAGCCAATGTATTTAAGCACCCAATGATTTTGTTTTTAATGTGATTTTATCTATGAGTCCTTTCCTCACAATGCATGCTTGTTAGTGCTGCATGAAGCAATGATTTCTTGGTGGTCAATGAAAGCTCAATGTTAGAAATGTTAGATTTTGACTTAATTGACTCTTATTTCACAGCCACAAACAGGGAGACTTCTGCAAATCCTAAACTTTAAATTGGCCTTCAATTGAGAGACTTTTGAAGTAAATATTTTAAGTAATATGTATTTTTTTTTAGTCAATCTAATTCTAAATATATTATCTGGTCAAATTACATTGCTTTATTAATGAGCACACAGATTTGTTTGGTCAAGTAAGTAGTAACTTTATGTATTTAGGATTTACTTAGTTAAATAAATACTGAGTTTGTAAATGTAAATATTAGTTTATCTTATGACATTTCAGATTTCACATTTTCTTCTTAATCATTATTTGGGAAGAAACTCTGAATTTTTTTATAAATGCATATATATATATATATGTGTGTGTGTGTGTGTGTGTGTGTGCGTGTGTGTTATAGTATAATTAAATTATTTTCCCTTTCTTTTTTTTCTTGTTAACCCCTCATGCACCCTCTTTCTCTTGCTCTTACTCTAATTCCTGACTTCTTGTTTTAATTGTACACACACACATACACACACACACACACACACAAAACCTAAATATAACCTACTCAATGTGTATTAATGTTACCTGTGTTTCAGGACTAACCACTTCATTATTGCATAACCATTAGCAGTTTTTCCCTGGGTAAGCCCACTTGTCCTATTCTCAATATCTCCAGTTGCTCATAATTCTTTATCTAGTGTTAAGGCTGCATAAGTTTTCTCCCTTTCATGTTGTCATGTCCATTGGTAGTGGTGTTCAGGTCTTGTTTATGCAACCATGTTAGTGAAACTTCCTGGGTATAACCTCTCTGACATTTCTAGGAGTCACAACCTCACAGTCAACTTTTTGTTTCTCAGTTTCTTACAATCATTCTGCCCTATCTTCTGCAATGGTCATTGAACCTTGGGTGTGGGAATTGTGCTATAAATGTATCAGTTGGAACTGGGTACCACAGGATCTCTTGCTGTCTGGATTTTGATCATTTGTCGTTTTCTGTAATAGTTTCAATTTGCTGAAAAATTTACTTCATGAGAGGTGAGAACTACACTTGTCTGGCGTATAAACATAAATATTTAAAATTTAGTTAGAAATTATTCTGCTTTAGTAAAATAGTGACAGTTGTTTTTCTCCAAGAGCCATAACTTCACTAATTCTGGTACTTGGTCAAGTTTACAGTTCCAAATATGGTTTCCAATTTGCTTCTCTCCCTTAAAAGCTTGCATGATACCTTCTGGTACTATGAAATTTAGTCCTTAAGGAGGAGCCTTTCAGGTCAGATCTAGCTCAAGTCCTCTGAGTCCTGTGTCTGTGGAACATGAAGCTTTCATTACAGAGAACAGAGAGAGAGAAATACAGAAGAAGGAGAGGAAGAAGAAAGGCACAGGATAAAATATTGCTAAATGTGTCCAAAAAATCAGAAGGAAACATTGTTTTCCTGCCTAAAATTACACATAATATATTTAAGTCTGTGTATACATGTATAGTTTGAATGGAAGTTTCCCATATGGGCTGACAAACGCCTCTCAAGAGCTATAAACTAACAAGAACCCCAACACCAGGATGCCCCTTTGAATTATTGGTTGATGTTGCCTAAAAGACTCCCAGAACATTATAGGCTATTGCTTTTGCCTTTGTTTGCCACCCAGATGTGAGAGGTAAGCTCCTATTTGTGTAGAAATTTGTGTTTTCAGATGGAATCTGCAAGTGATTAGGAGTGGAGGAGTGAATGCTGAATGAACAAAAGTGATGGAACATCTAGGTTTCTGGAATTTTGTATTAACCACCTATTCTAACATCATCATTCCTAGAATGTGGCTGATATTTCTTATCATTTGAGATCCCACTAATGATTATTGAATAAAGATAGACAACAGTGAATGAAACAGCTTCTGAATTTCAATATCATAGAGTTAAAAGAAATAATCAATTGCTTCATTTATACAACTTCCAGATTAGTCTGTAGGAATATTACAATGTGATGGGTGATTTTTTTTTATCAGCAATATAACTTATTTAAGTTGCAGCACAGAAGACAAGACAGCAACAACTAACATAGGAAGATAAATGTGTGGGTAACATGTGTGGATTTGAAATCATTTATAAAATATTCAGGCAAAATTTTGAAAGATCAGGAAGAGACATTTCCTAAGGGGGGGGGGGGGGGACGGACACCTTTTCTAATCACTGATTAAAATAAAAGTCTGTGATGGAGATGTCCATGAAGTCAAGATTCCCTGATTGTTATTCACTAATTTGCTTTCTGTGATATTTACAAGCAATTGTCAACCTGACTTGTTTAAAATTATGTAGGAGACAAACCTTGGGTCACACCTGTGAAGAAGTTTCTAGATTGGGTTGTTTGGAAGAAAATGCCCTAAGAAGAGGAGACCTTATTTCATTGGCTGTGTTGTTAGGCTGTATAAAAATAAAAAAGAGAGTGAACACCACCTTACATCTTTCTCTGCTTCCTGATTGCAAATGCAATATGATCAGCTACTTCATGCACCTGCCACCATAGAGTTTCCACCATTATAGTCATATCTCCCAGTTGTGAGCCAAAATAAAGTCTTCCTTTTTTTTTTTTTTACATAGTTTTTATAGTTGTTTTAGAACAGCAATACAAAAAGAAACTGTTAATAATACAGGAAAGAGAAAAGTGGGGAAAAACTAGGGCTTCTGTGGAGATAAACTTGGGCATGTAGTTCTTAAACCTTTATAACTGGTTTGTAGGAGGAATGTGAAAGAGTTTGAAACTAAGAAAACATAAGCAGAATGACATAAGTCATTCTTGTTGGAGTTTGGAACACCACAATTTTGAAGGAGTCAGCTCATGAGATCTCAGACAAAGAACAAGCCCACTATTAATAATTAGGCTAGAAGTCATTTTGTATATTCTGGAAAAAGAAAAGAAATTGGTGGAATTCTAGCCTTGTTTTAAGAACATAAATGAGGCTTAGTTAATAAGTTTAGTTTAATCTAGTTGTAGATTAATTTGTTTGGTGGAGGAAAGTTCAAGACATGAAAGTGGGTCGTGGCTAGAGTTTTTAGCTCTTGTCAAGGTCAAATGGGATAAATAACAAAAAATGTGAAATGCTGTTACTTTCTACATAAAGGAATGGATCTAAAGTTACAGGCAAGGAGGTGGATGAAACAGTTGTATTTGTAGAAGAGATTTTCACCATTAAAAAGAATCTGAAACTTTGCACCAGGGCATAAGAAAGGGTACCTTAAGGGCAAAATCTAGCACATAAAATATTCTATCCCCTGAAAATGCAAATTCATTTGAAAAAAGATATCCTAAATGAGAATTCTGCTGAAGAGGTTCTTTGTTCAAAAACAACTGCTTAAGCATATATAGTCCTCCATGACTTTGGTTCAAGAGGGTCACACTACATTTCGAGTGGGCAACAGAACTTCACAGCATCATCTTCTTATCTACTTGCTATTGATTTAGAAGGCATGAAAAATTCAAGATTGAGATTGTCATGGTGTCTGACATCAAAGATTCAAGGAGAAATTGAAGCAAGGCAATGTGAAGTGGGAGCCAGTGTACTTAAAAAGATGCCCTAAGAAATCATTGGCTAAAAGTGTGAATGTGAAGCCTAGATTGCAATGCATACCTCAGGGTATTAGATATGACAGAACCATGAGACATTCCTGGAAAAAGACGTGGGGCAGGAGTAGAGCTAGCCCAAGAGAGAGGTTAGAGCTGGAGTCCAGGGTTTCCCAAGTCTTTGAACCTGGATGAATCCATTATGAACCCCAGATGACAGACAAGGAACTATGGGAAGTGCTGTTTGTCCTGATGCTTTTCTATAACACTATGTCCTCAATCCTCTCTTTTGGACTGAGAATGTTTATTCTATTCCACTGTGTATTGGAATATGCATGTAATTTATTTTTCTATGCTATAGGGGCTCACAGTTAGGAAATCACTAAAGCCTCTACATACACTTTTAAATGGTGTTGTGACTGTAAAATCTCTGGGTACTTTTGGGGTTGTATTGAATAACTTTTTAAATATGAAATGGCCGTGGGCCTGTGAAGAGAAAGGGTGGAAGGGGATGACTTGATAGTAGTATGTTTGGGTATTAAGTTGACAATGAGGTAGACTTACAATAGTTAATATCAATCATCAATTTGAAAGGATTCAAGTATCACTGGAAACAAAGCTCTGGGCATATCAGTGTGGGACTTTCTAGATTAGGCAAATGAGGTGATATGACCCATTCTAAATTCTATGGACTGGAGTTCCTGACCGAATAAAAAGGGAACAGCAACAAAAGTGTTTGCTTTCATCTTTCTATGTCTTGTAACTGCTGGCTTAATGTGACCAGCTACCTGCTTCATGCTCTTGGCTGTCGTGGTTTGCTTGCTATGAGGAACTATACTCTAGAACTATGAGCCAAGGTAAACACTATCTTAGGTTGATGTTTGTTGTGTCTTTTGTCATAGCAGTGGAAAAAGTGGCTAATCGAATCCTGGTAATTTAGTAATCAAAATACGTTCACAAAATCATGGGCATTTGGCTATATACTACAAGAATACCTGAATTAAAATAATTAGTTAATAATGTATACATACTTTCCCAAGCAATTTTTATTAGTGATAAAATAGTATGTTTTGATCTATTATGAAGTGGAAAAATACTAAGAATATTCAGTTTAAAGAAGACCTGTGGATACTATATATATATGCTTACTTAGTTTCTAATGTGTTAGGCATTCTAAGTATTTTGTCCTATATAATGATACTTAGATGTGCTCTTAATTTCCAAAGTAATGATCCTCTTAAACATGGAAATTCCTAAACTAGTTACTGGAGAGATGTCTCAGCAGTTAGAGTGCTTATTGCTTTTCCAAAATATCCAAGTTCAGTACCCACGGTGCATTGCATGTCTTACGACTTCCTAGAACTTCATCTCCAGGGGTTTTGACATCCCTTTTTCTTCTCTGGTCAATCACATTCATGTGCATATACACATTCACACACCGTACACAATAAAAGTCTGTTTGATGGGTGAAATAGTCAGGAGAAAATAAGTCAAAATATATTATTTTCTTTTAGACTTTTCTGTTTGTATGTTTTTGTTGATTAGTCCACTAAGCAGCTCTTATGCTCTGACTGTTCGAAGGACACATAGTGTCTGATTGTTTCATAGATATTTGGCCCCTGGTAAATAGTAGCAGACTTGATTCCTATGTAGTTTTTGTTTAGTTAAGTGTAAAGGACATAAAAGAGTGAATGAACAAATTAATAAAAATAAAACTTATAAATTTGTTAATTAATGTTTTGAAGTAAAGAAACAAAGTAAGTAATGGGAAATGAACTAAGAATCAACACGTTTGGCATCAGGCAGGCATCACTGGAAATCTGTGACCTACTTAGCAAAGAAAACACTGTAGTTATAATGAGTTTGAACTCTCTAACAAGGAATATGCAAGCTAAGGAGTCACAATATTACTTTTGACACAAGAAGTAAATCTACAAACACAAATGTAGATGATAAAACTTAATGGCTCTGTAGAGGATATTGCAGGGGTCAACATTATACTTTAATGAACCATTAACACTTAAAGATATGTATTAAAATGGTGCTAAGATTAGGACATGACACGGAGTAAGAAAATTTTATGACTAACTTAATATTCTTGCTACAGGGTTCACTATTTCACAAAACTCTGGTCCATAATTGAGGAATCATATCATAGGTCAAGTTATATCAGGCAGCTTCAGGGGAAAAATTAGAATGGCAAAAATCACAACAGTGTAGGGTAGAATAATGTCTCATACTGTTTTCTCTTTCAAAGAAATGCATATTCCATTTTTTGTAATGAGGTAGAATTAGTCTTACAATGACATCATCTTCACTTACTAAGTTTTAAAGAGATAAAGGATTCTTTATTTAAAACAAGATAAAAGGATGCTTACTCAACCATTTACTTATTGAGTAAATATTTAATGATACTCTATTATATTTATCCATGAACTCAATTTTAGTGTTTAAAAATAAACCATAAGATATCTTACGTTTGATTAGCACAAATAATTATAAAATAGATTAAATGACTGTGTATTATGCCTGGAAAGTTCACTTGGCTGCTACAGGCTACTAAATGACATTTAGCTTCTTCAGAATTTGAGGCTACCTACTGAGAACTTCTCAAAGTACAATGTAGTTTTACTGAGTAGTTGGCTACATTTTTGCACATTGTCCACTGGCTAAGACTAACTCATAAAAATGGTTATGACAGAAATTGCAAGTTATAAGTATCTTCTCTGCATTCATTTTTAAATCATTGTGTTAGTTATACTTTTAACACTGAATTATTTAAAAGTAAACAAATATGGCAAAAATGCCATAGAGAGGGAGTAGTCCTCTTATTGTCAGCATTTATTGGTATCCCATTTTAAAGGGATACCAATATTCAAGCCTTATTTTCACAAAATAATAAGACTCTGAGTTTATTAAAAGAATTAGCATAAAAATGTTAATTGAAAAAAATATATAAGAAGAATCACCATCAAATTAAAGCATGAAGAAGCTGGTGTATTTCAGTAGTTATATATACATGGAGCTCTCAATATAGGATGTCAGATAGACACCCTATATAGCCTTCAGGTCAGATGGATGAAGAGAACTAAGTAGGTAGGAAGGAACAAATGTGAAAAAGAGAATGCAATTTATTTCCTTTTTCTCTGTGTGATATTATAATGCCATTACATTTCTTTCTTCCCTTTCCTCCATCCAAAATCTCTTATATAACCTTTCTTGCTCTCCTTCAAATTCATTCCTCTTTTTTGTTATCACATCCATATATGTATTTGCATATACAAATATATTTTTAAAATATAATCTGTTCAGTCTGTTAATATTACTTGTACGTCTGTTTTAAAGTCTGACCATTTGGTATCAGATAACTAATGGTGTGCTCTTCACTGGGGAAGACTGTTTCTCCCACTCTCGGCATTACTAAATTTCCTGTAGTTCTTTTCAGAGAATTGAAGCTTATTGCAACATGTAACTGTATGTGATTTAAAGCACTCTCCTGCTAAAGATCCCTAAACATGAAAATGTAAGGACCTTGCAAATTGTCATTCCTCAAACTCTTATGTTACCAGCATGCAAAAATTTCCTTCTCTCCTAGAATGACTTACTAAGACTTTCAATGTAAAACTTGGAGTTCTGGTTTATATCCTTAAAAATCATAGTGCTTTTCTTTTATAAATTTTGAAAGTTTTGGAGGAACATTTTACCCTAAAAGTTGTACATTGTAAAATTATTTTCATCATGGCTTTGTTGAAGTACTGTTAAACCTACTTACTGATGAACTGGCATGGGTTGCAACATTGAAAGCTCCATCCAGATCACTGCAGGCTGAAAAGGTCATGCTGAAAGCACTGACCACTACAGAACTTGCAGCACATGTCTATCTTTCTTGGTTTCATCCAGAAGGCAGGGATTATAAAGGCTTGCTTGTAAAAAAAAAAAATTAATTAAATTACATTGGGCACCATTTGTAGAAATAATTAATTAAATTCTTTAAGAGTATTTATATTATCATTAATTGGTTCAGCAGTTAATTCTTAACCTGCCATTATAAATGAATATACACAGAGACAACATGGATTTTTGACAAGCCTTGACCTGAATTGAGCAATCTTGGCCCACCTATGATAGCTCTTAATTCTACTACCCAAATATGACCCCAGATATACATATGTCCCCTTGGAATGCCATTTTCCATGCCATGCTGATGTTCCTGGCCATGTGGAATGAAGTTCTTTTTTCTAACCCATGGTGTGTGCCTCCTTATTCCTGCTGCTCCTGTCTGGAATGCTTTAATCCTCTGTCTAAAACACAGGCTTCCTGTTTTAATCTCAGGAAGTCCTGCCTTTCTCTGCCTTTGCCCAATCTCAGGCCTGACCATTTTATTCAACCAATCAGAGTCAATGTAAGTAACAGGCAGCAAGCAGGACCAATTAACATTTAGAATGCTTAACACTACCCCATCACTTGCCCCATCACACATATATGATTTTAGGAGGCAATACATTTGAAACTCTCAAAAGTAAAGTTTCACTGACCAAGTTTTGGTTGCAAATGTTCTTGGTAATCAAAATTCAAATTCTAGCAATAAATTTATCAAAAATATTGCTTTTATTTAGGATGAGTAGGTAATGAAATATTTATGCAGATAAAGTTACTTGTGAAAGTTGAGATACTAAGCACAGAAAATTTCAATAACCCTGACCCAACAGGAGCTAACAACAATTGAATCATTAAGAAAAGCTTTATGTACCATCAAGTAATAAAATTTTTTTTTTCTGAGATTGAGGTCTCTAAGGCACTTTCCAACTTAGCTATATAGAATAAATGAAGTAAATAAAACAGAACTTAGTCAAGGTAAGCCTATCATTCTAAATATTAGAGAACTTGAAATACCTGCAAAGAACATTTGGGAGTAATGGTGCATACAGATGAAACTTTTAAATGTCAGTCTGGTAAGACAAGTGAGTGGGATGAGATAATGGAAGTTTATTCATCTTTAGGAAAGTGCTAGCTCAAAGTGGTTTTTGTCCTTCTATAGAAACACTTGTTTCCAAGTAAAATACATTTAGTCAAAAGTCTACTTACAAAACTGTGTGTGTGTGTGTGTGTGTGTGTGTGTGTGTGTGTGTTGGGTGATAGAATAAAATATTAACACATATTAATTGCAGAAAATATTTATTCATTATTCATAAGGGTTGCAGTACCTTTTTTTCCAATCTGTGTCCTTCAAATACATTTAAAATGCATTTAATAGAGTCTCTTTTTGCATTTTCTTGTTTTATTAATATATTATCATATAATATATACATATAGTTCATCCCAGGGTCAAAGAACAAAAGTGTTCCAGAGTAGAGAGATTACTTGTGAATCACACAACTGTAAACTAATGGCTTTGCAAACTTGAAGCCTAAATGGAATTCTAAGCATATCTGAGTGAAAGCTGCTATATGTCTCTTGCAAAAGAGAGTCTACTTTAAGTCTGATAACCTCAGGCTTGCATAGTTTTATATAATTCCTCAACGTTCTTGAATAAGTGTTTTCACTTTTTCTTTATTTCTTATTTTAAGTAAATTGTGTTATCTTTGTTGGTACCACTCTCAAACTACTCAACAGTAGATATAGTCCCTGACACTGATGGGGTCATAGTACGTTGCTTCTCATCATCTTTTGTACCTATGTTCACACATTGACATGTGCAGTGATAACATTTCCCTAGATTTCAGGCTTTGACAGAATTTTGAAACTTGGAAAAATGTAAACTGGAATTCAGGGTATTTGGTCTATGTTACTATTCTATGTAGATGTTTATCTGTATTTTGGCATATAGTGGGAACAATTGCACATACACTCACATTACATAAGATAACAATTATAAAAGTTTGTCGATATACTTTCTTTGCAGTTCTTAGCTTACTTGAGGCAATCAACAGATATTCACCTTATATTAAGATGAATAAAGGGCATGTTATTTAAATGAAAGCCTTCGAAAATCCACAATAATCAACACAAAGATATTGTGAGTATACAAAATTTTCCAACTCTCTAATGCTTAAAAACAATCTTGAAAACTGTTAACACAAA
Source organism: Lophiomys imhausi (assembly GCA_907164525.1). Lineage (NCBI taxonomy): Eukaryota > Metazoa > Chordata > Mammalia > Rodentia > Muridae > Lophiomys > Lophiomys imhausi. The sequence goes on along the minus strand of CAJQZJ010027982.1, from coordinate 4,500,785 downwards.
GGAAGAGTGTAGGGGTTAGATAAATTTGATTTAGAAAATATATAGGGGTTTCTGATACTGTCTCTTAATTCGGGGCATGAAAAGCATTATCAGCATGTGGACTAAAAACAGGAAACAAACAGGAGACTTAATAGACTGAAAAACAAGGTTGAAGTCAGGAAAAACAGGAAAGACTTAATAGACTGAAAAACAAAGTTGAAGTCAGGAAAACAGGAAAGACTTAATGGACTTGAAGAAACAAAGTATCTGGCCTGACATTGTTTTCAGCTGCTAAGTGGGCAGAGCCCAAATTAAGCTGAAACAGAGTTCCTCCTGTTTAAGGACAGTGCATGGAGCCCAGAAGAAGAATAGGCCCCTGATGCTAGAGAGCTCCAAGAGTCCTGCTGAAAAAAGTGCTGGCCATCATTTGATGGCCAGATTTCCCTGAAGCAGAAAGAAGCTGGTGAGCAAAGAAAGCCTGAGCAAGACACCAAAAGGCCAAGGACTAAACCCTGTGGCTCAGCTTTTGCCTAGAGGGATTTGATCTGTCTGAACAGTGGCCTAAAGGAAATTGTGCCTGGCTTTAAGGACTGAGGCAGAGCAGCTGAGTTCCTGATTCAAAAGAAGTAAGTTGGCCTTCAGAAGGCTGGGGTCTCCCACAGAGAAGAAAGCATGAAGCCTTATTTAAGGTGAGACTGCAATAACCAACTTACCCTGACGAACCTGCATCTGAGAGATCCAGAAAAAGGACTGCTAAGTGCGTTAAAGAATCTACAACAAAGACTGTGTACCTGACAACTGAGGACCTGCCCCAGAGACTGTATCATTCTAAAAGGTTATGAAAGTAGTTGTTATAATTATCAATAGGTTTAGTGGATAGGTTAAAGGGGTTGTAGGAATTTATAGGATTAATAGTTAAGAAATTGTTGGTGTTTGTTATAAGTGAATTTAGTAATAAATAAATAAGTGATAAATAATAATTTAAAAGTTCGGTTACAGAAGAGTTACAGATACTGAGGTAAGATTGATTCTTTTGACCCTAAGTTAAAAAAAAAATAAGGCTTTCTCAAATAAAATGTGACTCAGTCCATGCATCACAGTGTAAAAACAGCAGAGATTTTAAATGTATTCCTCTGAGAAAAACAATGTGGGAAAATCAAGTTCAAAGGAATTCTGTTTCTTGGCTACTTTGAAAGTCTTTTGAGCCTGAATAACTTATGATGAAAAAAAAAATCCTTTAAAGGTGAAAAACAGGTTCAAATCTTTTTTTGTGCAAAAGGGCAAGGTGAAGTGATAGACTGTTTTCAATCTTGGTAGGAAAATTAGGCTTTAGAACCATCAAATGACATCTTCTCACAGAGAATTCAATTCAAGTGATGAGGTTTTCGACATAAATGAATGAGGATCTTGAGATAAGAAGGGATTGACAATACCTGTTTCCAAGGCCTACTCTAGAACAGTGTAAAAATCAGTTTCCTCTGAATCTCTCTCATCTGTGTCTTCAATACATTTTTATATGATTATTTGTCTTGTGTAGTCTACTTCTAAATAGACTAAATATCAATTGTCTACCAAAATATAAATTGTTCTAGAAAATCGTGAGAAAATTATGAAGTTAACAGAGATGTTTGGGAAAGAGACTGATCTTTATAAAAGTTACATTTATTGTATATCCAGTTCCAGGATATATATATATATATATATATATATATATATATATATATATATATA
>CAJQZJ010027982.1:4457430-4499065 GCA_907164525.1 Lophiomys imhausi | reverse complement strand
TATATATATATATATATATATATATATATATATATATATATATATATCAGTATGTATCTTATAAAATTATTAATGCTCTCACCAAAATTAGAAGTTTTCTATTTCTACTTCAAAGATAAAAGAATTAAGATACATGACTTTTCCATTTCCTTTTCTCTGAAATGTAACTAGAAAAATATAAAAAAAAGTAATCAATGTCTGTCTTATCTCAAAGCATTTATCTTACCGTGTTTTCTTTCTTACCATGCGGTTCTCCAATGCATACTGCTTTTCTCTGCTTCAATTTTGTGTATTCTTACAATCCAGGACTTAGGACATGGGAACAGGATGAAAGTATAAGAGGGTAGAAAACAGGAAGTTCTAATTGTCAGCTCAATGAACAACTGTCCTGTACATCCTTTATGTCATCAAGTACCCCAGTTCTGGAGCCATCTAGTGTTGTCCTACTTGATTTCCTGCAACCTGCTTGACCTCTCCATTCCTAGTTTCTCCATACATGTGTCTTCATTTCCCAAAGTTTATTTATTAATGTAGTCAAAACTTGTGCTATGTTACCTGTTTAGTATTTCCTTCCTCCTTTTTCCACTTTCCGCTTTATTCAAATTCTATTCAACATGTGAGGCTAAGATTTTAGGAAGTCCTCAATTCTTTCAGACTGTCCTTACCTGTTTCTTTTGTTCTTTCTGAAGATGGACTTACCAAATATCTTATTTTAAAAATCATTTTGTAAGTTGTTCCTTGTCAATGACATAGCAAGTCTGTGAAATGTTAGGCCATCAATTCTCAATAAGTCACTATCATATGATTTATTTAAGACATATGTAAGACAAAAGTATGATTGAAAATTTTTGCTTTTTTTACTCCTAACCTAACTTCATCTTATACCAAAATATATTAAGGTGAGAGATTCCTCTTTCTCAAGTTTTTTTGCAAGCCGAAGTTATAGACCCTATAGTTGCATAATGAAAGTGCAACAAAAAGTTCTGGAATTAGTTTTGAATGAAAATAAGACTGAATTTTCAGAGCGTTACCTCTCACTGCTGTTAAAAGTTACTATAAAATTTTGGATAATTACTTGTAAGGCACACATTAAAATTTCAAGAAAGAAACACAAATGAGGTGTGTGTTTTGTTTGAGTGTTATGTGATGTGTGTGTGTGTTACTTTATAGAGAAGCCTTGATTTTTTTTACTGTGCTTTGTATATACTTGAACATACCTCACCTCAGAAGAAATTCTGAAGAGCAGCAAAGTAAATGTCAGCCTGGAAATTAGCAGAAGCAGAAGAGAGTCTGTAGCTGCCTAGCTCCTTTAGAAAAGAATTTATTTGAAAAGAACTGAAAAGATTCACCACTTCTACTCCATCATAGATTTATATAATGACCACAAACTTATGGGCAAATATTTCTGACTTCTTGATAGAATTCTCTTAACATTTTAAAATAATTCCAACTAAGTGCAATCTGACTCTTGGAACCTTCAAGCTAAGGACTATTCTTTCCTCTCTTTCAACTTGTTTTTTACCTGTTCTATCTAGATATAGATGCCTGTACTAAATAGGTCTTCTACCTACTGTGGAAGGCAGCTGATTTAGGCAATCCTACTGCCTCTGTCTTATTTTGCTTAAATTTTGATAAAATGCTGACCAAAATCAATAGGGGGAGGAAAAAGAGTTTCTTGGCTTACATATCTATATTATAGTCTAAAACGGAAGGAAGCAATGGCAGGAACCTGGAGGCAGAGACTTAAGTAGAGACCATAGGTGAACCAAGCATACTGGATTGCTATCCATGGCTTGTTCATTCTGCTTTCTTTATAATCCAGGACTACCTGCTCAAGGGTAGTAATGACCACAATAGGCTGGACACTATCAGATCAATCTGTAATAAGGAAAATGACCCACAGGCTTACCTACTGGGCAATTTGTTGGGATTGCTTTCTCAACTGATCTTCCCTCTCTGTAGATGTCCCCAGCTAGTGTTGAGTTGTCAAACACTTTAACAATCACAGCGTCTTTCCAGTATTCCTACTCAGAAAGAAGATAAGGAATAGAGCATTATTTCGAGTTTTACAATTTTAGTTTTTTCTTATCGTTTTGTCTAGAGATCCCTAGCAGTCTCTCTCATTTCTATTAAGGGAAACGTATAAAGGTGTCATTGTGCTTCAAACATGTGTCAGAATGCCTGGTTCTGGGAGGGAGTAGGTAGTAATTTAAGACATAGTACATAAATGGATTTAAACTTCCATTCTATCTCATGTATCTCCTTGACTATATAATGTCTCAGTGTATCAGTGTACAATAAGTATACATGCTAGTTAAAGTGATGACATTGCTAATATTTTTGGAAGACATTCTCATTTTAAGACTTCACTTAAAGGAAAAAATACATTTGTAACTAATTCTTGGTAAGGAGATTGTGAAACTCCTATAACCATCTAATGTATGCCTTTCAGTGCTTTGTTCTTTGTATTGTAATGTTTCTTTGCATTTTTGTAGTTTGGAAGATTTAATACATTTGCTAACACAACAATCACACATTCACAGTGTAAGGGCTCAGTTTGTTTCTCAAAATGTGTTACATCATGAGGGTAAATTGTAATTGCCTTTGTCAACAAACTAATCTCAGTAAAAATCATTGATGAAGAGTATCAATATAATACTTAGAATCCCATTCTAAATTCTTGTTCCTTTTAGTTGTGTTTTTAAACTGTAGCTGTTTCTTCCAAACCAAAACAATATTTCCTATTATAAAGGAAAGAAAAAGAAGTGTTCCTTAATTTTACAAATAAACTGGAAGAAATTCTCTGTAGTAATATCTTTACTTTTAAACTTACTTAATGGCCTGACAATTAAAGTAGTTATGACTATGATGGTGTGTTATGAACCAGGCTCCAAAGGCCAAATATCATTTGTAACCTCAGGACATCTGACTGTGTGGACTAGGCTGGAGAGTATGTTAAGACTACCAGATGCTGGTGCACACCTTTCTTTTTCTCTTTGAATCAGAGGCAATGTTCTACTCTTTGCTCTTTCTACACAGACTAGAAACAGCCAAAATTCACTGAATAAATCTTCACTCTACCAAAGGCCTTCTGGAGAGTATGTGTTAAAGTGAAGTTGGTGATTTTATGCCTTCTTGCTTTCAAAGTTCTGTAATGCATAAGTTGCTATTTCTGCCTATAACAATGACCCAACTTTGTTTCAAACCCAGTCTGATTCAGGCTCAACACCTAACATCTGACTAGATTTCAAACTGGAGAGAATATCCATAGAAGAGGATTAAAGTACCTGAATTGACTCGTAGAGGATCCAAGAAGCAGATAAAAGTCAGCTTTCAAGATTACAAGTTTTATTTATTTATTTTTTTATATAAGTACTTTATTTTTTTTTTCTTCAAGTTACATCTCAGTCACAAACCCTTCCCTATTCCCCCTTCCTGTCCCACCCTTCCACCCTTATTTTAAGAATTGAATTTCATTCAACCCATATGTGATGCAATCAAAAGAGAATTAAAGGAGTAGAGTATGCTGTGTGCAGCCACACTCTCTGATGCTTCTTTGGTGAGCTTCTATGACTCACTTTTTAAAATTAGAGGTGGAAGACAATGTGATCCTGAAAAAATGCTGACTGCACATTTGGGGATTATATAGAGTATCTTGTGTACACAGGATTATGTTAGTGTAGTGAAGACAAGCATGTTAATATCAATTTTATTGAATTATTATGAAATATTTTTGTTAAAAAAACTAACTGAAAATAGAAGCTATGTATTCTTTTGTAGAATTTCCAAAATCGCAGTAATCCCTTTCCCAGTCAGAAGTCCCTCCTAACAAGCAACTAATGGGTGGATTGAAATCTTTCCATTTCCCTCAACTATCAAGATTTCAGGTTTCTTCATAACTGAACAGTTCCATTTTATATGCAATATTAGATATTCATGTATTATGAGTACCTGGGCTGGTTCCATTCCCTGGTTATTGTGAATAGTGTAGCTATAAGCATGGATAAGCAAATCTGTTTATGATGTGTTGACTTACCTGGTATTTCAGGTACACACAGAGTGCCAAAGTAGAGTCATATAGTAGTTTTGTTTTCAATATTTTTAGGGCACCTCCACATTGATTTCCATAGTGTCTGTACAGGTTTACATTTTCACTTAAAATTTAAAATGGTGTGTGTGTGCGTGCGTGCGTGCGTGCGTGCGTGCGTGCGTGTGTGTGTGTGTGTGTGTGTGTGTGTGTGTGTGTGTTTGTAGACCTCAAAGCTAGAAAAGGAGATCATGAGAAGTCATGAAGAGATCTTGGGAAAAGTAGAAAGTAGAGACCTTAATGGAATAAATGTAAAAGAAAAGCAGATTGGGAGACTGACAGAAGAAAGGGAAACAACTGGAGAAGTGAAAATGGTGAAACAAAGCATCGTGACAGAGTAATGATACAGAGATACCATAATGAAATCTAGTGCTTTGTGTGGCAATTTAAAGCGTTAATAAAACAGTTAAAAAACTTCATATTTTTTAATGATGGTAAATGTGCCTTTCAATTCCTAGGTGTTTAAAAAGAAAAGTCAGTTATGCATTTTACTTTTCTTTTAAAGACATATGATGTAACTAACTTTATTTCCAAGCATCCACCAAGCAGAACGCCTTAAATTAGACTATAAGTGCCATTTATGAAGAAAGAGTAAATTTCTTCTCTTCTCTCACATAATTAATGTACATAAATGCATTTTACTAGTACATTTCTAAAACTCTAAATGAATGTGTCCAGTCTTGGTGCTTCTCTTTTGCTAATTTATGGCTATTATTAAAAGCAGATTTTAATCCTTATGGCTTTATTACTTATATGTCTACAAAAAGATTGATAGATGGGTCATGGACTATTTTCATTTTCTTCATAAAAATCCTTCCTGGGGACATTTTTTTACTGAGTTCCCAGATGTTATAACATTAGAAAAAAAATCATTTAAGTAAAAATGTTTGATGTAACAGAATATTTTGCATTAGCAGAAGAAAATTAAAACAGTTTATTGATGCCCATTTTATTCCCAATTAATGCAAATGAGTGAAAGTAATAAGTAAAAACATTTTAAAAGGTACCCAAAACTAAATGACCCCAATCTATTTTGTGTAACACAGAATATAATGAGTCTTTGTTTTGTAGTTTTAAGGTTTTTTCAATTTGTGTTCCTTTAAATTAATCTTTTTTTTCAATTGCATTCTAGAACTAAGTAGAAATGACTCATCGTTGAATACTTTGCATTACAGGGGGTCATGTTAAAATTATACAACACACTTTCCATTGAGATCTCAATGTGGTACTGTTTTGATGGTACATGATAAAGCTGTGTCATAACCAAGAGAGAGGATTCAGCTATTAAAATATAATAAAGAAACCAATAAACAACCACTTCTAATTGAAATCAATCACCCTTCACTGTATATTTAATATAAATGTACAGGAAGAGGCACTTCTTCATAGAAACCCTTTTGAGCTTTATGACTAAGAATGTGGGATTTAATACTCAAATATTGGTTAAAAAGTAAATTTGCTTTTGCTTCCAGTGGGAGATGATAGGAAAGTTTTCTAGCATGGATAAATATTGGAATGCCCTGCTAGGGCCTTTAATAAGGGCAGGGTGAAAATGAAAAGTGAGCTAGTGATCTCTAACAACTATTTAATGTTTCATTTTCATAGACACTTTTAGTGTTTATGTATTGACTCCTCCCATTAAGGCAGAGCTAATAAAAATGTATTTCTCCTATGGATACTTTTCAGTAACCTAATGTGTCTTTTTTTTACTTCTAACATCTAGATATATTTATTGTAATTAAAGTATCATAAAGCTCAAAGGAAAATAATCTCTTCCTCTGTTTCCTACAGTCATAGTCATTCATTTCCTTAACACTTAACTATACAACAGGACCAATCTGATGGATATGCCCAAGTGTAAGCACAGCATAAGAGAGTTGGCTCTTACCTTATGCATGCTATTTTATACCTTAATGTCAAGCCGGATCTTTGATAGAAGATATAAATGTGTAATGAAGTCATTAGAGACATGTAAGGAAAACAGGTGCATGTGGAAAAGCAATTGCACTACCCTAAATTCATTCATTGGTGAAAAAACAGTGAAATGCTATTTCCAGAGGCACATTTTCAAACAGAGTTCTAGAAGGTAATGACCTTAAGAAGTGGAGCAGAGGTCACTTAAAGTAAGAGAGGCAACACCAAGACAATGACTCTAAGATAGCAATTAAGTGGCATCAACTGGCTTCCACAGAGCACATAACAAATATTATACTCAGAGCTTTTAGCTCCCAAGACTAGGGTGACTCTGTGTTCTCAATCCTGTGTATAAGCATTATCTTCAATTAATTATACCTTCTTGAATTAGAAACTATTGAAGACAGAAAAAAAGAACATTCTCTAAACTTAAAAATTTTAAAGTTTTGTTGGGCGTGTCCTGAATGATTCACAAATCTAAAACTGTAACAATAGAAGATAATATTAATCCACTTTGCTCTGTGTAGAGAATAACTGCCAGCTTTCTCATTCCATTAATTGTCACTCATCTGCCTATGACTAAGTGATCAAACACAGTGGTCCCTAACTGATAAATATGTAAAATGTATTTGAGAGTAGATAACAAGTGTGGATATTTTTAATGTAGGCCTTCAGAAGTCTAATTTTCAAAATGAGAAATAATAGATGTTTTAACCAAATAAGAAAAAAGAAATTATAAGCTAAACAAAGCAACAGAACTTCATGACTTTTGATCATTTTAGTTATCAATACTGGCTAAGAACACTTAAAAGACAGTTCTTTGAAAACTCTGAACACTTATGTATTGGTAACTTTACAAATTAAGCCAAGTTAATTGTGATCATTAAATACATTCAGGTTAATAGAGATGCCAGTAGAGATGAAATATAAAATGAATCACACTACTTCACTCAATGTTGTATAGAAATATCTTACATCTTGCTTGTTTTCAAATGTTCTGAAGTGATGACTCACACCTTTGATCAAATCACTTATGAGATAAAGGCAAAAATAATGCCAGTTCAGAGCCAATGTGGGCTACATAGTAAAGTCCTGTCTCAAAACCATTGAAAACCCAAACCAATAAACAAATAGTACATCTTTGACTTTAAGATAATTTTCTATCTCTTATAAATTGAACAATACAAGTATGTGTTTTTAAAAGTAACCTTCATTAGTTAACAATGGCACATTCGCTTACCTTCTCTAAAGTTTGAGTGAGATTGCTTTCTTAAACTTTCACACATAAACATTTAACACACATGAACTACTTGAAGTTTTATGCTCTCCTAACCACGATATTAACCAATAATAGTTAGAAACACTATTTAGCATTTTTATGGGTTAATGTCCTAGTTAGTGTTACTACTGCTGTCATGAAACATTATGAACAATAGCAAGTTGAAGAAGAAAGGATCTATTTGATTTCTACCTTAGCACCATAGTTCATCATTGAAGGAAGTCAGGATAGGAACTTAAGCAAGGCAGGATCCTGGAGACAGAACCTGATGAGGAGGCCATGGATGGGTGCAGCCTACTGGATTGCTCCTCAAGGCTTGCTCAGCCTGGTTTCTTATAGAACCCAAGGCCACCTACCCAGGAATGCAACACTGACAATGGCCTGGGCCTATTTCATCAGTCACTAATTAAGAAAATGCCCCTTATGAGAAGCCCTCATTTATGCTTTCTGGTGCGACTTACTTTCAGAGTGGCTCTTTCTCTTAACCTTCATACTTACATCTACCTAAAATAACACTACTTCTGTCTCCTCAGGAAAAATAGAAAATTAAAAATGTGGATGTGGTGGCACATGCCTTAAGCCCAGCACTATAGTGGTGGACAGGAAGCAGATCAGAAGTTTAAGGTGGATATTTGAGACCCTATCTACAAAAAAAAAAAAAAAAAAAATACTGTATCCTAGCTAGGCACTAAGGTCAGCCTAGGCAACACAGTGAGACCTTGCCTCAGAAACAAAACATAACCCCAAACTTGAGTCACTATTATTCTAGATACATGGTTTGTTGTTTGAATGGAAGGCACTACTTGACATTGTTTTTCCTCGTCCTTTGCTTTTTGTGCCAGCTAAACTAAGGAATATTCTTGGATCCTTAGCTGGCATTCAATGTCTGAGCCCCATTTTGTAGGCTGGCCTGATATATATCTCCAAGTGAGCTTGTGTTTTCTCACTGTCCCTACTTTCTCACTGTCCCTACTTTCTAGCTGAAACATTGAGGAAGAAGAAAGGCGGGTTTACTGTCTACCTTTTTCTCTGACTCTGTGAACTCAGATTTTCTGTGCCTGCTGCAGTGAGTACTGCCTTCTGGTTAGATGTCAGTGTGTCTGTCTCACTGGCGATCGGTCCTGGAAATGGAACCCTGAGGCAAATGAGCTTTTGCTTTGGGAGGCTGAAATAGAAAGTAGTTTAATAGCCCTTGTCAGTTTTTCCAAAGCTGCTATCATGCCTTTCATATAGAGATTTCAATTTTTATATTTAAAAAATTTTAAGTAATGAGATTGACCATTTAACTGCAGATGTAAATTTTGAAGGAAGTATGTCTTGGTGCTTAAAGTGACATTTATGATTTGGGGTAAGAAACATAGGGAAATGGTGTAATTTAGATATTGTTCTATGTGTGAATAGCACAGTGCTATTTTTTCTGAACTTAGTAAAACTGTAGAGAAGACTAAAGTCGTGAATGTGTGCTAGATCATGTTAATAAGATTCATTTTTCTGAGATGTTGTTTGTAACATTAAAGCTAACTTATTATAATGTAAACTTGAGATGCTGTAATATATGGACAGTTTCTCCAGAAGTGCATTTGGCTTAAAAGTTAAAAAGCTTTTAGGCACACTGGACAAAACTCAGTTGAGAGACACAATCAAGTTGACAACTTTTAAACAAAGGTAAAATGCAGATGGGTTGATCTTCAGATAAAGAAGTGTATAATTATGTGGAACAGCAACAAAATGTATTCAAAGGAGGCTGGATCTGTCCTTTCAACCATCAGTTTCTCTTCCTCATTGGACAGAGAGTGGGATGACATAATCTTTAAACCAGAATATTCTGGAATGGAAACATCATAGTTTTTTGTCTATGAAGTGTCATGCCTGTGTAGAAGAGCCATGCTAGCTTTGGATTTGAGAATCAAAGCTAGTGATGCAGTTTGTGACAGAAAATGTCATGTGTGTAGGTAGCCTGGTGGTAAAGGAAAGTTTAGGCTACTGTGTAACTGTTTCCTTGAACCATCTGAGGTCCCATCCCTTCCTCCTTTGGTTCCTGGTGTCTAACTTGCCTCCTGGAAAATATTTCTTGTTAAATATTTTCTTGGAACAATCATTAACCATGTTCTTTAATAATTACTGGCACTTGTAATTTAGGCTATGTATGGTTGTTCCTACCTGGCACTGATTTTCTAACCTTTGAGGATACCTAAGTAGAACTTTTAAATAAAAGAGGCAAAATGAAAAAAAGAAAGAAAGAAAGAAAGAAAGAAAAGTGCCCCCAAGCTTACCTACATCATGATGTTATGGAGATATTTTCTCAGTCAAGTTTCCCTCCTCTGAGATGGTGTCAAGTTGGTATAAAACTAGCCAGCACAATGTTAGCTATGTATTTATTAAAGTTGTGGTTTTTTTCACAATAGAACTTAAGGTGTATGCTACTACGGTATTCAATAAATGAACACCATTGTAATTCAGTTTAAGAGCTGATGATGACATATGTGCCAATGTGAGCAGTGTTGATTTCCCAGATATCAAGTCCTTGATTACTGCTTTTTATTATCACTCTTTAGGATTCTTATATATATTCACCTGAAAGATACTCTTTTATCTCCTTTGTCATTTCTATAATACTTTAGAATGTTTCCCCTGGATTACTAGTTTGCCTCAGCTTCCTTTATTTATTTAATTTTGGGGAGCAACAGTCTATCCAGTTTTATATTGCCAGTTGCTTTCCTAACATTCCTTAACAGTTTCTTTGTCACATCAGAGACAAGAAAATATATTAAACTTCACTAAGTGGAACTGAGCTTAAATTAAAAGTTGTCATTCCTAGATCTGTATTTGTTCTCAACATCTGAACTTGAAAATGCCACACTAAATATGTGCATGTCTTTTCCCTTCCTAATGAGATCTATCTGTTCTTTCCAGTCCTTACTCCATAAACACCCTCTGTGGGTCTATGGAATGTAGTTTAGTTATCACCGACTTAAATGTCGTCAAAATTATGTTGTAGGATGTATGTATGTATGTATGTATGTATGTATGTATGTATGTATGTTTTGGAGGACAGCCTTGAACTTCTGATTTCCGTGCCTCTACCTCTGCAGTACAGTGACTATTGGGTTGTGCCAATGCATCCAGTTTAAAGATATTTCCTTTTAAAAATACATGGGTATTTTACTTATTAAAATAAATCGAGATTATTCATGTGTGATAAAAATTAGTTATCTCCATTCTAAAGTGAATATTGCCACTGCTCACTTTCTTAGTGTTTCTTAAACCATTATCATTTTGTTTTGGTTTTTGTTCTTTCTTTATTCACTCTTCACTTTAAAAACAAAAACCACTTTATTCTAACATTTTATCATAATGTGACTGAAAGAGTCTATATAATAAAGAACTATTTGATTATAAAAAGGATTTAGAACACTCCTCCTTTGCTGGTGGGAGTGCAAATTAGTACAACCACTATGAAAATCAGTCTGGAGATATGTTAGAAAACTTTGAATAGCTCTACCTCAAGACCCAGCCATATCACTTCTGGGTATATATCCAAAAGATTTCTCACCAAACTACAAGGATGTTTCCTCATTTATGTTCATAGCAGCCTTATTTGTAATAGCTAGAAACTGGAAGCAACCCAGATGGCCATCAACTGAGGAATGGATAAAAAAACTGTTGTACATCTACACAATGGAATACTACTTAGCCATCAGAAACAACGAAAGCATACAATTTTCAGCCAAATGGATGGAACTAGAAAAGCTCATTCTGAGTGAGCTAACCCAGGCTCAAAAGGATGCACATGGGCATCTATTCACTTATAATCAGATTTTAGCCATAAAGTACAGGATAACTATACTATAACCAATGCACCAAAGAGAATATGAACATAGACTTTGTTTCCTGTCAATGAGACACTTTGCTCTAATGGTGCTGCCTTGGAGGCCCCCCCGTGTATGAGGAGGCTCTTGGCCCTCATATGACTGCTGAACTGGGGTGGGGACTGTTATGTAGGGACACTCCACTCCAGAGGAGTGGGATGGAAGGGATAGGGGGTAGAGGGTGGGAGGGCAGGACGGGGAAGGGGGGAAAGAGGACAATATGATGAAGATGTAACCTGAATAATAAATAAACATAAAAAAATAAAATAAAAATTTAAAAAAAAAGAAAAGGATTTAGTGTTTTGATAATTCTAGCTAAAATATGTAGTTTAACATAAAAATACATATATTTTCTTTCCAATAGTGTAATTAACATGAAAAATTTTCCCAGTTTCAAATTCTTATGAGCTTTTGTGTCAAAACCAATATCTTTCTACTAAAAATATCCTTTTTTACTACTCTGTTGACACTTCTCTTTCCTGCTACTGCCTCTTATACCTAGACTCCTCCCATTTTCTTGGTGTACACAGAATTGTAAAGATAAGAGGTGGCAAGAAGTCCCAGCCATTAAATGCTAGGTTCACAACCAAACAAAAGACAAGAAATGTAAAGCTTAATGTTTCTCTATTCACATGCATGTGTTTTATTACACAATTTCTCAGTCACAGTATCTAATTGAGAGATGAAGAAACAGATGGGTCCTTCTGAGACAACTTCTATGACATTTCTAGGATATACTTGAAAAATTACTTTTCAAGATTGTTAGTTATAACAAAATAATGAATATGTAACAAAATCACCATCTTTGAAAAAACAGTATTAATGTGACTGAATGTTGATTTGGGGAGATGGAAGGAGATTGAGATTATTTCTTTTGTTTATTTTCTCTCTTTCCTTAAAGCACATAGGTCTGTACAGATTGAAAATGGAAGCAGGGATGGGGGCAACAACTATATATGAATGAGTCTTCTTTAGGCCCAGCAGGATGAAGAGGGAGAATCCCTGATCACATAGACACTAGAACTAGGAATAACTGATTCTGCACCTCCAGGCAGAGCTTCAGACTGAATGAAGTGAACAAATTCTGCTATCTGGTGGGTACTGTGGATATAATATTGGTTCTACTTGTGAGAGGCCTAATATTCAGTGGCAGGCAGCTTGGGTACATGTAACTCACTAATCCTTTTATCAGAAAGCACCAAAAGCCTTTTGGGCTTTTCAAATGTCAAGTGTAGCACTTTCAGTGAAATTTAAGCTGTGTTATAATCTAATTGTACCAGTGAGGTTAGTAAGTAAGAAACACAAACTGTCAATTCTGTAGGGCCACTCAGCATGCTCTTAAGAAAGAAAGTCTCATTACAAAGTGACATTTACTTAGCGAGTTTGAGACACCATGAGGTAGAATATCCTTACCAAGACTGGGATTTTTTTCTTCCCACAGTAGATTTGGAAATGTTTGCTGTGATAAGTTTAGCCTTATCAACAGATCTGAATCATTTGAGTCTATTTGACTGCAATCATTACTCACATACAGTTTGAAAAGGTTGCCAAAACTTGAAAAAGCAAAAGAAAACCTGCATTTAAATATTCCAAATGTTCATTTCATTGAAACACAAATATGGAAAGCCAATTGAACCTATCGTTGTGCTTCAGTGAGAGAGTTGGTGAAGAAAAAAATTAAAAAACTGTATTACAAAGATTTGATTGAAGCTAAACACACAGAGTTTTCAGTTTAAGCTATTATCAGGTATTTGGGGTAGAAAGACAAGTCTTTTTATTTGTTCACATGACTTAAATTACTTGGTTCAAAGATTACAAACTTCTGATCCCATTCAACTACCATTTCATTGAATGGCATTCAGGTCCTGAAGTGCATTACCTAGTAATCAAGGAACAAACTTTTTGGACATTGCTACATTACTACTACACACCATTCATTTCATGCTTGACTACTCTTGCATGTGGCTATAGAGAATGAGAAAAGAGAAAAGAGTTAGAATAGGATCAGAAACCTCCTGTAGAAACAGAAGATCAAATAATTGTGAACACAACAAATGAGCAAGACATTTCCTATTTTTAGCATTGTGTGGTTGGGCTATACCTATAGGGAAAGAAGTTTTAGAACCTGTTCCTCATGTACTAGACATCTTTAAAATGACTGAAAAGTAACTCGTTGTGATGTTTTAATTTAAGTTGAATTTTAAAGTCAATTTTGTTTTGATCATGTTAATTCCCCAACCTAAGCTTTTAACATGTCTTTAACTTTGAATTAGTTAAGATTGAAAAGGTAAGAATGTTAAACAGGATATAAACACATAATGATTTTGGGCTTCAATTTAAATATAAATTCCTTTGGTTTTCTCTTTTTATTTATTTTTTCTCTCCCAATTTCCTTATGATCTTCCCTAATTTTTCTTGTAGACTCATTGATATAATGAGTAGAATAGTAAGGACAGGATGGTTTATACTCTAGTGAATGGCTTATTGAAGTGCCAGCACCTTTAGCTTGATGTCTGCATGCTGTCCAGGGCACTGTCCTTTTCTCTGAAGTTTTGTGGATCAAGAAAGAAACTGGAAGAATGGTGTCCCATGAATGTGTTCTGACGCTATTGTCCGGCTTTGCCACTGATACGTTTGTAAATTACTTTCAATGTGTCCTCTATTCTCCACTAGATTGACTTTAAGTTTTTTATAAAATTCTAAGACAATAGATAATGAATAAATAAATAAATAATAAAATCAAAACTCAAAACAAAACAAAAAACCAAAAACTCTCTTCATGTGTCCTTTTCCTTATGGAAGCTCTTGAGCCATATCGATCTGAATAAAAAAAAAAATCAGTGAGTTGTATGTGTCTGTGTGAGCACCTTTACTTAGCCTTCATGATCTTATTCCTCACATTGTCCACTTGGATTGATAACTTAAAGGAGCAGAAGTGAGTGGATTTGGACATATGCTTGGAATTAAAAGAAACATGGAAGAACAATTCAGATTTCTCAACAATGTGTCTTATTTGAAACAATGAGAGTAATTATTGTCATGGAATGCTATCCGTGTGCATGTATGCATATCTGTATTAGATTTAGAAAAAGCCAACTAGACTAGATAGTGAAGATTAGGAGGCAGTGAGAATGGAGGTGAAGAGCTAGTACTATGTTTCAATGATAGTGGCTTATTACATGCTTGGTATTGAACTTTGTTACTGGTGCTTATCCATTGTGTTTCAGAAACTTAATAATAGATATGTCCTTATGATGATAATTTTAAAAAATGACAAAATTAATAAAATCCCACAGTATCAGTAATATAAATTGTGTTTATCAATATGTTTTTATATAAAATACCAGGAAATCTCTACCCATTAAACAATTTGTGAAGAGAGTATAGTATAGTAACATTATCAGAGCTCAAAAGTGACTTACAAGTGAAGATCTTTATTCTTTTATAAATTAAAATGAATGCAAAAGAGAAGAAAATACAGAACCCATTTAGGGCAGGAGATAGAGAAGAAGGTAAGAAAGGACCTCTGCCAAGAGAAGAGAAGGGTAGGAGGATACATAACCCCCAGGTTATCATATTAAAGAGTAGTAGTAAGCTGGTAAGGAGGAAGATGGATCAGTAAAAGTGAAAACATCACTGTAAGGTGTCCTTGACACCTGAATGGAAGACTGGATGGGATGAAACAACCAGGAGTGAATGAATTCTCAACAAAATTGTGTTGGACCCTGATATTGAGGTTGTAGTCTGCCATGTCCAGAAAGCCCTGAACTCTGTGCTAAATGGCAGACTCTCTTTCCCAGCAAGACTCCCTCCTCTCTTCTTGATCTGGAGAACCTGACCCTCACACTCCCTTCCTGAGGAATGTCATGTATGAAGTTACAAGGCTAACTTCCTTTCTCCTGATAAGGATCCACCCAGTAAGTGCCTGGAATATGTGGAATGCCTCTCCATGCAAATGAGGCCTCCCAGTATCTTAAGCCCTCAGGCAGTGATTTACATTCACTTTGGAAAACCCTACACATTCCCCAAAGTTCTATATAAACCTTGTTTTCCCCAATAAAATTGATCTGTCCCTCTGCAGCTGATCCTGGGTTATTAATTTGTCATACTTGGAGCCATTTGAACCCTGTTTCCCATCTTCTGCTCCCCTTGTCTGCATTAACTAGTGGCCAACAATCACAAGGAAAAGAGGAGACCCATAAAATTGGTCACATATTTCTTACATTTTGTTTGGAAATTTTGTCTCAAACAGAACTTTCCATCTGTTGACCTTCATTGGTAAAGTGTTACTGGTCAATGAGCTTAAGTAAGATCCCTGTAACCATCTCTAAGAACTTCTAATTAGCTTTCCTTAGGTATTTAAATTACCATCTTGAATAAAGAGCTAACCTGAAGAAAAATCCAAGACTGTCCTCCAGTGTTCATTGTAGAAAGTTTAGGATTATTTTTATGGCTGCATATATCTTAGAGATTTTTAAAAATATTCTTCACCACATGTCTAAAATACATTAACATTACCTCCCAAAGCCTATTTTAACATTTGTGATAGGCATTACGGTGTCCAAAATATCCCCATTTGTGAAAATGTGCTAATTATCAAAGTCTGGATTGATAATTAAGTGTTTGTAAACAAGAGCACTTCTAGTAGTTATCTCTAGAGTAAGAGCTCCCTAATTAAAATTTCAATAAACCTTTTAATACTTCACCCTAAATATTATACATACCCTATACTGTACATGCTGAAGCATTTAAATTGAGCATATGTATATACATACACACATACACACATATAACAAATTAGACAAAAATCATAGGTTTGTCTTTTCTTTATAAATTACACTTATCTTTTCTTATAAATACTTAGCAATTGAAAACATTACTATCCAATACTACTATACAAAATAATAGAAAAAATTTTTTAAAAAAGATTTCTATGAGCATTCCTATTTCCATTTTTTTAAATTGTATAACTTTGAGTAGTTATCCTTAACAGTCCAAAACAGAAATCTTTAACAACTTTTGAAGTAAAAATGTCTACACATTGAAAAAAATATTTTTAAACAAATTTCCATGTTCTAGTTCAAAAACTATATAACCAATTGGTTAAATAAGATCGAGATATTTGTACTCTTATTGTTTTCCTCTTCTTTTCTATCTTTATCTGTTCTCCATGTGAATTATATTCTGTAACCACAGTTAAGAAATATAATATTGTTCATACTATTTAGAGGAACTTTAAGAAATTGAGAAAGAAACTGAAGATGTCAGAAGATGGAAAGATGTCCTGAGCTCATGTATCAGTTGGATTGCTGTAGTGAAAATGGCTATCTTACCAAAAGAACTCTACAGATTTAATAAAAATTCTCAATAAAATTGGACCACAGAACTTGTTAGGACAACTTCATAGAACTTGAAGGGAGAATTTTTAGCTTTATATGGGAACACACACACACACACACACACACACACACACACACACACACACACACACAAAGCAGGATAGCTAAAAACAACCTTCAATAATAAATGAACTTCTTTAGGTATAACCATCTGTGATTTTTAAGTTGTACTACATAGCTATAGTAATAAAAAACAGAAACAGGATGGTATTGTCACAAAAACAGATATGTTGATCAATAGTATCAAAATTGAAGACCCAGACATAAGTCTATACACTTCTTCCTACTATAGAGACAATTGTTCAACCATGTTCATTGCTGCTGTGTTTATAATAGCCAGAAATTAGAAATAAACAAGTCGGTCATTGATGGGTGGATAGAAAAAGAATTGTAGGACATTTACACAATGAAATGTTATTCAGCTGCTAAAATAATGAAATCATGAAAATCGCAGGCAAATGGGTGGAACTAGAAAAAACTTCCCAAGTAAGGTAATCTAGACACAGAAATACATATATGATATGTATTTGCTTATATGCTCATGTTAGCTTTTATGTCAGTGATAAGCAAGCTGCAATCCATAGGAAAAAGAGATTAGGTATAGAGTAAAAGACTGGGTTGAAGTGGCAGATCTCTGTAGGAAGAGGAAATAGATTCAATAGTTATGTTTGAAAAGGGGAATTGAAAGAGGAGGAACAAATGGGCAACAGGATGGAAGAGGATGAAGAGGGAGGGAATATGGAAGGAACAATTAAAATTGAGGGTGATTTTATGAGTAAATTGGAAACCTAACTCAACATAAGCTTCCTTAAATATATACATGTCATCTTATTGAAATAGCCAAATAATGAGAAAGATCCCTAACTGGACATCTCTTCTCACCAAATGAAGTTTTTAGTACCTGGAATGGGTTACAACTAATTGAGTTATGGCCAAAGTGTTTTCATGGAAAACCCTAAACAAACAAGGTTTTTGCCAAAGCTATCGGTTGTTCTCTACAAACTGATGGCAAGGCTCTATTCCTGAAGCCAATACATACGCAACTCATAGAACAAGACATCAAGCCAGTGCCTTCTTAGAGCCTTCACCTCTACAGGATAGTTTTCTTGGTACTGTAGAGAACTTTGTACTCTACCAAAGGACAAAGGAAAATATCAACTAGTGGCAAACTCTTTGATCTACAGTGGGGTCCCACATGCATGATATGCTAGTGAAATAGCGGCACAAAGCTCATGAGAGGAAAAAACCAATATCTGATTTAATTTAATTCCCAATCCATGAGATGGAACCCATACCTGACACTTGGGTGAGAAAATATCTCAAACTAGATAGTCCAGAGACCTAGAGAATACTAACTATTACTCTATTAAAGGAATGTAGTAATGAAATGACTCCTTATGACATTCTGCTCTACACAGACCAATACTTCACTCAACCATCAGCAGAGAAGCTTTCACCTGTAGCAAATGGAAACAAACACAGAGATGCACAGTCAGATATTATTCTGTTAATGACACACCTTAGAATGCTCAGTCCTAAATGTACTGTCTCCATCAAACCCTTATCCCCAGTACTCAAGGAACAATGCAGAAGAGGAGGAAGAAAGACTGTAAGAGCTAGTAGGAATGGAGGGCTCCAAAACAAGGGTACTAAACACAGCAGGAAAAACATACATATGAACTCACAGAGACTGAGGTAGCAGGAACTGGGTCTGCATTGATCTGCAGCAGAGAGGATCCTAGAGCTGAAGGGAGAGGTGCATGTGTAACCCAGTTCCTAACCCAGAATATATTTCCAATTAATAACTACTTGCAAATGAAAAAAGAAGGGGGCATAGGCCTCATGCCTACCATGACCAACAGTAAATGAACTCAACACAGATCTTAGAAAGTTCTTTGTCTCATAATTGTAACAGAATATTTTTTATTTATAAACATATATTTATTAATACTTAACCAACATCTATAAAATACCCAAATTCTATAATCTTTCATCTATAATCTATCTAAAAACACATCAATATCTATCTAAGAACATTCTAATAGCTACCTAAAAGCATCCAACTAACACTATTTTAACCTTCTTAAAAGGATATTAATGTTCTTAGTGTAGGTCTGTGCAGGATGGCTTGGTTTATGGCAGTCCCACCAGGTAGTATCTTTTAAGTTTAAAGTCCATTGGGTCTCATTTTGCCAGTTTATAAGGCCAGTTTATTTTCACCATCAAATTGTGGCCAGTTTATAAAGTTGGTCTTTTTCCAACTGCCCACTGAGGGCACCCTTTTCAATCAGCTAAGAGTCGCCTCCGAGGTCTCTTTGTCCTGGGCAAGTCACTTTGGCCTAGGCATATCTTAAGCTTTCTCAAGCAGCTTTCTAACACCGCTTGTCTCTATTACTTTTCCAGTGCTCTGGAGCCTCAAGATAGACGCCTTTAAAGGACCCTCTCTCAGCAGGTTTATGCTATGCTTATGCCTTTGCCTTTGGCTATAGCAGTCTAAATTCTGTTAATGGTGTACCTTGCAGCGCTCTTCTTCAGGATGACCTCTCAGTGGGAGAGGGTAGGAGAAAGAGGCAGTGACCATGTGGAGTCTGGTTTATAAATCATCCCATCTCAGCAGAGGGTCCAAAGCCTTCCCAGATCTCCCAGCATTCCTGTTACAGTGATATCTGACATTGTCTGGCACGGGCTTTCGTGGTTTCTTAGTCATGCCCCTTCAACAGGGCAGTCCTTACTTTCATCTCAGTAACCTTAAGGGATGCTGATTTGCCAGTCCCAAATTCCTATGAGTTACCAGATGCTAAGCTGAATTGTCTATTAATTTCACTAAAAAAGGTCTAACTTCTAACACACATAATGTTGTGTCATGGTTGTTTTATTATTTTTTATTTTACCTTACAGGTCCTTTTCATTAAGGTTATGATTTCTAGTTTATGGGTTGAATTCCTGTGGGTATGTTTCTTATGCTTTTTCTTTGGCTCTTTTCCTTCTGTTATTTATTTGTTTGTTTTTTCTTACTCCTGTTGGTTTTTGTTTTATCTTATTATATTATATTTTATTGCTATCCCTTAGATGCCTGTTTGTTTCCTAATGAGAGACAAAAATGGGATGCAAGTGGGTGGGAGGAGATGTAGAAGAACTGAGCAGAGTTAGAGTACGGACACTTTACCTAGAACATAATATATGAAAAAAAATTGTTTTTTTTTTACAATAAAATTAAAAACAATATGTTGAAAGTAGCAATGCTTTCTATGTTTTCAAATTTTGTGGGCAAACTAATAGTAAGCTTTTGATAAAATTTCAGTTTGTCAGTCACAGCCACAAACATTCTTAGTAATTAAGTCTCAAATATCTCTAGAGAACTTCGATTTTAAACTAACATCTGTGCTTCTGTATAGAAAGAAAAAGATACCACAGTTTGAAAATGACAGCTGTGCAATATTTGTTAATGAGCATTGTGGCTCAGGAACTTCATACATTCTGTTAATTTGTATATTAGAAAATTTGCTGTACTTCTGAGAAGTGGCTCCTAAAGTTTCTTGGTTCATTTACCTTTGATTGTTTTTGAGGCCAGGTCTCCCTCAGTATCTCAGGTTGGCCTTGAACTAGTAGTTCTCCCTCAGGCCCCAGTGAGGGTTATTGGCTTGTGGTAACTTGTTTGCTCCAAAATCTCAGATCGATTTGGATGGGAGGTTAGCCAAATGATCTGTGTTCACAGTTGAAAAGAAGTTTCTGGAATAAAGACAAGGATATAAATTCTTAACTGAGCAGCAAATGAGATCAAAGATCACAAGATTAATTCCAATACAGATCTGGCCAACTGAAAAATTTTACACAATTACCTTTTTATTTCTTTTTCTAGTCATTTTCTAGTGCTATTCCAGGTGCAGTCTTTAGATCAGTAAAACAAACAAACAAAAATCACTTAGGCACTTATTTAAAATGCAAATTGTTGGGCTGTTTCCAAACCTACTCAATCAGAAACTCTGGGGATAGAATCTAGTGGTTTTTGGGTTTTTTCAACATTTATTTTTTTATTCAAGTTACATCTCCATCACAGCTCCCTCGTTCCTCCCCTCCCAAAGGAGGCTGTATTCCCCCTCTGCCTCCTTTGGGGCCCCCATAGATCAGTCCCCCTCAGTTAATAAGTCACGTGAAGATTAAGAGCTTCCTCTTGCTCTGGGGCCTGACTTGACAGCCCAGTTAGGGTATAAGGTCTCTCACTGATAGGCAACAGAATTCAAGACAGAGACTGCCCCACCATCTCCACTTGCTAAAGGATCTGTATGAAGATCGAGTTGCCTATCATCTGTATATGTATAAAAAAGGAGGTCTAGATCTAGTCTAAGTATGCTTGTTCTTTTTTTTTTTTTTGATTAGTGTTCAGTCCCTTTAAGCCTCTAGGGGACTAGGTTGGTTAGTTCTGTTGATATTCATGTGTTGTTCTTGCCCTTTCCTGGCCTCTTTGTTCCTCCTCCCTCACTTATACAGGATTCCCAGAGCTCCACCTAATGTTTGGTTGTACATCCTCAGCATCTGTTTTGATCCTCTGCTGGGTGGAGTTTCTCTTAGGTTGGTTATGCTAGGTTCCTGTTCCTTTGGGCCTGTGGGCTGTAGAAGAGTTAACCTGTATTATATGGCTAACATCTAGTTATAAGTGAGTACATGCCATGTGTATCTTTCTTGATCTAGGTTAGTTAACTCAGGATGAGCTTTTCTAGCTCCATCCATTTGGATGCAAATTGCATGATTTCCTTGTTTTTGATAGTTGAGTAGTATTCCATTGTGTACATGTACCAGTTTTTTTTAATCCATTCTTCCATTGAAGGGCACTGGGTTGTTTCCAATCTACAGATTATGAATAAAGCTTCTATGAACATAGTTGAGCCAATATCCTTGTGGTTAGGCAAAAAATCTTTTGGATATATGGCACATGGATGGTTTTTGAGGTAGAACTATTCCCACTTTTCTGACATGTTACCAGATTGAATTCCAAAATGGTTTTACAAGTTTTCACTTCCACCAGTACTGGAGGAGTGTTTCCCTTTCTCCACATCCTCGCCAGCATGTGCTATCACTTGAGTTTTTGATCTTAGCTATTCTAATGGATATGAGATGGAATCTTATAGTCATTTTGACTTACATTTCCCTGCTGACTAAGGATGTTGAACATTTCTTCAAGTGTCTCTTGGCCATTAGAGAGTCCTCTTGTGAATTCTTGGTTTAACTCTGTACCCAGGTTTTGATTGGATTATTTGGTTTCTTGCTGATTAATCTCCTGTGATCTTTATGTATTTTGAATATTAGACCTCTGTCAGATGTGGGTTGGTGAAGAACTTTTCTCAGTCTGTAGGCTGCTATTTTGTCCTATTGACAGTGTCCTTTGCCTTACAGAAGTTTTCACTTTCATAATGTTTCATTTATTGATTGTTGATCTTAGAACCTGAACTATTGGTAGGTATTCTATTCAGCAACTTCTCACCTGTGCCAATGAGTTCAAAGCTATTCCATACTTTCTCTTATATTAGATTAAGTGTGTCTGGTTTTAGGTTGAAGTCTTTGACCCACTTGGACCTAAGTTTTGTGCAGGGTGATAAATAAATATGAGTTTATTTGCATTCTTCTTCATGTTGACATCCAGTTAGACCAGCACCTTTTGTTGAATATGCTTTATTTTTTTCATTGTATGGTTTTGACTTCTTTGTCAAAAATTAAGTGTCCATAGGTGTATGAGTTTATTTCTAGGTATTCTATTCAATTCTATTGATCAATTAGTCTGTTTCTATGCCAGTACCATGCTGTTTTTATTGCTAATTCTCTGTAGTAAAGCTTGAAATCATAGATGGTGATACTTTGAGATGTAATTTTATTTTACAGTGTTATTTTGCTACTCTATGTTTTTTTTGTTTTTCCATATGTGGTTAAGAATTGTTCTTTCAAGGTCTGTAAAGAATTGTGTAGGTATTTTGATAGGAATTGCATTAAATCTATATATTGCTTTTGGTAAGATGGCCATTTTTATTATGTTGAGCCTACATATACATGAGCATGGGAGATCTTTCCATATTCTGATATCTTCTTCAATTTCTTTCTTCAGGGACTTGAAGTTCTTGTCATATAAATCTTTCACTTGCTTGATTAGAGTGACCTCCATATATTTTATATTATTTGTGGCTATTTTGAAGAGAGTTATTTCCCTAACTTCTTTCTGAGACCATTTATCTTTGGTGTAAAGAAGGAATACTGATTTTTTTGAATTAATTTTGAATCCAGCCACATTGCTAAAGGTTTTGATCAGGTGTAGGATTCATGTGGTTTCTGAGGTCCTGAAAGTCATCTACCCAAACCCTTCTGGCTTGTAGAGTTTGTGAAGAGAAGTCAGGTGTGAATCTGATGGGTTTGTCTTTATATGTTATTTGACCTTTTTCTCTTGCAGCTTTTAATATTCTTTCTTTGCTCTGTACATTTAGTGTTTCTATTATGTGGCAGAAGGAATTTCTTTTCTGATATAATCTATTTGGTGTTCTGTATGCCTCCTGAATGTTTATAGGCATCTCTTTCTTTAGGTTTAGGAAATTTTCATCTATAATTTTGTTAAAAATATTTTCTGGTTCCTGGAGTCAGGAGTTTTCTTTTTCTTCTATTCCTATAATTCTTAGGTTCCATCTTTTTATTGAGTCCTTGATTTCTTGGATGTTTTAGGTGAGGAATTTTGTAGTTTTCTCATTTTCTTTCTTTTTTTTTTTTTTTTTGGCTGATGTATTTATTTCTTCTATTGAATCTTCCATGCCTGTGATCCTGTCTTCCATCTCTTGTATCCTGTTGGTGATGCTTGTATCTTTAGTTCCTGATCTTTTTCCTAGAGTTTCCCCCTCCAGCATTGTCTCTACTTGTTATTTCTTTATTGATTACATTTCCATTTTCAGGTCTTGTACTGTTTTACTCATTTCCGTCTTCTGCTTGATTGTTTTTGTCTGTATTTCTTTAATGGCTTTATACCTTTCCTTCTATTGTTTGTTTCTATGTTCCTTGTTTTTAAGGGATTTCTCATGTACTTTAATCCCTTGGATTGTGGTCTCCTTAAATTCTTTAAGGGATTTATTTTCTGCTTTTAAGGCTTTTATCATTTACATAAGTATATATTTGTCATCATTGTCTTGTGTTTCTGCTATCTTAGGATGGTCAGGACTTGGTGTACTAGGACAGTTGGGTTTTGGTGGTGCCATATTGCCTTAGTTTTTGTTGATTGTCTTCTTTCATTGACCTTTAGCCATCTGTGGTCAGTTGGTTGTTCCTGGTGCCCCCTAGATTTGGTGCCCAGATTAGAATCTAAGTCTGGAGGCTGAATGTTCCTGCATGATCCTGTATATTCCTGAAATCCAGAGGGTGAGTTCGGGAAGGTTGGTAGGGCTTCAGACTGAAGGCTGTAGGCAGGGAGATGTCCTCTCAGAGAAACTTGAAGCACCTAAAGGTCAGATTCAAGATCTTCCTTCACTGGGATTTGAACACTTTCTGTCAGAGGTAAGGGAATTGTATAGAGGGCAGAGACCACTGGCAGTCTCCCTAGGACTTCGAAGAAGACCCCTCAGATAGACTCTCTCTAGATGAAGGTGGTGCCTGGAGGTCTGAAGCCAAGATTGAGGATGTCTGTGGGGCTCAGTAGGTGCTCCCTAAGAGAAGCACTCTCAGAGACACACATGGTAACTGGAGGACTGGGTGAGAATCCCTGCAAATCAGAGGAAGGCCTCTAAGACAAACTCTCTTTGGGGTGCAGATGCACCTGGTGGCCAGAGTCCAGAGGAACATCTCTATGGCTCAGAGGGAGAGCTTGCCAAAGAGCTTTCCCGGGGGACACAAAGGTACCTGGAGGCCAGAAGCCTGACTGAACATATCTGGTGCTAGGCCAAAAACCATTTTCAATAAAATCATAGAAAAGTTTCCCAAACCCAAAGAGAGAGTTTTCCATAAATGCTCAGGGGACATACAGAATACCAAATAGATTATACCAGAAAATTCCTCCCATCAGAAAATAATCAAAACACTAAATGTACAGAGCAAAGAAAAAAAAGAATATTAAAAGCTACAAAAGAAAAAGGCCAAGTAGCATCTTCTGGGTCTCTGGAAGTGCTTGGCAGCCAGAGGCTGGGGGAGTATCTTTGTGGCTGGGAGGGAGATCTCTCCAAAGAAGAGTCTCTGGTGCAGTAAGTGCCTGGAGGTCTGAAACCGGGGTGAATGATCCTGGGGCTCATAGGGTGACCCTTTAGAAGAGCTTTCTTGGAGAGAGAACACAGGAAGATCCTAGTGGCCAGGAGCTGAGGCCCTATGTCACTGGGGGTAGATATCTGACCTTGGTAAAGTAGGCAGATGTCTGGAGCCCCAGTGGCTGGAATACATGCACCTCTGCAATCTGCAGGGGGTGGGGTGTTCTCCTTGGTCCAAGGGAAGCAGGTGTTTCAGGGTCAATGGCATGGCCTCTCTATTTTTTTTTTTTTTTTCAGTTACTGAGCTCCTACTACTGCTATACAGTGAGGCCTGTGCACTGCCATCTTGGAAAACCCAATGATCATAGTTTTTTTTTTTTTTTTTTTAAATCCAGTGTTTTTTAACAACTGTAATTCTAGTGCATCAAGAATTGAAAGTTATTAACCATGCTTTTGGTACATGATAACCAATTTTCTTGTAGGGGCCAATCTTTTTTGTAAATCCAATCTAAGTCTTCAGTGTGGTGATTTCACCTGATTTGTAATATTAAGAATAGATTTGTTAAATCAACAGGCAAAAAGGGATCAATTTTCAGTCTCAAACTTGCAGAAAAATCAAAGAAATGTATAGTTTACATCAGAGACAAGTGATGAAGAAGGAACTGAAACTTTATCAATTGTATGTCCTATTCACTACATACACTATTAAATTCCCCTCTATTAACCAATCTTGAGTTGGGTTTCTGTTACTTCCAATCAGAATTTTGACTAAGAAATACAACCTTGTTAGTTTTTTACTACAAATACAAATGATTAAAGAAATCATTCCCTGCAGTGTTCAAACACAACATACAAATCATAGAAAGATTTAATTCAGTCATGGTACTAAATGTTCAGACAAAACACAGAGTCAGAGATTTGAAACATTAAGGGAGGTCTTGGACCTTTCTTGGTATTTGAATGCATGAACATTTGGGGTTTGCTTGTGGTAAATAGAGTATAATTAATAATTGATATCTTTGGCACACTATGAAATTGCAACCCCATTGTACCTAGAGATTGTAACCTCCATATTTAAGGAGATTATAGCATTTTAATTGTTTGACCAAAGTCTGAGTCTACTTATGGACAGTGGTTATTTTCATAGGATCTTAACTATACCATCTTTTGTAATCATTGAGAAGATCATTATATAAGGTCATTTCAGTGTCTTACTTTCTGAAAATGCAGTTTTCATCGATCAATTCATAAGATTTTTCATAGCTTATTAAGAATTGCATTATTTCACTACATATTATTTTTATTTAGATAAATTATTCTAGAGTGCTATATTTTCCAGGAAAAAAAAAAGCACAATTAAGACTATCTAACCTTCTCTTTTAGCTCCTTCTGTTTTATTGCCTATTATCTTCTGTTCTTTGTGCTACACAACACTAGAAAGACTGCTTACATGATGTATTTTGTAAGTAGTATGTCACTTCTGCTCACAGAAATCCTGTTGCAGTATGTATTATCTTTACTTTAGGCAAGTAAAGAGAAAAGCAAAGAGGTAAGTTGTTTGCACATGTAAATGATGAGGAAAGTCTTTTTTTTAATATTTACTTATTACTTCAGGTTACAATTCCATCACAGTGTCCTCTTTCCACCCCACCCCCAGTCCTGCCCTCCCACTTTCTACCCCCTATCCCTTCCATCACACTCTTCTGGAGTGGAATGTTCCTACATAACAGTCCCCCTCCCCATTTCAGCAGTCATATGAAGGCCAATAGCCTCTTCATACACTGGGGGCCTACCAGGCAGCACCACTAGGGCAAAGTGTCTCATTGACAGGAAAATAAGTCTATGTTCATGTTCCCTTTGGTGCATTGGTTGTAGTATAGTTATCTTGTACTATATGGCTGAAATCCAACTATAAGTGAATAGATGGCATGTGCATTCTTCTTAGTCTGGGTTAGCTCACTCAGGATGAGCTTCTCTAGTTCCATCCATTTGGCTGAAAGTTGCATGATTTCGTTGTTTCTGATAGCTGAGTTGTATAGATGTACCACAGTTTTTAATCCATTCTTCAGTTGAGGGACATCTGATTTGTTTCCAGTTTCTAGCTATTACAAATAAGGCTGCTACGAGCATAGATGAGAAAACTTCCTTGTGATTTGGTGAGGAATCATTTGGTTGTATACCCAGAAGTGGTATCACTGTGTCCCCAGGCAAAGCTATTCCAAGTTTTCTAAGATATGGCCAGACTGACCTCCATAGTGGTTGCACAAGTCTGCACTCCCACCAGCAATGGAGGAGGGTTCCCCTTTCTCCACAACCTCGCTTAGCATTTGCTATCATTTGAGCTTTTGATCTTAGCCATTCTGACAGGTGTGAGATGGAATCTCAAGACTTGTCTTGAGTTGCATTTCTCTGATAATTAAGGATGCTGAGCATTTCTCCAAGTGTCTCTCAGCCATTAGGAATTCCTCCTTTGTGAATTCTCTGTTTAGCTCTGTTCCCCATTTTTTGATTGGATTATTTGGTTTCTTGGCATTTAATTTCTTGAGTTCTTTGTAAATTATGGATATTAGCCCTCTGTCAGATGTGGGGTTGGTGAAGAATTTTTCCCAATCTGTAGGCTGCCGTTTTGTTCAAATGACAATGTCTTTTGCCATACAGAAGCTTTTCAGTTTCATGAGGTCCCATTTATTGATTGTTGGTCTTAGACTCCGAGCTGTTGGCGTTCTGTTCAGGAAGTTGTCACTTGTGCTGATGAGTTCAGGGTTTTCCCCTCTTTCTCTTCTGATAGATTTAGTGTGTTCAGCCTTATGCTAAGGTCTTTGATCTACTTCGACTTAAGTTTGTACAAGGTGATAAGTATGGGTCTAATTTCATTCTTTTACATGTCAACATCCTGTGGACCAGCACCATTTGTTGAAGATGCTGTCCTTTTTCCATTGTATGCTTTTTGTTTCTTTGTCAAAAATTAAGTGATCATAGGTGTGTGGGTTCATTTCTGGGTCTTCAATTTGATTCCATTGATCCACTGGTTTGTTTCTATACCAGTACCATGCTGTTTTTATTACTATTGCTCTGTAGTAGAGCTTGAAATCAGGGATCAGAAGCCCTTCTCTATACAACAAATAAATGGGGTGAGAAAGAAATAAGGGAAACAACACCCTTCACCATAGCCACAAATAATGTAAAATACCTGGGGGTAACTCTAACCAAGCAAGTGAAAGACCTGAATGACAAGAAATTTAAGTCCTTGAAGAAAGAAATTAAAGAGGCCATCAAAAGGTGGAAAGATTTACCATGCTCATAGATATGTAGGATCAAGATAAAAATGGCCATACTGCCAAAACAAATTACAGATTCAATGCAATTCCTATTAAAATACCACCACAATTCTTTATAGATCTGGAAAAAACAATTCTCAACTTCATATGAAATAACAAAAAACCTAGAATAGCTAAATCAATCCTGTACAATAAAAAAACATCTGGAGGTATCACCATCCCTGATTTCAAGCTGTACTACAGATGAAGAAACTCTTGATTTGAATATTCATGTTTTTGATAATACTGCTTAATAATTCTACTCACTGCTTAATTTTGGGAGATAGACCTACATACTATCCCATAGATAATTCTGTCGGATATAATTGTCAATTTTACAAAAGTGTGACTTGATGTAAATGGGAAATTTTATAATGTTTCATTTTGAAATTCCACTTACTTAGCTATTCTGATCACAGAAGAATTGAAGAATTAACTTTTTTCCTCATGGTCTTAAGCATATCTAAAAACTGCTGAATTGTAACATGAAAGTTATTTAGCAAGTGATCTTGCTATCACTATCAAAACCACGTCTACATCCAGTAATCTTCTAGCTAGGTAATCATTTGAGCTCTGTGGCTCATTTCAAGAATCATGGAGCCCCTTGCTCTGTAAGGTGATTCATTTCATTTTTGAGCAACTTTAATTGTTTTGAAAGTTCTATCTTACACTTGTTTGAAATTTTCTTTGGGGACCATCTTCTCATTGTTCTTAGTTTTGTCCTGGGATTTACCTAGAGTAACTGGTTTAACAGATGTTTATATGACAGTGCTTTAAATATTTGAAAACAATCATGTCTCTTTAGTTGTTTTGTGCTCCAGGCTGACAGTTTCCTCAAACATTTCTTTTGTTGAGTAGTTTTAGCCTTCTAGAAGATAACTTCTCATTAAAAATTATTCTCTGCAAACCAACTCAAGTAAAAATCTGTCAATCTATAATTGTGACATGTCTGTATTAGAAACTAGTACAACAGTAGCACAAAAATTGTGGGAGTCTACTATCTGATTTGATTTTAGACCATTCCCTGAGATATAAGCCATGACTGACATTGCTCAGGTAGTCAAAAACCTGAGATTAAATAGGTCATGGACCTAGGGAGAAACCAAATACCACTCTTCTGCTAGGGGAATATAACATAGCAATTAAATGACTCCTAATGACATCTTGCTCAGCCATCATCAAAGGAGTTTCATCCTGAAGTATATAGAAACAAATACAGAGAACCACAACTGCACAACGTACAGAGAGTGAGAAATCTTGGAACACTCAATCCTAAGTGGGATGTGTCCATCAAATCCCTCCACTAAGAGCTCAGGGAACTCTGCAGAAAGTAGACAGAAAGACTGTAAGAACCAGTGGGGATGGAAACATCAAAGAAACAGGGCCTTCTAAACACAGCATGACTAGCACATATATTACAGAGATGGTGGAAGCATGCATAGGGCCCACACAGGTCTTAGCCAGATGGGATCCAAGCACTGAGATGAAGAGTGTACTTAAGTCCCCATCTCTAACCCAGAAACTATCTCCAATTATTAGCCAATCACAAAGGAAAAATTTGGTTTTACTGGGCATACAAACCAAACATAAGGGCAGGCCCCATGCCCAGCAGTAGATGACCAACACAAAGTGAACTCAATGGAATTTTTGGAGAGTTTTTTTTTAATCTTAAAATGCTTTGTCTGTACATTTTTTTAAACCTTAAAGGTATTTATCTTTTATACTATGGTTTCCAATTTTTTTGTTTTTGTGGGATTTCTGTGTGTGCAAATGTATTTGTTTGCATCTGTATGTGGTTTTGCGCTTTTTTTTTAGATCCTTTTTTCCATTTGTTTGTTTTGACCTATTCTTGTTTATTTGGATTTATTTATGACTTTTTTGGTCTCTGTTTGTTTTCCAATGAGAAAGAAAAAGAAAGAAAGGGGTAGATTTGGATGAGTGGGGAGATGGAGAGGATCTTGGAGGAGCTGGGGGTGGTAGAACTGTGATTAGAATATACTGTCTTTAAAAAAAAATCTGTTTTTTAAGAAAGAAACAAAAGGAGAAAAGAAGTTATTCCCTGGCTGAAGTAAATTCATCAAGTGGCTAAGTGTCCTGGGGCTGCACATGCATGGGCCCCTTGTAGATACTTATGAAACTGGTAAGCACTGTACTTCAAAAATAATAAGTTTTGTGAATGTCACAAGAGTGACATATTTAAATCTTAAGAGGATGGCACTACTCTAACTTTGTGTATTTCCAATGATAAATCCAGGTGGCTTTGTATCTTCCCCAGGCTTTTTTGGATTTGGCTAGTTGGGGAAATAATTTAGTAGTTTAGTGGGTTGTAACTATGATATGTGCTCACTTCTGTGATTGCTAAGTTGGGGCTGGCTGTCTCAGCATAGAAGTAGCTTCCAGGAATCTTCTTACTTCTGTTTCTTTAATGTTCCAAGTATTGTGACTGAAGGGGAGTTAAGTTAAAATAGCACACACAAAATCTTAAAATGATCTAAAACATACAGTTCATTTTTAAAGACACTGAAAAGCCTTTTTCTAAACTTGACAATGATCCTAAACATTGACTTCCCATCACAAGTGAAGCTGTGAACAGTGTTTTCAAGCACCGTAACAAAAACAAACTCCAAACAACCTCTCTAAGTGATATTTTGAAAATTTTTTGCTTTTCTGAAACATTTCTTTCTTTCTTCTCTCTTCTCTTTATTTCTTTTACTTGTAATGCTAGTTTCTTTATGTGTTCACTTTCCAGATATATTTTGCTTTCTGTTTTATGTTCTCTATTCTATATTTTTTATCCTTTTCTTTCTTTCACAATGGCCTGATCTTTATGATGAGGCTTCAGTGATATATTTGAAAATCTGTCAGGCAAGTTCCCCACATTATTCATTTCAATTCCACTTTGCCCATTCTCACACATCTGAACTAGAATGCAGAGTCAGTCAATTTGCTACAGAACTTTGTTGACATTAAAATTTTAGATTATTATATACTGTAGATTACAAAAAGATTCCTCTGGGGCCCCTTCTATACAAACGAATGGCCAGTGACAGGAAATGCAATATGGGACCTATAGGTCTCTTCCCTAAGGAACTGACTGCATGACTACTGCTGTGTAAAGCAGGACCTTATTGTTTCTCCATATGGTGAGCTTTCTGAGGTCCCCTTCCTGACTTCTTCAGGAAATCCTTGGCCTATGGGATCATTGGTCTTTGCCCTATGTCTGTTTTTGCCCCTTTGCTTAACATTTGTCTATCTTTAACCCTGTTCTGGCCAGATGGCTTAACTGGTAAAGATGCTTACAAACCAAGCATCTCCAACTTAGTATGTAATACTCAGAACAAATATGGTGGAACATGAGGACTAATTCCTGCAAGTTGCCTCAGGCCTCTACATGCATGCTGTGATACTTATCATTTCCAAAATAAACAAACAAATAAATAAACAAATAATTAGATAAATTGATAAAATTTCTTGGCTGTTTTTACAGATACAATTATTATTACTATATGTCCTATGTTATACAGTAGATATCCTGACTTTATTTCTTCTAATGCTAACTAAAAGTTTATATTTTTGGCACAATGTCTCTTAGAGGCTTGGTCATCTGTTTCTGGCTGTTCTACCACCTTATCTACACTCCCATGAATTCAACTTCTTGAAATATTACATATAAATGAGATGTGCATATTTTTACAGATTTATTTTACTTAACATACCTCTGTTATAAATATCATTTAGAAATTGTTTTGTGATATAGTTTGCACAAACTTCCTCCCCTAAAGTATACAATAGTGTATATTTTCTTATATTCATGTATCAAAAATAAGTGTTCCAAA
This sequence comes from Lophiomys imhausi, assembly GCA_907164525.1. Taxonomy (NCBI): domain Eukaryota; kingdom Metazoa; phylum Chordata; class Mammalia; order Rodentia; family Muridae; genus Lophiomys; species Lophiomys imhausi. Next base: position 4,467,166 of record CAJQZJ010027982.1, on the reverse strand, counting down.
TAGGTAGGAATTTGAGGGTTTTTTTCTTTTTTTTAATTTCACATCATGCACCTAGTTCCTACTCATCTCCTACCTCCACTCAAACCTACCCTTGACCCTTGCAACTTCTCTCAACAGAAAAAGAAGTCTCATTGTGGAACCTGTAGTGTATCACAGTGTGTCCCACAATATTGATTTTTGTCCACACTCTTTTGCTTGCAAATGTTCATTACAATGACACCTTGGTCTTGTACAAGGTATCAGGCTTCTGCTACTTTGTTGCTACTGGAACCTCACTGGGACTCTACTCATATATCCTTTTGTTGCCCTGAGTCACAGAGATCCTGCAGTTTTCTATCTCTAGAACTGGCCTTTTGATACACTCCAACAGTTCATCCATGGGAGAGATGTTGAGGTGGGCCAACTCAAAGCCCTGGTTCTGGGCCTGCAACCCCTACATCCAGGGCCAGTTCTACTGTGCTACCAAAGTAAGCTGTCAGGCCTGCTGTCCTCAGTGCTGCAACAGGTAAGGGTTTGGCCCAACTCTCCTGCCTGTGGTGAGGGCAAAAGAGAGTGGAGGGGATCTCACCCTTTCCAAAACCACCACTCAGTGAGCCAGAGTCAGGAACAGCCCTTCTGGTCCTACACCCACAAGGCTGGTTCACCTGCATCCCCCACATTCAGGGCTAGCTCTACTGTGCTACCAAGAGGAGGCCCAAGGCATGTTCTCCCAAGTACTGCAGTACATGAGGGGCAGGGACAGCTCTCTTTTTCTTGTGTGATTTGTGGCCAGATTTCCTGTCTGCCACTGATGGTGAGAGCAAAAGGGAAGGGAAAGGATCTCTCCCTGGTCAATACCACTGCGAAGCAGACAAAAGGCAGGGCTAACAGTCTCATATTCACACACTCAGAGTCAGCTCACCTACAACCCCCACATTCAGGACCAATTGTACTGTGCTGTCCAAGTGAGATGCAGGGCCTGCTCTCCTAAGTGCTGCAGCATGTGAGAGGAAGTGACAGCTCTCCTGCTCCTGTGACTCCACTGGGCCCAGATACCATGTCCACCACTGACAGTGAGGGCAAAAGGGAGGGGAGGGGATCTCTCCCTCACCTACACTACCACAAAGCAGACAAAAGGCAGGGCTGACTCCTACACTCTCACTCTTGAAGCCAGCTCACCCACATCCCCACATCCAGGGCCAGCTGTACTGCGTTCCCAAGTCCTGATCTCCTGAGTGGTTCAGCTGGTGAAGTACATGCCCAGCTGTCCTGCTTTCATGACCCCCACCTGCTATGGGTGATGATGAGTGAGGGAGAGGAGGGTATGTCTCCTTCGTCCATGCCACCACAGGAAGACATGGTAGGGCCAGGTCTCCCAAGCTTGTATGCTTGGGGATAGCTTACTCACAACTCTGGAAATGTGCATTGCCTGCTCTACTGAGTACTGCAGCTGCCTGGGGGCATGGTAAGCTCTCCCATACTGCCCAATGTGGGATGAGCCAGTTCTGCACAGCCCTCATACATCAACATGTCCCCAGGTGGCATAACCTGGATATCCACATGGATTTTGATAGTAACAGTTTCCTGCTGCTGCAAGATCGTGGACCCAGATATGGTTCCTGTTGGCAGCAGAGATCAGGACCCCACCATGGTCCTAGGTGTCATCACCAGCTACTCACATCAGGTGTTCCTCACTACCTTCAGGTCTCTAGTTCAACCTGTCTTCATTATGCCCACAACCTTCTGTTTCTCTGTCAGTCCCATTTCTCCACCACTTACTTGTTCCTCTTAGTGGTGCCCTGGGCATCTGTGTGTCAAAGCTTATCTCAGGAGTGGTATGCCCCACTTTTCCATTTGGGCGTTATGGTGCCTGGCAGGGGTAATCTCCAGTGTAGTCTAACCCCAAGGCCTGCATGACACCAGAATGGTGTTCATCTCAAGCTAGCTCCCTGTCCAGGTTCCATGGTACTACTCTGGTGGTTGTCTCAGGCTTGCTCCTTTCCCAGCTCTCCTGAGTGGCCATCTGTCTGGGGTCCGTGGTGCCAGGCAGCGTTCTTCTAGTCTCTGGCTTATTTCCTGTCCTGCGAACCCATCTGTTGTTTGCATGGTGTTGGTCACAGGTTAGTTCCCTGTCTGAGCCCCATGGTGTTGAACTGGTGGCACTTTAAGGCTTGCTTTATTCAGAGAATGTTAGGTTACTATTCATTCATGTGTTCATACATTAGAACACTGAATGTAGACATAGCCTCTCTCCTCTGTGCTACCTACTGATGCACATTTGATACATCAGCCATAGTGCAAGGCAATTTTTTGGTTTTATTTATTTATGTATTTTACTTTAACTATTGGCAAATCCTATGGTTGCCTAGTTACTGGGGTAAATGAACAAATGTTTATAGAACAGTCACATAGCATGTTTACTGTATATTAAATTAAGGTTAATTTATTTATAACTATCATGTTGTTTATGTAGTAATAATACTATAAGATAATGTTCTTCATCTTATAAATTAAAATGTGGGGCTAATTTAGCTAAGACAATTGAACAATGGTTATTGGTCATGAAATCAGGTAGTTACAGAAATGAAATTCACAACCAAGTCTTCTGACACTGATTCTCATTCAATAAACTAGCAGAATCCACAATCTCTCAGGACATGTTTTAATTTCTAGTAATAAAATTCAGAAACATTGTTTTAAATCCATATGCAAATGATTTTAGATTATTTTTATAATCTGGAAAAATCTAATAAAATAGATATTACACTATTCAAAATATAATTGAAGACACTAGCCAAAGTAGACTAGATTATCTGTTCACATTCACTTGGCTAGAGAATAGAAAATCTGGTGTTCCTATTGTCATATTCCATGTTCCATTGTCCTAGTCCATATAGACTGCTATAATTGAGAATGAAGAGCAAGCAGCTTGTGGAGAGCACAGTTATGGTCACAGTTCTAGAGACTGGGAATTCCAAGATCAAGTTCAACCCATAGATGCAGTTTCAGGTGAGGTTCCAGATCCTGTCTCATAAACAGTTGTTCCTTCATTGTGTCATCATATGGCAAAATGCACCAAAAAGTTCTCTGGAGTCTCTTTTACAGGAGCATCAACTCCATTCATGTGAACTTCTTCACCCCAGTCACCTACCAATGGTCCAACCTTCAAATACCATCACATGGTAGTGGAACTTCAACATATGAACTTGTGGGAAATAAATCCATTCGGATCACAGAAAAATCAAAGTGTACTTAATATCAAAGACTTTTTTCCAAGTTGCTGTTTTCATTTCCTAGAAATTTCCTAAGGAGGATCATTGGTTATCTAGACTCTTCTCAATTGTATTGTCTCAGATTGGATCTGCAGTTGATCTCCTTTGGTGTAATGTTAAAAACAGTTAGCAAAATAGACTTATCAACATATGTATATATATTCAAATATATGTGTATTTGAATATGTACATATGTAATTACATATTTAAAAATGGACCAAATTACATAATTACATATGTAGATATTATATCTAACTTTCTCTATATAAGAATGTCTATCACTATTCATGGGCACATCTATGAGCATAATTATCTCCTTGTTAGTCATGTAACCTAAAGGTGAGTGAACAAATAAGCTCTCCCTGCTGATGAATTTCTCTTACAAAGCTGTTGACTTTATTATAAGCATATCCCTTCAGAATATACTTATACATTTCATCTTAAGGTTTGCATTGTTTAATGGTATTTATTTAGAAAGTCATTTTGATAGAGGAAGAGACACTCAAGGAATATCATGTCATAGAACCTTCTGTTGTAACCTATGCTTGTGACTATTAATAAAAAATAAAGTCTGATATGAAATGGTACCTACCATGTAAAAGTATGAGTTAATGACTGGTTTGGGTTGTCACTTGCTCCCATTCACCAAGTGCATCTGTGTTCTCATAAATATTATCTTTATGAGATTCTAAAAGATCTGATTTGACAATTCTCTTTGCCTAACAGGTAAGCTAGATTTCACTTCGTGAGCTCAATTATCCCAGGGATGTTTACTGTTTATATTTTAAATGACAGTGGTTGGCAAATTTTATCTGTTAACTTGGTGTATTTCAAATTCATTTCAGCAGTGCCTGAGACAGACCCCAAATCAAAGTTTTTGCTGCAACAAGCCCTGGGTTTAACTTACAGAGGTCAAGTACAATGTCCTTCTGTGTCAAGATCAAGAGTCTCTCTTTAGCCTTTGATTTCCTGGTCTTTAGAAAAAGATAACAAGGTCCTTCCCTCTGTAACTTTTCCTACCCAGTTTCTTGCTTCTATCTCTTTGACTGATTCCTTGCCCTACTCATTCCAATCTCAAGCATTTGCCACAAGTGTGCTAACTTTAAGGTCTTTGTGATCTGGGTAGGTAGAGAAAGACTGCACATTCAAAAAGGGCCACACATCAGAAAGCATATTGTCTTCTGTTATCTCAGGGTCCAAATTCCTGGTCTCTTATTTCTGTCTCAGTATTTTGCTTTAAAAATACTGGGAAATCTCTGCTCCCCCATTTTCTCAAGAAGAACTTTTATCTTTGAAATTCAGCTCTTTATGCTTAACTTGCACCCCCAGATTAAGCTCCCCAGGGAATATCTTTAAAATACAGTTCATGCTATTACAGGAAATTAGGTGAGAGCATTTCTTCCATACATGGATTAGCCCATGCTCTTTGAGCTGCTGCTGCCTTCTCTGCTGTCGTTTCACAGGAAAGCATTTGATGATACATCTGACCTGACATTTACAGCATAGGGTTTAACCACTGCCCACCACTTCCTGACATCCTGGGGCATCCTGACCCCAGTCACTTGTCTCTACTGCATTATTTCTCTAATGTTCTACACTGTTTTCTAGCTCCCATTGATCAATCCCAGAAGGCATATTTTGATCTGCACAGACAGTGGAATCCACTTAAAATATTGTCACTTCATAGCTTAACAATTTAAAACCTATAATGCCCTTCTATTTCAAACAAAATAAAAGCCTTTGTGTTTGCCATAGCACACAAGGACTTACGTGTCTCTGTCTGTTGCTCCTTCTTGGCATACTCTCTTCTCTGGGTACCCCATTGTTGATGAGGTTTTTTTCTTTGTTTTGTTTTCCTGGAATGAATCTTTTTCAGTTTATCCTGGTTTGCCCCTTCATTGATATGAAATCTCATCAAAGCTCTCCTTATTTTATTTGTAATTGCTCCTGTTTATCTCACACTACTTCCTTGTTCTGTTTTGTTTCTGTAATATTTTTGAGCTCTTAGTTTATCCTATGACTTGCCCATCTACCCACCCACTCATACTAAGAATATAAACTCAAGAATCTCTTCTTTAAAAAATGCTGTATTCTGAAAAAATTAGAATTGTTGCTGGAATAAAATAGATGGTCAATAATTATTTATTTTGAGACAAATTCAATGAATAAATTATGGAAATAATTTCTTATTTATGCTGAGGTCTACCTTTAGTTCAGTACATTAATCAATGCTGTTTAAATTTTGATTAGGTATATAACTTTAGACATTCATTCAACTACTCTAGGGACATGTTGAGAAACAGACTCTGAACATATGAACATACAAATAAATTAACATTTTAAGTGTTTTGATAAGAAGGAATATTAAAGCAAAAGATAATAGAATGATCTATCTTTAAAAATTGGCCTTTCTCAGTAGATGTCAACCAAAGTGTGCAGAATGAGGTGTTTCATATATGAGAAACAGGGCAAACCTTCCTAATGTAGGTTATGGTACAGGTAGACATTCTGAGCATGAAAAGGAACATACTAGACTGCAGGGAATCACTGTGGATGGATTCCATAGAGGGAGATAAGGAGTTTCATGACAGGGAAGTGGATAGTGGGGTTAAGCCAGATCATACATAGTCACAAAAACCATGATAGAAATTTTATTTTTCTTTGAAGTAAATTGAAAAATAATTGATATAGAGTTATATCACCATTGTCAAATTAATTGTTAAAATAGTCTTTTTGAGGGAAAGGATACAGATTGGCTATAGAGTGCTTACCCAAAATAAATTCACAAGGTTTCTAGTTCAATTCTCCCACAGCAACCAGCCAAACAGCTGATGGAAACAGATGCAGAGACCCACAGTCAAACATTAGGTGGATCTTGGGGAAATCCTACAGAAGAAGGGGAAGAAGGATTGTAGGATCCATAGGGGTCAGAAACACCACAGGAAAACCTACAGAATCAACTAATATGAGCCCATAGAAGATCACAGAGATTTAACCAGCAACCAGGGAGCCTACATAGGACTGATCTAGGCCCTCGGCACATATGTTACAGTTGTGTAGCTTGGTCTTCTTGTGGTACTTCTAAGAGTGGGAGCAGGTGCTATCTCTGACTCTGTTGCCTTCCTTTGAGACTCTTTCCTCCTACTGGATTGTCTTGTAGATCTTGTCTTAATTAGAGAGCATATGCCTAGTCTCACTGCAACTTGACATGCCATTATTGGTTGATATCCATGGGAAGCAGGCCCCTTTCTGAAGAGAAATGGATGAGGATTGGATGAAGTGGGGAGAGGGTAGGTAGAGGAGAGGGACTAGGAGAAGAGGAGGGAGGGGAAAACTGCAGTCAGGATGTAAAAAAAATATATAAAAATGTATCTGGCTTCTGTCATTGCCATTACATGTATGTACACAATGTACAGAGAAGAATTAGTGAAAATCTCAAATTGTCAAATATTTTGGACGTTGTATCTTAGAATTTTGCTGCTAGATAAGAGTTGGTTAGGATGACTTTCCCAAAACAGTATTACTGTATTCAGTGCTACTTATGTTTGTAATTTCACCTTGTTGTAAAATTCAGCCCATGGAAATTCACTCACATGATGGCCTTTGGGTACTTCTTATAGTAGAAGTAAGTTTTACTCTCAAGTAAGTTAGTATTGATAGATAGTCTATGGTTTTGCTTTCCTTGAGTTCAGTTATCCAAGATCAACCACATTTGGAAAACGGATTTTAAATGTCTCATTCCAGTATATTACTATACTTTTTCTTTTTTATTACTATTGATGTTAATCTCTCATTGGGTCTAGTTTACGTATAAACTAACATGTATATTTAGGAGATCTCATTGTAATGTAGGGCTTAGTAATTAGTACAATAACTTAGAAAGTATTACCCATAGGTAAGAGAAGACTAAGGCAGAATAAGGCCTGGGTCGCCACTCCTTCTAATGGCATTGGTTTTCTCTTTTCAGGTTTCTTTTAGCCCAGTTATAGAAAACAGAAATAATAGCAATGAAAATTTTAAACTTACCCAGCAAAGGTAGTGACATGTTTAGTTGGACATAGCATACTATGTATTTATTATTTGGGAACACAGTGTATATGAATGGCCATACATATGTGTATAACTCTGCTTGCAGTGTATTAAGTACCCAATGCAACAGAATGAACTTCTGCACAGTTGAGTTTTTGTCCTCTGATAAAAATAAATATGCCAATTACTCCGTGTAGGTAGCTGTGTGCTCATGCTGTTACAGAAGTCATGGAGCTCTAGCTTGCACTCCCAGAACAGAAAGCAGGTTATGCTTTGTGGTTGTTTGCTTTGTGAGACAAGGTGTCCCTATGTAGTCTAGCAGGATGTCATACTCGCGATGCAGCCAGGAGATTTGTGGTGATCTTTCTGCCTCTCCACCTTAACTGCTGTGCTTTCAGATGTGCACTGCCACACTATGTTTTTTTAACTGTCCCCTTTCCCCACAAATCTTAATCTACAGCAAAAATCACCTAGTTCAACTGCTGAACTGTTTATTTCATGTCTTATAAGACAATCCTGGGCGGATTTTGGTTAGTACACCAATGGGATGAAGAAGAGGGGTAGAAAGAAAGAAAATGCTGGGAAAACAAGTCATCATTGTAGAGGGATAAATTTGGAATTTGTTTGATAAGAATGTTACAAAAAGAGCAGCAAAGTTTCTGGTAAATTGGCATAAATGCATGCTCACATGTGCCCTTTTTGAGTAGGCTTTTTAAAGAACCTTTTTTTCCTCCTTGTCGCCCCTATTTGTCTTTTAATTCTTTTTCAGTGAAGCATGTTTTGTTATTTGCTATGTTTAACTGCTGTGTGTAAAAATATAATATATCCCTACCAATTTCCTATATAAAATATAATTTAAGATAGTACAGCCTGAAATTAATTCAAATTTTGCTTATTTATGATATTTTCTCTCTAGGTATCAAAGGCTCTTGAAATTATAAGATTTCTACCACTTAATTGCTGGTGTTATAGGTTTGGACACTGTGCCTTCCTTGTTTTTTTTTAATTGTGAAGGTACTCATTCTATTTCTGATGAATTGTGTTTTAAGAGAATTTTCCTTAAAATTAAAAGTCTCTTACAATTACATATTTAGTGTATGTTATAATGATATTCTAGAAGTAATTTAAAGCAATTGTTTAGAAATTTCCATGGTCTAATAAACTCCCTACCTACCATGTGAAAAGTAATCAGTCTAAGGTGCTCTTCTCTTTCCAGTATATTTTCTCAACCAGTAGCCATGCAGATCTCACTCTGGCCTGACATTGCTTAAATCAACATTCTCATGTTATTATTGCAGACAATATGTCAAGAGGAGCAAAGATGGTTGAATATTAGGAAAGAACAAATTTTCAAGACTTACTATTTTTGTGTGATCTGTCATCAACTTTTTGGCTTCAAGTAGAGTATCAATTTGTAATTCAATTTAAAACTATAACTTTTTGTTGCTTTGGAATTGGGGTCAGTCTTTTCTAGGATACAAATAGGATGACTGTCACCTAAGACCAGGCAAGGTGTATTAAAGAACTGATACCTCTTTACAAACAGAAGACTGCTGTTCACCTCCATAGCTGGCTAAGGACGTTTCCATACTGAGTTTATAGGGTCTTATTTACATCTTCCATTGGTTTGGACAGCTCTGCTTCTGGCATTCCTTTCCAAAAGTAACTCTCCTTGGCCTCTTTACCTGTAGTATCTCCTGTGAACTGCTCTTTCTGTGCGTTTATTATTCAGCCATCATGAAGGCAGCTCCTCTAATTATAACAAACAGACTTTAGCTTCCCACTACTTATTAGCATGATTATTAAATTCTGTACATCTCCTCCTTTCCTGAAAACACTGTTTCTGTCACACTCCCAAAAGAAATATTGTAATTATGAGGTCATTACTGACATTTAAAAAGATCAGAAGGGACTTTCCTGATTTGGCTTTTTGTGTCTTTTCAAATTAGTTTAATAATTTGAAGCCTTTCTATGAATAGAACACACAGGTTACAGTGACCACTTGTGAGCCTTAGGATTCACATCAGCAAACACAAAACTGCAAGCAGAATAACACTTCCCTTTAACTACAAGAGTGCTGTGCTGAATTACTGCAAATTATTATAATTATAGTAAATATATTCATGAGGGTACTTTCATGCAGTCACTCCCTGATAAATAATGGTTCTGAATAAAACAAAAATGTTCATGAACAGTTAAAGTATATTCTATTTTACCCCCATGGGATTCTTTATATTGATGTATCTTGTTTCTCTCTATATACATTTATACAAAGCATCTCTAAGGTTAGTCAAAACTATGGAAATCCAAGCAGAGAGGATAATCTGAAATAGAAAAAGAAGCAAGCAATAAATTGTATATTAAGTTTGTGCTGGCTGGTCTTTGGAAGAAGAAAAGGAAGAGGGAGAGGAAGAAGAAGAAGAAGAAGAAGAAGAAGAAGAAGAAGAAGAAGAAGA